>JAGFMF010011484.1:386146-464143 GCA_019455555.1 Galemys pyrenaicus | reverse complement strand
TCAGCAGTGTACTTCCGTTGATCTGCCTGTTCTGCTCTCCGCTCTCTGTGGTGAATCCTCTCACCCCTCCACACCTCTGGCCTGTACCCCAGTGCTTGTGTGCATAAATAAATTTAAAAAAAAAAAAAGAAGGGCATTTAATGTGGGCTTTTGGGAGTTAGAACCCCTGCACTGGTAAGGACAGCAGGGGGAGCTGACCAGGCTGCACCAGGGGGTGGGGTAACCCTCGGCTAGGGCAGGGAAGAAGATGGCACCCCACTTGCAAACTGCAGTGAGGATTTGGTTCTCTTCCTTTACTGCCTCCAGCTGGCATTTCATCTTCATCTTGCTCAGTCTCATTCTGCAGGTAGGCGAGGCTTGCAAAGGTTTACATATTAAATGCTGATAATTCCTGCTTCTTGGGCCACATTTAAGAAGCATGCAGCCAAATGTTAGCCTGACATGCTGCACTTTCATATAGTGGCCAACACTCTTAAATCTTTCTTCTAGTCTGTGTGTGAAAGATTTGGGAGGAAATATAGAAAACTATTCTGGCTCTTTGTTGAATCCATCACAGAAAGGAGCTGAGAAGTAATTTCCACTATGAATTCCCTGCTCTACTTAGAGTAAGAATTCTTTCTCCTGCCGTGTCAGCTCCCATTGCTTCTCCTTCATTGTTTTCCTGCTCCAAGTTGGCACCTCTAATAAAACCTTCACGCTATTGATATTTGGTTAGCAAATTCTGCTGTGAACAACCAACAGAGTGTGTGGCACTGTCTGTTTCTCTGGATTTAAAGTTTTAAATTTCAAGAAAACCTCTTATCAGTTCATTCTATAAACATTTATCACACATGTACTGCATGAAATAGTATACAGTTGTAAAAGTGATACCACAAAGGGCTACAATGCCAAAGTTTAAATATGTGCATAGAATGAAAAGATGAGGAAGAAATACTCAAAATTGTCTTAGGTGGTTGAATATGAGTGCATTTTCTTTTTCTCTGTAAAAAGCAGGGTTTCATTTGCTAGAGGGGAAATTTCTTTCTTAACAAATGAATCTTTTTTTCCCCTGCCCTGAGAGGGATTAAATGGATCAAAATTATACCACCCCGAAAAGGAACCCTCCTACACTGCTGGTGGGAATGCAAATTGGCCCAACCTCTATGGAAAGTATGGAAGTTCCTCAGTCTACTGAAAATGGACCCAGCAATCCCACTCCTAGGGATTTACCCAAAGGACACAAAAACATTAATTCAAAAAAATATCTGCACCCCCATTTTTATTGCAGCATTATTTATAATAGATAAGACATGGAATCAACCCAAATGCCCAAAAATAGATGACTGGATCAAGAAGATTTGGTACACATACACAATGGAATATTATTCAGCAATGAAAAAGACAAACTAGAGCCATTCACAGAAACATGGATGGAGCTTGAAGGGATTGTGCTCAGTGAAATCAATCAGAAGGGAAAAGAAAAATACCAGATGGTCTCACTTATAGGAGAATTATAGGCGATCAAGGGGAAAAAAATAACAAAACCACGACAAAACAAAACAGAAATAAACAGACAACTCCAAAACAGAGACATTCTACAGGGAAGAGGGAGGCATTGGGATCAAGGCAGGGACAGGAAGAGCACAAGGGGCTATGGTGATGATGCACGGGTGAACTGGTGGTGGAAATTCTATGGGACCACACCCTAAAAAGAGCAAACATTGTAAGAAAAAATAATAAAGTTATAATTTAAAAATAGTGGAAGAAAAGATAACTCACCACATAAATACAGTAAGTTCTCACTTAAAAAAATGATACTGTCCTATAATCGATGGTACACTAAGAGCTGCCTTTATATTTTGATTTACATATCTCTTTATTTTTACCAGTTTCATAGGAAAATGAATTATTTTTATAAGGAGAAAAGAAGGCTAAATGAAAAAAGGGTGGCATAATTATTTTATGGGTTAATGCCACTGCTCTCAGATCTCACCCACCTTCCCAGGTGCGAGCCACAGTCCCGGGAGACACAGGTGGTGCTGAGCGGAAGTGACGGCAAGAGGAAGACGTGATTGTGCCTGAGGCTGGGGAAGAAAAAGCCAGTGCTGAAGTCAGCTTCAGGAAGGTAATGATCCATGAAATCAAAGCAGCTCACTTAGGCGGGGAGGCCGTGAACTTGATGCCACCCACAGCAGACTCCCTTTGGGTTTGTGTTTTACAAACGCGTGGGATCCGCTGCATCGGGCCGCAGTGGCGATTGTGAGTCTCCAAATGATGCATCCACGCTCACAGCACCGACTTCCCTTATTCTCACCCTTCTCTCAACCTCTGGGACTCGGCCTCATGATCGATGGGCCTCCTCTGGGGCAGGTGAAGCCACGTACGCCTCAGGGCTGGAGACACACCTGAAGCGGAGGTGGGCGCTGCCGTTCACCTGTCCGAGGCACCTGGGAGAAGCTGGCCCACAGGCACCGGGAAGGGTGGCGTGGGGAAGCTCAAGGGGATGTGCTCTCAGAGCATCCTGGAAAGAGCTGGCAGGACCACAACTGCATTTACCCTTTGAGTTACCAACACCAACTCGAAGAATGTGCTCTACAAGCGCAAAACCACCTAGCCACAGGCCCTCTAACTGCGGCATCACTTACAAGAGCAGAACGCTGGGGACAACGTCACATCTATGAGCCACTGATGCAGGGGGCGAGGGGCACTAAAGCTGGCCAGGACGTGCCCAAGTCACTTACCAGTCACAGGCTGACTTCTTCTCCCACGCGCACTGCTGCAAGACCTCTCGGGTTCAGAGAACAGCAATGGGATGAATTTGACAAGCCCAGGAAAAAATGGAGTTATGAGGCCATTTACTTCACCTGAAGCCCTGTCCAGGGTTTTAAAGTCCTAAATACAAAGGCTCCCAGGACAGCATCTTCCTGCCACTGAAGATGCGGAGCCCCTTCCCCAGCAAAGGCCACGCCCCAAGATGGCGTGTCCCTATCCTTGAGGACACGGAGCTCCTCCCCCAGAATAGGCCACGCCCCCAGACCTTATCTCCCCGCCCCTGAGGATGCGGAGCTCCTCCCCCAGTGAAGGCCACACCTCCAAGATGGCGTCTTCCTGGAAACCGACCTGTTGCACGGGGCAGCCAGGCTATGGGTTAGTATCCAACTCGTGAGGACACCACAGGAGATGCTCCCGAGATGCCGAGATGTCCCAGCACAGCACCTGACAAGCGACACTCAAAGCAGCAGCTGCAGCGGCTGAACGACCCAACACATGCCCACACTCAGAACTCAGCGAGGCCCCCCACTCCAGGTCTTCACCTTCCCTGACAGGCTGTAACAGCAGCAAAACCAGGACGTCTCCGTTGCTCAGCTTCTTGCAAAGCTTCCGAAATTTCCCTCTCTGAGGCTGGCGGCTGGAGGCCTCTCCATGTCCTTAGGAAGCCCGAACGAGCCTTCTGGAAGATCAGGTGATGGAAGCAGAAATCGCTGACCTTGGAAACGCTGAAGATCCGAAATGCTGAAATTCCAAATGCTGAATCCGGAATACAAAATCCTGCGAGCTGCTTTTGCAGTTCCTTATATTTCTTATCAGTCTCTACCCCACCTACACTTTGTTCATTTTCCACTTGGGGCTAACCAGCCTCACCAGCACCTGCCTCCAGGAGGCGCCACCTGTAACAGCCTCTGGCTTCAGCCCCCTCTTAAAAACTAAGTGAATAAAACATGCTACAAGCCATGTAACAGGGTTCTGAAAAGACCGAGGGGCTACTGCTCTGTGATTCGTTTCTGAATAAACCCATTTTGTTGAATTAACTGATTGCTTTTGGGTGAGGTCGACTAGGTGGATGTGTTTGGTCTTCTCTATGGAGGTAGTTACTGAAATCGAGGTGACGTGACCTCACAGGGGAAGTACACGGAGGGACCACAGCTGTGCAATGTTTACAGCAAAACTAAACCAGACCTAACCCCAGACCCTGCAATTCTAAAGTCTCCTTGAAATTCAGAAGGCAGCTCTCACAGTGGGTTCAAGTTCTCAGAAACAAGAGCTGGTTCAGGCTATTGGAAGTGAAAGTGAAACAGACCTTGTTACAAATGCTTTCTACTTAGCAACATTCTATAACTAGTTGTACATATTATTTCTCTTCTATAAAATGGAGGCCCAACAAGCTGTGATCACTAGGATAGCCCTGGATACTAAATAACAAGAATGGAGCCATCCTGAAGTGCTGGGGACACTCAGACTCCAGAAGACACATCTGCACACACGCAAGCACACACTGAATTTAAATAGCATGAGACCTCTCACCCAATAAATGAAGCAAAAGAAAGGAAATTAGTACTGTTGTACTATTGTCTGAGTACAGAGAACAACGCCACCCTCTTCGAATTTTCCAGGGAATGAGGCTGGTTGAACATTTGTCAAGTTAGTTGAGGACCACTGTGTCATCAGAAATGCTCTACTTGTGGAACCAGTGGACATTCACGCTGCAGGTGGGCAAGCAGGGTTCAGAGCTCAAGGTCAGAGTCTGTGACCCAGGCAGTCTACACAAGGTGAGGGGCAGAGCCGTGGGGAGCCTCGGAGGGAACCCCGCCCAGCCTGCTGGGGCATCAGGGACCAGGCAACATGGCACCTGGAGAGCCTAATGAGGGCATCTATACGGGCTGGTCTCAATGTATCTAGTATGTTCTCTAAGCTGCTGTACTTTCCCATCATCCGTGTGTGTGTGCGCATGTGTGTGTGTGGTCACACTGCTCTTTTCCTATTGCTCTTTATCTTGCAAGAACAGCAGAACAGTCTGGCAACATGGGACAAAAATGTCCCCACCCATTTTAAACCAGGGAAAAGCATCCCGGGTTTTCCTAAGTTGACAGGTGCTATTTCAGAGGGCAGACCCAGAGGAGTATTTACTGTCCTCAGAGGGACCGATTGCCCAGGCTGAAAAATAGCCCAAGAAGCCAGATCAGAGATGCTGACTCATGGTGAGAGGGACAACAGCTCACCACTGGGCTGACTCAGCAGAAAGACCAGAACAGACCCTACCAACTAGCATTGTCTGAATTTGTTCCCCATAAACCCTGCTCAAAGCCCCATCCTCACAGAGACTGATTTGAGCCCTGCCTCTTGTCTCCTGCCAGGTAACCTTAGATTAAGCTTTTTTCAAAAGCTGGTGACTTGGTTTTAGCTTCTGTGCCACTGGGTCCAGGGCCACCTTCTGCAGCAAATGTTTGTTTATTTCGGGCACATCAGGACTTTCTCTTGCCCTTGAGGACAAGGGGTGTCAATTCTCCAAATTGCAGGTCCATCCATACCAAACGTGTGTCTGGTTCATTATTCTTTGGGATTCAAGTTATCTTACATCTTCTGTGGCTTGTGTCTGAATGTGAAGTTCAAATGTTGCTGCTTTCTAATTTCATAAGTAATCCAAATGTAACCACAGGCTGACCTGGTTTTAAGAAACTGTCATCAGCACTATCTCTGCCACTAACTAGTGACGTTTCCAGCACTAGTGATTGAGAACCAGGGAAGTTAGAGCCTCACCCCCCAGGACTATCTGCATGTGTTGCTATATTTTTGCCACATTACCTGGCAATCCAGGTGTGCCATGTCTGTAAGCTACTGGGCGAGACAGCGCAGATCTAGACCACAGTCAGTGTTCAGTGTGTGTGAATCCCTGGCTAAGCCAAGGAAATGCATGCAGGCTAGGACATAGCATTTATTTGCTGAGATTTTCTACAATGGTCCTCAGGAACAGCAAGGAGCAAACTCAAGCCAGTGGGGGATACTCATGGCTAAGGTGAAGCTTTCTGCACTCAGACTCCACCTGCATGCCACCAAGATCCCAGAAACTACAACTCCCAGCATGCCATGAAGTTACTTCCTGAACAAGGGAGCTGCTGGGAACTAGGGGTTGAGCTGAGCAACCATGTTGGCATTAAAGAACTGAAGACAGTGGGTACTGCTTGTTTTTCTGACTTTGGCTTGGACCCTAATCAGATGGTGCTGCTAATAAATCAGGTGGCACCCAGTCATGTGCTGGCCAATTAATCTCTCCCTTTCCCTTCCCCCTCCTCTCATTCCCTCATAAATAAACCATTTTTGCATGTCTGCTTTTGAGCTGGGTCCTATGTTCTTAAACACATAGATGAGGGTCACCCCACTTCCCTTGGCTGAGGTTGTCTTGTAACAAGGATGCCAGGAATGTTTAATATCATAATAACATAATGACTAGTAATGACAGCAGGTCAAAAGGCTTTTAAACATTTCTTTCAATTAAAAAAAAATGGCACATAACAGATGTTAGCTAGACTTTGGTGACCATTTTACAATATATACAAATATCCAATCAGTGTTGTACTCCTGAAATAAATGTTACAAATAAATTACACATCAATAAAAATATAAAATAATATGTAAAAATAATAAATTGCTAAATACATTCATGAATTATTGTAAATAAAATTTTCATTGGCAATAGAAACCTTTCTCAAAATAGACAGTTTCCATCATTTCTATTCTACCACTTCATTTCTCAGTTCACTGCCAAGTCCTACTTGAAATAATGCCTTTCCCCTCATGGTATTTGTATGTACTTGGGACAAGAGACTAGAGCAATCTTCAAGTGGCTCATATACCAAAGAGACCAGCAAACCGTTTGACTCGGTACTATCAAGTTTTGTTCTGTGCGTTGTTAATATGTGAGCTCTCCTCAGCCCCAACTCACATTATACAGCTTAAAGCTAAACCGAAGAGATGGATTGTACAAAACCAATGAAATAAAACATTTCAAGTCACAAGTTTTATAGTTAGTTTACTATTCAAAAGGAAAAGAGAAATTCTGCTCTCAGGGATCATTTCAAATCTCACCCAAACCCAGGCCCTGTGAATATTTATTTATTTGATCTTCATCCACAGATCCTGGTAGTTCCAAATCTCTGGGAATGCCCTGAATACTGTGATTGACACAGGTGTCTCTTGTGAAGTTAATGTTGGCAGAAATATAGTCTCAGTGATTGTTAGATAGGAGTTTACCAGAGTCACAGAGAGGATTCGAACCCCGTAAGCTGTCTGACAGATTTTACTCTGTGAAACTGTTCCAGGCAACATAAGTTTAAATTGAGTTTATATAGGTAGGAACAGTGGGTCATGACATTAAAAATCACTCCTGATAGTAATTTTATAGTTTCTGATCAAAATTGTTGATCTAACAATACGCTGATGCTAGAGGAAGGTAAAGTCAGTCATTTCACCCCCACTGAGGACTGAGGAGGCAGATAAAGAAGATTTTATAACATCAAATAACACAGAGGACCCAGCATCTCTAAAGTGCATCCCCTGGTACTGCATTTTTTTAAAGATTTATTTATTTATGCACGCAAAAACTGAGGTACAAGTCAGAGGCACAATGAGCGAGAGGAGTCACCAGAGAGAGATGGGGAGCAGAACAGACAGATGGACTGAAGCACACTGCTGAGGGGAGCAGCAGGGAGACAGGAGAGGTCTGCTGCACCATGTGGGTCCCCTCCCTGGCCGGGATCAAACTCACACTGCAGTGGCTGTGGCTGCTCCACAGTGCTGTGCTCAACCGCGTACGCCACCAGGGAGGGCATTGATTTAGCCTTCTTAAGGGGGTTTTCCTGGTGGGGCTCCTCCAGGGTTCTCATTGTTCCAGTTCACTTGGAGTCTGATTAATCTTTCACACCCTGCACCACGAGTCCAGTCTAAACATGAGACACATCCCCTTTACATTCATTATCATGTCTGTGTCCTTTTTGCTTTTGTTTCTGCTTTTTCAGTCGATCATTTTTTGGCCAAAAATTGTCTATTTTTTTTCAAAGAACTTTTTTTTTTCTTGGTTGATTTTCTAAATTGTAATATCTTTATGCCTATTTTATTAACTTCTGTCCTTGTTTTCTTATTTAAATGATCTCTGATTTAACACAGGTTTACTCTGTCATTTTGTGACTTCCAAGATAGACACTGGCTCATGAATTTGTAACATATTTAAATTTCTTTTAGACATATTTAAAGTCAGAATTCTCTCTTGAGGATAGAAAGAGTAAAGGAGCTTTCACTTTTGCTGCATCTGCAAGTTTTTTTGTCTAGAGTTTTCATTATCATTCACTAAGTTTCCACTGAGGTTTCTGTTTGATCTTGTGGGTTATTTAGAAGTGTCTTTTGATTGCCAAATATACAAGATATTGATCTTTTTGTTTTTAAAATTTAACCTAATTACATAAAGGTAGGAATTCTTGATCTAGCTACTCTTTGAAATTTGCCAAGGCTTCTTTGCTGGCTGGTTCTTGGGCCGATTGGAAACGCTTTGTATGACTTGCGAGGAAATGTGTTTTCTCCCTTCCCTGGTTCCAAAGTGCTGTTATATCCATTAGATCACTCTGTGGGCTGCGTTATTATGTTTCCTGTATCTTGTTGGAGTTATTGCTTCTCCAGTAAGAAGCAATGTTAAGACGAGACACACCTTCAGGCCCTCCCTGGTGGCACAAGGGGTTAAAACTCTGTACTCTGAGACTGTCCACAGTCACTGCAGCGCAAGTTCGATCCCTGGCCAGGGAGGGGACCCACAGAACACAGTAGACCCTCCTGCCTCTCCCGCTGCTCCCCTCAGCAGTGGATTTCAGTCAGCCTGCCTGTTCTGCTCCCCACTGTGTTTCTAGTGAATCTTCTCACCCCTCCACAACTCTGGCCTGTACCCCAATAAATAAATATTAAAAAAGGAGAGAGGGACACCTTTGAGAAGGCAGTGCCTCTGTCAGGGGTGGGAGCCATGGGAGAGGACTGGAGACCCTGAGGGCCCGTGTTCTCAGCTCCACAAGGGTCTGAGCTCTGTGTTGCTGCACACACACACACCCCTACACCGCATACACACCCCTGCACCAGCGTTACAAGTTTCTCCCCGGGCACAGGCTGGCAGAGACCAGTGCACCCTGACATCTTGTACTGGGCGCTCGCTCACCTGCCTCTGGTGAGAAACCTGCCCCCACACAGCAGTCCCAGTCGCTCTGGCTGGAGCCTCGAGCTTTGGTGCTTCCTACCATCTGCTTTCTATCCAGCAGTGAATCTGGGGGGTGGGCTCAGCAGTCCTGACACCTCAGCATCCCGTGAATCAACCTCTTTACCTTACCCATTTCCAAGCTCCACGCCACACAAGCAAACACTGTGTGCTCTGGAACTGCCCATTCCGAATCAGACAGTGTGACTGAAAACTTTCCGACTTGGGTCAAAAATCAGAAAGGCTGTAGAGGAAACACCAAGGGACTAAGGAAAAGAAATCAACTACACAATAAATAAAAAAAATCAAAATCAACAGACGACTATAAATCTGAGACATCCCCGAGGGGAGGAGGAGGGAGAAGGAACAAAAGGGTGGGAAGAGCACAAGGGACTATGGGATGGTACACGTGTGAGCTGGTGGTGGGTTTTCCATGGGGACATGAAATATACACGGTACAAAAATGAAACATAATGTGAAACATATATATAATTTTTTTAAAAAAAGAAAATCATTAACTCTATTATTAAAGTGAATGATGGGCAAAAGTATACATTGCTTATCAGGTAAGACACACTTATTTCTTTTCTATTTAAACTCTGTAAGTAGGGGCTTCCCTGGTGGCGCAGTGGTTTAAGCAATGCACTATGAAGCCAACGTAGCCACTGCAACATGAGTTCGATCCCTGCCGCCAGCCAGGGGGGTGATGATGGACACCTGCATCCTGCACGCATGCCTGATGGCGGCACCTCAAGGAGGGTGTGGGCGTGCGCAGGTGGGCGCACCTGGGCTGAGACATGGGCGTATAAGGACGGCTTCATGAGGATGCCAGGAGAGAGACCAGAGAGAGGCAGAGAGAGAGACAGAAAGGCAGAAGCAGCAGCAGTAGTGTAACAGGGTGATTCCCAGGAAAGGGGGAAGTTCCAGACTCCCGGTTGCCCTAAGTGGGTGGGGCAGGGATAAGAAGATGTTGGAGAAAGGAGGATGGAAGGACCGAAGGAAGGATGAAAGAAAGAAGCAGGATGGAGAGCAGCAAGGAGACCTGGAGGAGGCACGTGGAGCAGAGACATGTGAAGAAGCTGCGCTTGCTCCTTGGTCCTGGACTGGTTGGAGCAGATGCAGGTGAGAGACCCGTGGGGAGGTTAACATGGCAGTTTTCATCTTGATTTTGATTTTGCTCTTTTCCTCCCAGATTTGTCTGACTCTTTCTGACCCTTTTTTATGGGTCTCCACTGAAAGGTCCTTCCAACTTGTGGCAGCTTTTGGGCCTTGCTTTGGGCCAATCCTATTTGGTTGGACTTTTGCCCTCAAGGAGATGGGTAACTTTAGATGCTTAACTTAGTAACGGTGTTCTTTGTCCTTTCTGTATTGTACCCTCACCAGCTCTCTCCTCTGCAGGGCGGCGGCCTCCTGCCTGCCCGTGTCCTGCACCTGCCGGGGCACTGACCCCCTCAGTGGAGGCAGCTCCCTCAAGGCCGCCGCCTGCAGCCCTGCAGCCTCTCTCAGCAAACCTGTCCCTCTCAGGCAGCTCTTCCTGCCGCTGGTGTCTAAGCAAGTGTCTTTTACTTTCCTGTCCTTTTTCCAATAAACCTGCTCTTAAAAATATGTCTCTGCCTTGCAGAAACTCACCTAGGAATGCGCCGCGTGCTGCTGAACAGGGGGCTCTGGTAAAAGAACCCCGCACTCAAAAACTACATCACTCATCATCAAGAAAACAAAAATACATGCTATTCTTACTGGTGTCAGGAGGCCTAGGGCAAGTTAGAAATAATTAGGCAGCTAGAGGGAGATGGGTAGGTGAGACCCCACTAGTTAAGGTTTGGAACGAAAGGCAGGCACCGAAAGAAAGGCATGGGAGATGGGAAATGCAGACTTCTAAGGAGAGCTAGTTCACACTCTGGAACTAGGAAAGGAAGGGCATCCAAAAGCGAAGAGGAGATAATGGATGTAAAATGAGGGAGATTCCAGGCACCAAGAGGATTCCAGTCTCCTGAAGAGTGCAAAGGTTGCAGACACAGTAGCAGGTTAAGTGGGACCATCAAGAAATCACCAATCACAGAAAGACTAGTGACACTTAGAATAATGAGAGAAAGAAGGCAGATATTCCCTGAGGCTCCTCTCTATCTCTGCCTCTCCCAGGCACCATCTACCTGGGAGTCTTTACTCTTTACCTTTCTTTCCTAAATAAACTTTTCTTTAATTTCCAAGACAACGTTTGCTTCTCTTTGCTTGCTTATCTGAAAAGTCTGTGACTTCCTCTCTCCAGCTTCAGGAGACAAGAACCCGTGGTGATGACCAGGGTGAGAGGCGGTGGTGGCAGCAGCTGTGACACGGTAACCTGGCTGACCACATGAGTATCTCATGGTGGTCTTAATTTGCATTTCCCTGAATATGAGGGATGGGGAACATTTTTCCCTATGCCTGTTGGCCATTTGCATTTCTAATTTGGAGAATTGTCTTTGACATTTGCCTGCCCATTTTTTGACTGGATTGTTTACTTTGTTTTGTTGATGCCTGTGAGTTCTTTGTATGTCTTTGTGATCAGTCCTTTATCAGTTGTGCAAAAATTTTTTCCCAGTCAGTGAAATAAGTCAGAAGGAAAAAGAAAAATACTGCATGGTCTCACTTACAGGAGGATGATAGGGGACCAAGGGGAGGGGGGATAACAAAACGAAACAAAAGGAAACAGACACCTACAAATCAGAGACATTCTGCAGGGGAGAGGGAGGGAGTGGGATCAGGGCAGGGGCGGGAAGAGCACAAGGGACTGTGTTGATGGTGCACGGGTGACTTGGTGGTGGAAACTCTATGGGGGCTACACCTAGAAAAGAAAGCAAACATTATAAGAAAAAAATACACAAAAAGAAAAAAAGTTTTCATGTGGAAGCCAAAGGAAGGTGTTCTGAGCATCTGCGGAAATCACCTTTTCAGAACTGGCCCAGACCTGCCTGTGATCAGGTCCCAGCAGGCCAAGAGGTAGCCCACGGCAGGCACAGGGAGGGGCAGAAGCCCGGCGGGCAGGGGTGAACCCAGGAGGCTTGACGGAAACAGAAGTACCGTTGCAGGCTCTTCCCTTGGCCTCTTCCATCAAACACACACATGCCTCTTGGCTTTCATGCAAAATTAAAGAGAAATTACTAGGTTGCTGCTCTATGGATCTTCTGTGAAAGATTAATTCTAAAGAGCATGTCGTTTGTCTGAAGCTGTTTTCTCATTGCAGAAGGAGCAGGGAAAGGTGAAGATGAACATGGCGAGGACACCAAGAAGCCACAGGCCCTAATGCCCATCTCAGCATTCAGGATCCCGGCAGACACCCCAAGCTTCAGGGTCAACACCCCAAGATTCAAGGCCCATCCCACTCACTCAATCCCACCTGCTGAATTACTTGAGTTTTACATGCACAGAATTCCCTGTGAGGGATGCTTTTCGACTTCAGCAGAATAAACTTTCCAAAAACTAAGTTTTCTGATTCACAGGAGACACAGCATCTCATCATCCGTTCCTGAGCTCTTCGGTTCCCGACAGGGCAACGACGGGAGGTGACAGCCCCCCATCAGCGTGCTCCAGGCCAGGGTGTGCTCTTGGCTGCTACGGTTGTATTTCTTGTGTTTTCTGTTTCACACGTCAAATGGACAGAGAGCGATAGCTCAGCAGCTAACACCCCGGGGTAGCGGCTCCTCCACCTGGGGTTGGTCACACCGCAGTTCTTAGTGACTTGCTGTGTCCACGTGACCGAGGGCGGTGTTCCCACCATCAGCTGTGACACTCTTTAAACATATAGCGTCGATGGAGAGTGACCAGGCTTCTCTGCCCTCCCACCACTGGTGTGATGATGGACGCCTGCGTCCTGTACGCGGGCCTGATGGCAGCACCTCAAGGAGGGTATGGGCATGCGCAGGTGGGCGCACCTCGGCTGGGACACGGGCGTATAAGGACGGCGTCACCGCCAGCAGAGAAGGCAGAGTAACAAAAAGAAGAGAGTAAGCAGAGATGAGAGGAGCAGAGACTAGAAAGCCCAGAGAGAATGAGATAAGCCCAGGGCTAGGCCCGCCAGCCTCCTGGCACCCCTGCCCCCAGCCCCCCTGCCCACCGTGGACCTGGTTGCCTCTGAGATAATGAAGCAATAAAAGCCTGAAAAAGCCCCTGAGGGCTCCAGGCCTCCTCCTTGACCCATCTCCGGAATCATCCAGAACTTCTGTGCCTTGGCACTCCAGTGGGGACGTAGTTTTGACAATTCAACTCATTCCCAGCACAGGCCTCACCCCAAGGGCCAAGAGGCTCACAGACACGAGATATTTAATGTTCTAGTGGAAACAACACGTATTCGCGAGCTTTCTGAGGGTGACTAGTATTGGTGACATCCAAGGGCACACTCCCCAGGCCCCAGTCTCTGCAGGACCCCTCTCCTGGCTCCGCAAGGTGAGCAGCCTTCTCCCTGTTCCGTGGCAGAGGCGGTCATGAGGGCTGCGTCTCACTGCGGCAGTGGTCGAGCCAAGGCTGGTCCGGTCACTGGCTGAGCCCTGCCCCGTCCCGGGTCTGTCCGGCTCTCGCTCCCTGGGACCACAGGCTCCCTGGCTAAGGCTTCGGAGGGCCGCCAGCCTCGCCCTTCCACCAATGTGCCAAATCGAGGCCCATGATGAGTCAAGAAGCCTGTCTCGGGTGATGGGGACAGACAAGGGGCAGCTGCAAACACTCAGGACTGCTGATGAGTAAACACTACAGAGGAAAACCGGGGCCCTGTGGCGAAATGCATACGCTTCACCCCCTTTTTTTTGCAGGGCCTAGAGACGAGGACAGCTTGCTGCTCATTTTCAAAGTGATTTTAGGATGAGAGGGAAAGGCACTCGTTAGGGCGGCTGTTTATTTTTTTTTTTAAGCTTTATTTATGCACACAAGAACTGGGGTACAGGCCAGCGATGTGGGGGGGGGGAGAGGATTCACCAGAGACAGAGTGGGGAGCAGAACAGGCAGGTGGACTGAAACACACTGCTGAGGGGAGCAGCGGGCGAGGCAGGAGAGGTCTGCTGCGCCATGAGGGTCCCTTCCCTGGCCGGGGATCGAACTCGCCCTGCTGTGCTGCAGATGCTTCACAGTGCAGCGCTTGACCCGCTGCGCCACCAGAGGTCCGACACCTAATTTTTGTGGGAAAATGGAAGTTATCTCTAAGATCCAAACAAAGACAGGAAGGTCAATGCCAAAAAAAAGGGCCGGGTGGCACAGCGGTCAAAGCCTCAGGCTCATCAGTGGTCATTCTGTCACAGGCTCAGCGCCGCCACTTACCAGCCTCAGACACATCACCGAGCAAGCCCCGGCGAACAGATGGTGTTAGAGGAAGGTGGACTCAGTAATAAATGCTCCGAGACTAGCACCCATGCCCAGGGAGCTCTGCAGATGGAGAGACAGAGAAACCCAGGACATCACCCATCGATGAGTGTGACATCATTCCAGGGAAATGGCTTAAGTGACAGGAAGACCGGAAAAGAGGAAAATAATTCTGGAGACTCCTGCTCTTAGAACTGGGGGATTTTTCCGAACATCGGCACATTCCCTGCTTCAGATTAACTTGTGCCGTCCAGAAAGTTTTCAGCTTCCTGCCTCCACCTCCCAGAGCTCTGATCAATGACTTCGACAGGCCACGCTTACCTGCTATGTCCACACTTGGCATGTATTTTGTCCTCATACTTCCAGCTCAAATCACATCACATAGGGAGCTCCCTGAAGCAGGGGTTAAAGACACAGCGCTATCAAGATATCACTAGCCACTGCAGCACAAGTTTGATCCCCGCCGGGGAGGGTTCTCACAGGGCGCAGCAGACCTCTCCTGCCTCGCCCGCTGCTCCCCTCAGCAGCGTGTTTCAGTCAGTCTGCCTGTTCTGCTCCCCACTCTGTCTCTGGTGACTCCTCTCACTGCCCCCCTGCACCTCTGGCCTGCACCCCAGTTCTTGTATGCATAAGTAAATCTCTAAAAAATCCTATCACGTAACTTATTTTTATTGAAGATAGCTATTTGCTACTGGTGCTTAATAAAAAGGTAATTTTGTTCTTTTTAACCATAATTCAACACTTTGGACGTGTGTATCTGTGTGTGCATACATATACAAGTCCACACACACGTGTGGTCCAGGTTTTATTTTTCTTTTCTTAGACACAATTTTCTTTCGAGAGTTGGCGGAACTGCTGAAAGCAGTTAGTGCTCGAGTTGATTTGAAGTTCCACGTTCAGAACCACCGCTGAGCTGGGATGGGGCCACGGCCCCCCGCAGCCCGCTCCCTATGCTTCTCCCGTCTTGCTTTTCAGGACGCTTGCAGAGTGAGAATTAGAACCCAGGTCCGAAGGCCCACACTCACTCTTCCTTCCATCTTCACCAGCCAGCAGTTCAGAAGCCAGAAGGCGAGCATTATGAAATGTGACCAATTTACCAATTATATAGAAAGGAGCTGGTAGCACCAACAATTACATAAAACAGCTCTTCATAAATTACACATGCTTGCCCAGGAACGTCCCTTCACCGGGACATATAAAGGTCTGAAAAATAAGGATTTGTATTGACAAGAGCCACAGTTCAAGTGAAACATTTTTTAAAACGAACTTCAGGAAACAATGTCTTCTTTCAGTTCCTACAGTTCGTATTCAGGAGCCTGACCACAGTCTACAAGCAGAAATTAGTCGTCAATTTTCAGTTTCTAAAAATATTTTATTTTATTAAATAACTGTTAAATAGAATTTTTACAAAACAAATTGCATAGAGAAAGGTAAGAACATCTGTGTTTCTGGGACTCTCCACATCTTCGCCGCCTCCCCGTCTGTAGCTCTCACCGGCGAGAGCATCTGCAGGGACCAAGGGGGCGCCCCAGTTCCATTTCTCCTCGAAGGGAGGGGTTCGCACCCAAGGTCTTGGCCTGTCTCGGAAACAGCTCTGGGGGGGGGGGGCTGGGTGCCCCCGCACCCCTCCTGTGGCCACCAGCTTCAGGGCGAGGCCCTCACCCGCTTGTCAAGAGTTGAGAAGCTGAGCCAGGTTTTCCAGACATTGCAAATAATAGGCATTTAAAGGGATTTCTTCTGAGTCTGAGGAAGCTGAGTTATAAAAATAAGAATACAGGAGAGCAAGTTCATTAAATCTAGCAGGACACTTAAGGGTACACACACACACACACACACACACGACTAGGGTAAATATGTAATGTGAAGTTCTATTCAAACTCTTGATGTACTCACATTATAAGATCATTTGTCATTTGCAAAAAATGAAGAGGTACAGAATTCCTATTTTTCATTAACGACTTAGTGAGAGAATAAAAACAGCAGCACTCTAATGGACCCCATTGTAACAGGGGGGTCCCCTGAGAAAGGGGAAGTACCAAAACCCCTGTCCCACCCTAAGTAGGGTGAAGCTGAGCAGGGATAAGAAAATGTTGGAGTTCGGGGCCTCTCTGGTGGCGCAGTGGGTTAAGCAACACACTATGAAGCAGACCACAGCCACTGCAGCACGAGTTCAATCCCTGCGCCGGCCAGGGAGGGACCCACATGGCGCAGCAGACCTCTCCTGCCTCCCCGCTGCTCCCCTCAGCAGTGTGTTTCAGTCCATCTGCCTGTTCTGCTCCCCACTCTGTCTCTGGTGAATCCTCTCACCTCCCACAGCTCTGGCCTATACCCCAGCTCTTGTGTGCATAAATAAATAAATTAAAAAAAAATAAAGAAGATGTTGGAGTAGAAATTGAAAACAAAAGGAAGAAAAGGAAGCAGGGTGGAAAGCAGCAGAGAGACCTGCAGGAGGCGCACAAAGCAAAAAGACGTGTAAAAAACCACGCTTGCCTTTTGGTCCTTAATGGTTAAAACACATGTGGGTGAGAGACCCATGGGGAGCTTAACAAGAGCAACTTTTATCTTCATTTTAATTCTGCTCTTTTCCCCCTACATTTGTCTAATCCCTTCTAACCCTTTTCTATGGGTCTCCACCGAAAGACATGTGGCAGGCTTTTGGGCCTTGCTTTGAGCCAATCCTATTTAGCCAAATTTTTACCCTCAAGAAGATGAGTGACTTTAAATACTTAATTCAGTAACTATATTGTCTTTTCTGTATTGTTTCTTAATCGTATTAAAATTCCTTCCCATTAAAAATCTTATATGTCTGTCTTAACGCAGCAAATAGCAAAACCCACTTAGAGCGGGCAACTTTAAAAATGCTGAAGTGCCCCCCGCCCAGCCCTGTAACACCGTGAGCTACACCCCAGCAAATCAGCGGCTTCTCTGCTGACCGTCGCTCCTGTCAGCACTAATGCCACTGGGTTCCCACCACCTTGGGAAGCTCACGAGCACAGAGGCCAAACAAAATGTCCAAAGCCAACCACTTATAAAAAAGCCGCACAGTAAGAGCACGAAGCAACGGCAGCAGTTCCAGCACAGGAAGGACAGGCACGGCTCTGTCCCGGCGTGAGCGATGTTCAGAGACGAAAGCTGGCGACACTCCAAGGAGCAGAGGGCCATGAACCGCCAGCGGCGCCTCACGACCTCGTCCCGGGGCGGTGGATGCGGGGACCGGGCCCAGCTCTTCTGGGCAGACTCATCCAGCTCCCCGATGTAAGAGCAAAGCGTTCTGCTCAAGGTCAATTCTAACTGGGCCCGTTCTTATCGCCTAAGAACACACGTGCGCGCGGCTTCAACCCCCGGCAAAGGAATTTCGAGCAAGAGAAAAAGGACTTGGAGGAAGATCACAGACGTGTTTACGAAGCTGTCGTCTCTCTGAACCACCATCTTTCTGAACACTGCATTATTTAAAGAACGCTACAGTGAGGACCACATGGCAGCACGTTTCCCAAAGCTTCAACGAAAACGCTCCTCGAGCATCAGAGGGACACACGGGTGTGGGAACCGCCCTCTGTGCTGTGGCCCGTCCAGCCCCTGTGACCCGCGGGATTCGCGACGTCGCTTGAGTAGGACCGTAATCGCTTAAAGCTGGAAACTTACTGTTCCTTGCCAAGGAGTAAGCTTCATCCACTCTTCTTTTAATTGATGGATTTTTCAAAGTTGTTTTTGCCTGGAGATAACACAGAAACGTCGATTCATTAGAGTCGGCCTCGTGTTTGAGCATGAGGGTCGCATAATGCTCACCCACTACAGCACCCAGCAGAATTTCATAAAACATGGAAGGTAGCCGGAACATCTCTATTACACATCCGGTCGTGCCAGCCCCTGCCCGCCATGCCGCAGCCCTGCCCACACCCTTCCCCATCTGACCCGCCCCCTTCTTCCCCTGGCCCCGCCTCAATTTGCTCTATGAACTACTCGACCTTATTTTCCGTCTTTCTTATTCCTCAACCCTCCCGCTTCTGGCCAAGGGTACTGAACATCACTAGCCCATCCACAAGGATTTGTCGAACCACTGAAAGTGGCACACCGAGTGCTCAGCCCTGAGGAGCCGTGGGGGGAGGGACGCAGCCCACCGGGCACAGGCAGTGGAGACAGCAGCCCGGGGCTGTCCCCCGCTCCCACTGCTGCAGGCCGAGCAGCTGCCAGCACACCGGCTCGTGGCCCACGACGGAGGGATCCGCACTGAGACACCACTGGCTGATATCCCGGCTCAGCCTGTGCTGCTGCCTGCCAAAAACTGATCTTTAAAAAATTTTTATCTATTCATGCATGCAAGAGTCGGGGTACAGGCCAAAGGTGTGGAGGTGCGAGGACTCACCAGAGACAGAGCGGGGAGCAGAACAGGCAGATGGACTGAAACACACTGCTGAGGGGAGTAGCGGGGAGACAGGAGAGGTCAGCTGCGCCCTGTGGATCCCTTCCTGGCCGGGGATCAAACTCGTGCTGCTGTGCTACGGATGCTTCACAGTGCTGAGACTTTAACCCCTGCACCATCGGGAGACCCAGAACTGAACTAATTCAAAAACTTTTTTGTTGAGGCACACTACCATAAACTGTGTATCTCTCTCACCACTGCTACCACACCGCACCCAGTGACAAGACACCCACAGCCCTCTACCGAAGCCCACTGCGCCCCTCTACCTATACTCCCCTCCCGCCTGATGCCTCAGGTCTGTGGTCAGCTTTCTAGGGCTAGCTCTGAGTTTGTTTCATGGGGCCCTTCAGCTTCTCTCTGTGCCACACGCAGGGGACACCGTTGGGTCCTTCTCCCGATCACTCAGGACACCCTCAGCTTAGTCCTCCTCGGTTCCGGCTGTGTCCCACAGATGACAAGGTCCTCTATTTCTTGGTCGCAAACAGCACTCCCCTGGGTGCAGCACCCGCCAAGCCCGCAGCCATGGGACAGGAGTCTGTGGCAAAGGGCCAGGAATACACACGGGCCAAGGCTTCTCTCCGGTAAGCGGCGCTGGGCAAACCGGACAGCCGCAGGCGAAATGCACCCTGCTCTCTCAGACCATACACGAACGTCAGCCCAGAATGGACACCAAGGAGCGGACCAGGAACTGAGCTCATTTTAAAACTCAGTCATGGGGCCTCCCTGATGGCGCAAGGGGTTGAGCAACACACTACGAAGCATCCACAGCCACTGCAGCGCGAGTTCGATCCCCGGCCAGGGAGGGGACCCACAGGGCACAGCAGACCTCTCTCTCCTGTCTCCCGCTGCTCCCTTCAGCAGTGTGTTTCAGTGCATCTGCCTGTTCTGCTCCCCACTCTGTCTCTGATGAATCCTTTCACCCTCCCATATCTCTGGCCTGCACCCCTGCTCTTACACGCATAAATAAATACATCTTTTTTAAAAAACCAGTCATGACATGCACAGAGAGAGAGAGGAGTCACCACCGCATGAAACTAGCTTGGGCTTTAGAACAAGATGCCTTTTTCCTTGACGTATCTTTTGGGAGAAAACAACCTACACCAGCAGCGCGGCAAGGTGACGTGTGAATGGGGAGAACCGCAGGGAGGTAACACTTCTGAGCTGGAAGCCATCAGCGCGCTCACGGCAGCCACATCCGGACGGCGTGGTCTGTGGGTGCCCTCCTCGGCCGCCCTCCCCAGCCCCTCCCGAGTCGGGCTCGCCCACCGGGCCTGACGACCGAATGACTGACCTTTGGGTAGTTGTGGCTCAGCGCCCAAAGCGCGGCTGCTCCGACCCGCTGCGCGTCTCGGCTCTCGCTCTCCAGGCAGGTGGCGAGCATGCTGACGACCTTCTCTAATAACAAACATATTTATTTTTATTATTTTTTAAGACTTCAATTATGTATGTATGCAAGAGCTGGGGTGCAGGCCTGAGTTGCAGGAGTGAGAGGAGTCACCAGAGCCAGAGTGGGGAGCAGAACAGGCAGATCCACTGAAACACGTGCAGATCCCCTCAGACCCGCTGAGGGGAGCAGCAGGAGGCAGGAGAGGTCTGCTGCGCCCTGTGGGTCCCTCCCTGGCCTGGATGGAACTCACACTGCTGTGGCTGCGGATAGCTGGACAGCACTGAGACTTAACCCCTGCGCCTCCAGGGAGGCCCTAACAAACACATCCTAAAGAGTTCGGTCTTGGGCGCTGTGGTACCGCCTGACTAGTCAGACCCCGCCAAACACGCAGCCGGTGCCACTGGACTGAGGCACAACCTCCTCTCCTCCCAAGAGGTAGGGGGAGGCAAACACAAGCAGACCGATTCCCTGGCAGGCGTGGCGGGCACACAGCGACCAGGGAGCCATCCTGTCCGACTTCGGGGCCCTAGTTCAACAAGGGCACATTCATTTAGAGAACACAGTGCAGTGAGCTCCTGGGCTACAGGCACGTTTCATATGCAGGAAACAGACCTCCCGTTATGATAAGTGAAAAAGACCAGCGCGTGAACGTCTCAATGGCTTACACTAATATAAAAACAGCATTCAAGAAACACCTACTAGGTAAGCCTTTTAAAAAGGGACTGGATGGGCCTCCCTGGTGGCGCAAGGGGTTGAGCAACACACTGTGAAGCATCCGCGGCACAGCAGCGCGAGTCCGATCCCTGGCCAAGGAGGGACCCACAGGGTGCAGCAGACCTCTCCTGTCTCCCCGCTGCTCCCTCAGCAGTGTGTTTCAGTCCATCTGCCTGTTCTGCTTCCCACTCTGTCTCGGGTGACTCCTCTCACCTCCCGTGACTCTGGCCTGCACCCCAGCTCTTGCATGCATGAATAAATAAATCTTTAAAAAAAAAAAGGACTGGACATTTTCAAGGACTGATTTTTTGTGTGTCAGAGGAAAAAGCGGTTTAAAGCTATCAACGTACCCGATACACCCCTTCTCTGCAGAGTCAGGAGCATGAAACCAAAGACTCACAAGTCATCAGCAGGAGCCAATCACCTGAAGACCCCTCAGTCTAGCCCCAAAGATGTCATCTGGCTGGACAGGAACTACTTTGTTACTTGTTTTCCTAGATCGTGAAATCTTAATCTTGTATTCCTAAGGGTAAAAGACTGGGGAGGGAGCCTCTACATTAGCCCCCTCCCCCCCTCCCCAGTGGACGGGACCTGCCAGACCCCAGCGGAGGGCAGGGGCCCATCTGCTGGCATCTGCACGCTCACCTGCGCCAGCTTCTCACAGGGGCTCAATAAACACCAGCTGGATGAGAGCCCCGTCGTGAAAACAAACAGGAAATGCTATCTGAATGATTCTACTGCAAAGATTTCAAAAGAAATTTCCAGACATTGACCAATCTTTTAGAGAAAAAAAAAAAACAAAAGCTGCCTCATGGAGCCCATTCAAATGGTCCCGGGGAGGGCCTCCCTGGTGGCGCAGTGGGATAAGCAACACACTATGAAGCAAACTGCAGCCACTGCAGCACGAGTTTGATCCCTGCTGCCGTCCAGGGAGGGGACCCACATGGCGCAGCAGACCTCTCCTGCTGTGCCCGCTGCTCCCCTCAGCAGTGTGTTTTGGTTCATCTGCCTGTTCTGCTCCCCTCTCTGTCTCTGGTGAATCCTCTCACCTCCCTGGGCTCTAGCCTGTACCCCAGCTCTTGTACACATAAATAAATCTTTAAAACAAAAACCAAATTGTCCTGGGGAGGCTGGAGGGGAAGGTGGGTGTCAGAGCCCCAGTGTTCCTGCAGCTGTCCCCCGGCCCCTGAGCAGCTTGTCTGCCTCCTCTGGCTCCCCCTGTGTGTCCTGGGGCATAACCACCCGTGAGCAGCTTCCAGAATCACTGCCGTCCAGGAAGGCTGGGTGAGCGGCCGCCTCGGGCACGTCCTCAGTGGGAAGGAATGTCCGGGGGCCAGCGCCAACCACTCGGAGCTCCCCGACCACGGTCTAAGCGGTTTGCACCGTAACTACTACCAGTGGCCACCTCTGAGACGTTTATAGGAAAGAATATATATAAATTAATGTGGTGCTTCGGGCGACCAGGCAGGTAGATTAGTATTTTTCAAAATTACATCTTATCGTGAAATACAACACGCACACCCCAAGAAAGTACACAAAACATTAAGCTTACACAATAGGTAAGAAGTGAACTCCCACATCAACACAGAAATAACCTCAAGAGAAGAGATAATGGTAAAATGTAGTTAGAGAATTAAGATGTGGTGGGTTTTGAATATTTATTACCTTCCCTCTTTTTTTTATTTATGCATGCAAGACCTGGGGTACAGGCCAGAGGTGTGGGGGGTGGGAGGATTCACCAGACACAGAGGGGGGACAGAACAGGCAGATCAACTGAAACACACTGCTGAGGGCAGCAGCACACTGCTGAGGGCAGGCAGGAGAGGTCTGCTGCGCCAGGTGGGTCCCGTCCCTGGCCGGGGATCGAGCTCCTGCTGCAGTGGCTGTGGAAGCCTCGGTGCAGCGCTCAACCCGCTGTGCCACCAGGGAGGCCCTATTACCTTCCCTCTTGATGGAACTGATGGAACTTTAAGTTTAGAGAGGCAATGTTGGTGGCCTTAACGCAGCTTTCGTGAGAGTATTTACACCATGGAAGCCAAGGAATCCCACAGACCAGGACTGAGTCAGTGGTAACGCTGGAAAAGGCTGCAGGTTTCTGACTGTTTTGCGTAAGAAAGTGTGAATGGTGGGAGCACCTACCAGACTTAATAGCAATACACTTACTGGGCAAAGAGCAGACCGGAGTGCACAGTCCCAGGGCTGACCTGAGTCCCAGGCTGGCGTCGGTCAGGAGCGCTTGGCCAGGCCAGGCAAGCGCCTTGCGACAGGGACCAGCTGACCCAGACTGGCCCAGAGAGCGCCGCGCGCTGGGCTGTCACCTGCCTCTGTGCGCCACTCCCTCCGCGCCTGGGGCGTCTGAAGCGCAGCTGTTTACAGAACTACAATTTCTACTTATTTACTGTATATCCCACCCACAGATCCCCCAGGAGCCAGGCTAAGCATCTCATAACGCGCCGTCCTCCCGAGAGCCGAGGTTGCGCCAGCCTCACGAAACGAGGACGGTCCCTTCTGTGCCCTCGCTACCAGCGGCCTCACTTCGTGCCGTAGTTGATGTTCTCCCGACCTGCGCGCTTGCTTTGACTCGTTCAAACTCGTGCAAGGTCATCAGACGTTCTGATTTTATTTTATTTTTCTTGAATACCGGTTTCTGAATTACCTTTGCTGGGGCCTCCATCTCAACCTTTTTGCCTTCGTTTTCAGCACACTCACTACGGTGTGTGGCCATATTCTTAGGACCCTGCTTAGAATGATCTGAGTCTTGTGAATCTGTGCATTCGCGTCTTAAAGCAGCTCTCCACAATTTCAGTCCTCATCTCTTCAAATATTTCCTCTTTTCACTCTATCTAGGACTTCGTTAAACAGTAATTATGATATACTGGGCTTCACTAAATTTGTATAGGATTGAAATTTTACATGATAAAAACTGAAATAAGGGGCCTCCCTGGTGGCGCAGGGGGTTAAGCAACACACTATGAAGCAAACCGTGGCCACTGCAGCACGAGTTCGATCCCTGCCGCCGGCCAGGGAGGCGACCCACAGGGCGCAGCAGACCTCGCCTACCTCCCTGCTGCTCCCCTCAGCAGTGTAGTCGGTCGATCTGCCTGTTCTGTTCCCCGCTCTGTCTATGGTGAATCCTCTCACCTCCTGCGACTCTGGCCTGTGCCCCAGCTCGTGTGCATGAATAAATAAGTAAATATTAAAAAAAAAAAACTGAAATAAAATTAAAACCAGGGCTAAATAAACAAACATCCAGTAGAGTGTGTTGACGTGTCTGTTATGTCACTGACGCTTTATTCCTTAATCCTTTCTGGTCTGCTCAGCTTTCGATACTGTTCCTGGATGTTACTCGTCTGATCTACCTCCTAACTTCTAATTCTGCCCTCTGCTGCCCAACTTGTGACAGCCGGACCCGTGCACTGAGGTGTTAGTTGTAGCAACTGAAGCTCTAAACAGTGCTGCGAACAGGACATCCCACGACGACAGGACAGTTATAGGCGGGCTGAGGGAGCCAGCGGTCACAGCAGCTAGTGCTGTGGAAACGCCCTCTCGCTGATCTGTGCTCAAGAGTTACACGCAGCTGGCCATCGTACCGGACACTGACGTGCTAGGATCTGTTTGGTTCCTTAAGAAAATCTTACAAATTTTTAGTCTCCCGCTCTCCGTGTGTATTTTCAGGCTGGTCATTCATTTATCTAAAAATGATATAAACGTATTTCAGAAGCTGCCCTTCATAATTCCAGTGCACAGTGGGAAGGTGAGCTGGCACCTCCCTCTGCTGGTTCCCAGCGTGTGCTTTTGCCCGTGTGTACCTGGTCAGCTTTTACTGTGTTTTGGTCGACGCGCCTGACAAGCTTTCGGTGGAGCGCCTGTCTCGTGTTCGCTTCCCTAAGCGTCGAGAGGCCCGGTCTGTGGAGACTCAGCTCCAGCCTCGGTCACCGTCACTCAAGGCCAGGCAGTCAGTATTCTCCGGGGGTAGGATGTGGGGCGGCTGTGGTGTCTTCTCACACTGGCTTTTCTCTCCTGGTTGGGGACCGGGTCAGCTCTGCCTCAGCCTCCTCCTGCGAGGCTGGTTCGTAGCGTCCCAGATTGATGCTGACAGGAAGGCCCGGGAGACTCGAGGTCCTGACCCTTAACCCCCAGCCCTTGGCCCTCCTGGGCAAAACGCCAAGCCCACAGCGCCGGCGAGCGTCCTGGAGCCCGAGGTGTCCTCTGCACCTCTCTGGACAGTCAATCAAAGATGGCAGGAAGGGGCGGAAGGAGATGGAGAGTAGGGCACGGGGATCACAACTTCTCAGGAGCGTCTGCAAAGGCTTCCCCCGCGACGGGGCTCTCAGAAAGCAGAGGGGCGAGGAGAGTCAGAGAGCACCCGCCGGCCATTCCACTTCCATCTGCATCCAGCCTGTCCATCAGCGACCTGACCGACCAGCCCCTGAGTTCCTTGAGGTCCCCCCCATTCTTCTCTGAGGACGGGAGGCGCCTCCAGCGGCGTCAAGAACACAGTGGGCACTTAATAACTGCTTGGCAAATTATTCATGGAACTCTTGTATTCTAATAACTGCACACAGGGATACGTATTTGCGCGGCACGTAACACGAATACCCACCGTTAGCCAGGATCTTGGGCTTATTCGCGGCGCTGAAGCAGATGTTGTGCACGATAAGAAGAGGCAAGTGAGGGCTGCTCCTGTGCTTGTATCTGCTCATCTCGGTGAGCAGGTCCAGGCAGCCGTCCAGCCTCAGCAGCATCTGCTGTCCGTCTTCTCCGAAGGACATACTCAGGAGCAACTTCAGCCAAAGCACGGCCGGGTGGCCGAGATGTTTATTTCCCCCTTTCGGCAATGAGAGAGACGGGAAGTTCTGTAAGAAGTTGCTCTGAGGGTAAAGAGAGAGAATATTATTTTCTTCTTGAGTTTTTTCATTATTTTCCTAGTCCCTTGGAGACCAATTAACTGGGATTCTGTTCGTCTTTTCCCCAACTTTAATTTCGCCACCCCCCTCCCCCACCCTGCCCCGAGTTCCTTCCAAATACCCATCTACATTATTTCCAGGTATAAGTGAAAGAGTTAAGGAGAACAAAATAGTGATCAAATTTTAATTTGTACTAATTCTTTCATGATACGGATAAACTATAGTGAACGCAATTATTTAGGACTGATAATTCAGTTTGGGGATTATTTCAGGCCTCTTGAGTTTTCTCTTTCTGTCTGCCTTCTGGCAATTTTGCTACTCATTAAAAGCTATCCTATGGGGAGGAAAAAGACACAAACCCCCAATCAGTCTGGATGCCAATTAACAACTCTGGTAGTCGTGAGGATGCGGAATCACTGCAGTCACAGTGTCGGAAGGAAAAAAACCCGGTGGCGACACCTTATATTTACTTTA
The DNA here is from genome assembly GCA_019455555.1 of Galemys pyrenaicus. Lineage (NCBI taxonomy): Eukaryota > Metazoa > Chordata > Mammalia > Eulipotyphla > Talpidae > Galemys > Galemys pyrenaicus. The sequence continues at coordinate 437,936 of JAGFMF010011484.1, read as the reverse complement.
TCCCAGCTGTGCACGGCTCCTTGCGCCACAGCGACTCTGCTCAGCTCACAAAAACTTGGAGAAAAGAAAGCTACCGAAGGATTTTCAGGCTTCAATAAAACCCCCCACGAAAGCCCACCTAACCACTAGCTACATGAGAGGCAGTAACTCACTGTCTAGAATAGCGTATGGGCAGACCAAGGGGAAGGCTTGAAGTTCGCCACGGAGTAGGACCCCAGGGTGGCGGCAGGGGGTAAGGAGCGGGACCCCCAGGCGGGCGGTCAGGGCACAGAAGAGGGAGCACTCCGCTGTCCTGCTGACTGCCCCGGGTATCTCATCTCTTTGTCCAGTGATCTCCTTGGGCTTATTGCTTGCGCTCCCTTGGCCCTAATTCAAGACGTTGGCTTGAACCTATATAATAAACTTAACACTTATGTAAAAGGACTCTAAGAAAAGAAGAAACAGGAGCGACATCACCCAGGCAACAAGTAAACTGTAAACTCCCGCCCACTCTGTCCTGGCCGCTCTTCCTCTTCCCCCTCCTCCTTCCTCGTCACCTCTTGGCCCAATTTACAGCTTCTCACATTCACCCCTTGCTGCCCACACCGGAGGCGGGCGTGCTGGGCCTCGGGGCGGCACCTCCTTGGCAGGGCTGGAGGCCGTTACTGTGACCGGGCCTCCTCTCCTCGCTGAGACTCGAGGCACATGCAGACTGTTCTGGAAGGGGGGCTGTGCATGCGCTGTTTGCTCACAACCGCGGATGCCTGACCAGAGCTGAGCTGCCAGTGGGGGCCACCGCCCACGCGCAGCGGAAGCAGGCGCAGGTCTCCCATCACAACAGAGGGGAAGCCACGGCCCACGCGGGCACCACAGCAGCACAGAATCCCAGAGTGAGACGAGGGAGACGTGACGGTCCAGAGAGATTGCTCTGCTGAGCCGGTGATTCTCAACGTGAACAAGCCGAGGCCGCCAGAGGAGTCAACAGCTCAGAGTGGCACCCAGCCCTAGATCAGCCCTGGCCCCACTGGGGTGCCCGCTGAGCAGCTCCCTGAGAAGCGGCAGAAGGCACAGTCGGGCTGTGGCCACTCAAGGGAGCCCAGTGACCCGAGCCCGGGGAAGGCCAGTCCTCGGCTGCCTCAGGGGAGTGCTGGTCTGCAGGGCCGTTTACATGGGCGGACCCCCCACAGCTGACAGCCTGGTGCCGTGGAGACAGCCACCGGAGACAGCCACCGGCTCTCACAGCCCCTGAGGCTCACAGAGGCACGCCTGGGCCTGCGCTGGCTCACGTGTGCCCGGGGGAGAGCCTGCCCTAGGAAGGCGGCTGCTTATTTGCAGCTGCACTCACAATGCTTCTTGTGCTGGGGAGAGGCCTCAGGGCGGTGACATGGTGGAGGGGAAGGAGGCCTGGTTCTTAGCAAAGCCGTCAACTTCTAACGTTGGCCTCCAGGTGAAAGGAGCAGAAGCCCTCACATCACCCAGTGCTGGTGACAGAGAATGCGACCATACGCAAACGCTATGGGGGCCCTGAGTTAGGGGTCCCATTGACACACACACACCCGACTGTGACTGGACACCTGTGCCACACCTTGTTTCATTCATTCGACCCCCTTCAAAATACCCCCAATTAAAATCAGAAATAAGAGGTCCAGGTCCAGGACCGCAGCCCACGGGACGGTCACCTGTCACGCCAGAGTCGGGTGTAGCTCAGGCAAAAGGGGCCGTGATTCCATAAACCGCCGTGACGACTGACACGGAGCTGAAGTTGTCACTGCTCAATCTGGTCTCTTTTAAAGACCAAATATATTACTTTTATGGCCTCACATACGCGCAAGACAGCTGTCTTTCTGAAACCTTCATTTCGGAGGGAGAGATAAAATACAATCCGAAAGCTAAGAAGACAAACTGAGAGGAAACGGCACCAGCGCATTCTCGCTCCTGTCGCTTTTCACGTCTCGCCCTCCGCTGGCTTAAACAAAGCGAACCCCTTAATCCTTGTACAGTCCTTTAAAATGAAACGTCTCGCAGTCGCATTAAGTTAATCCCACCAACTCAGCTGTAGACTCTGCACACGTGTGCCGGGTCGGGAGGGTCGCTAGACTGCGTGACTGCAGGCGACGCGAGGGGCTGACACCTACCTTCTGGATGACGCCTTTGCAGTCGTGGGACAGCGCCAGGTTGGCGAGGAGCGTGAAGACCATCTGCTGGACGGGGGTGTTCTCCAGGGGCGTCTGGGAGGCCAGCCTGAGGACACTCTGCAACAGCGAGCTGCCGGGGGGCCCCCGCGCGGCGGCGTGGACGGGATATTGTCCAGAACTCGACCAACACAGGGAACTGCAACCTTCAAGCGAAACCCCAGCCCAACGCCTCTGTTTCACTGTCGGGGTTGAAAACCCCAAACAGTAACGCACCTACCAAACGGCTTGGCCGTCAACCTGTGCACTGAGAGTTAGCAGCGAGGGGTGGTGCTGCTGCCCACATTGCACCCGGCGGACTGACTGCTCTCCTTAAGGGACCGATGACCTCGACTGAGCCTTTCGAACACAGGATTTATTTAGGACTGAAGTAAGCAGAATAGGTGTTACCAGTTCCTCTAGAAGACATCTAAATACAGGCTCGTGTAGAAGAACTGAGTTTTAGGAATGGAGGACAGCTTAGCCTGAGACCTTCATTCCACGGGAGAGAACAAAATGCGACTCTGGTGTTCCCAGTGCGGAGCAGCGCGCGCCAGCCGGGGCCAAGGGCGGGGTCGGAGGCCCATGTCCCGCTCTGCTCTGCGGCCCACAGGCGCTGGCAGCCCAGCCCCAAGCCACGCCCGTCGGCAAGAAGGGAAGTGACACAAAGGCAGTGACCTCTCGTGGGCTCGTGCGGGTAGCAGCCTACAGACACCACGGCCCCCAGGACTCTAACAAACTCACGAACTGACGCAGCTTTGCTTGGAAACAAGCCAGGTAGGAAGACAAGAATTTCATCCTCAGTCTAGTCACCTGACCAACACTGTAACGTTCACATCAACTCTCAGTGTGAAGGTAACACGGGTGAGGTCCCCAGACCGATGCCAGAGCACAGGCGTTCTCTGCCTGTTGCCGGGCAGGGGGAGCCAGGAGAGGCGGTGACTCCTCCGGCAGAAGCAGAGAACGTACCACGCTGTGACCTGAGAAGCCCGGGGCACAGGGGCGCAGTCTGTTTCCTCAGGCTCTGTGGCCAGAGACTGGCGGGGGGCTGGAGAAGGGACACCCCACGGAGGTCAGGTAACTACGGGGCAGGAAGGGCCCCAGGGCCAGGGCGGGGCCCGGTGGGCTCCCGAGTGGTCGTGAGCTCCGTCCTCTCCTTGGAAATCTTTCGATATCTGCAGAGCCAGCTGCCGGGCTGCCAACTGCTGCTCAGCCAAGTGCAGGAACCCGCAGGCCAGCTGGGCCTTAAGCTGAGCTGAAGTTCAAGCGGGAAGCCAGCCGTGCGCAGTCTCGTCCTGTCCCTGCTGCTTGTCCTCCTCCCAGACAGCCACGGCCCTTCGCGTCACCGCTGCCCCGGCTGCGCTCTCGTCCGATCACATCCAATAACCCCTCAACTGGACGGCCCAGTGTGAGCTCCCATCACGTCCTCAACGGGCACCCAAGAGCTCAGGCGCCACCAGGCCGCCACGCCTGGGCCTCACGCCGTCTCCCGCTCAGCCTCTCCAGAGGTTTCCCTTTGGTGGGTTTAAGACCTGACGCCTTAGTTCTCCCTCTCAGTTCCCTGGGAAGTTCGATCTCCCTCTGCCAAGTCACTGGCTGATTTCCCTTCCTGCCCCCGACCTGTCAGGTGAGTCCCCACCCAAGCGCAGGCTCGCGGCACCTGGGCTCTTGAGCCAGCGACAGCGTGCCACCAGCCGACACCCCGGGAGCGGGAGCGGCAGAAACACACCAGTATACGCTTCAGTTTCCCAGACCACTGCGGTCCTCCCCCAGGTCAGCACTTCAACGCGCCGTCGAAGGCAGCCTGGTCTCTGCTTACCGTTCGGGAAATTCGCCGTGTAGACGCACAGCAGCTGCAGGGCGGCCTGCATCAGGGAGTCGTCCATCAGAAGCCACGGCCAGAGCGCGTGCAGGACAGGGACCAGGTGCGCCTCCAGCGCGGCCTCCTGCGGAAGGCGGGAACAAGGCTGGACAGGGGCGCGAGGGAAGGAACGCCCCTGCCGCAGAGAGCCTGGGCGTACAGCCCGAGGACCTCGTCCTCTGGGCACCGACGGTGCAGGGCCTCGCCCCGGGCTGCACACCTGCGCCCCGCCGGGTGGGCCCCAGCACCGGGGATCCTGTGACGCTGAGTGAAGGTGCCCACACGGGCAAGAAGAAGGACTTTCGGGTGACGTGGACACCTGCTCCCCCTATGCCCCCTCCTCTCTGCGTCAGTGTGCGCGTGTGTGAGATACACAGTGTCAACAACTTGGATGCTGTAAGAGTCAGTCACAATGCTCCAATAAGTCACTAGACTCCTAAGTAACTCGGTCCTCACGCCCAGGCCATGACATGGGACGTTACAGGGGACCACGCCGTGGGGCGCAGCCATGTTTAGAGAGCCCAGGCAGCAGAGCCGGGCACCCGTGTGGGCCTCACGAACACGCGCCCCTGCGCAGGGCCGGGCAGAGGAGAGCGGGAGGCTCGAGTCAGCCCAGGTACCCCAGGCCGCCCTCGCCCCACCCTCCAGAAGACAGAAGCCACCAGGAGCGAGCCCCTTCTCCACCCACTGCTGGCTGCCCCGTCCGGCCGTGCGTCCATCCACATCTGTGCCTGGCCGGGGAGGGCCCTGCGCAGTGGGTGACAGCTCCTGCCCCGGCCCTGGGGCCCTGGCGCTCTACCCGCCTCGGGGGATCCGCCTTCCCACCAGGCCGCGCTTCTCTCCTTAGCAGCAGCCCCGTCAGTTCCCCCCGTTTCTATTCTGCTGACCCGACAGTGCCACAGACTAAGCTGCTTTACCGTGCACGTCGGCGCTGCCCTTCACGCCGCGCTTGCCAGCACGCCGCGACATCGGTCTAACCTTCCACTCGCCTCCATTCTGTCCTGAGGCTGCTGCCGGGACAGCCTGCGCCACCAGCCGCCCAGCCCGCGGCGGCACCAGCCCGCAGCGCCCGTGCCGCCTCTCCCAGGCGCCTCGCTGCCCGCAGCCAGGCAGACCCAGCCCCCCAGAGTCCCTCTCGCTGCTGTCGGCCTTCTCTTACATAGCGATATTCCCCAAGGGCATAGCCACAGCTGTCGCGAGAGTCTCTCCTGGGAAATTTCACCATGCACCAGCGCTGCCCACGGTGCTAGGCACCTCAGCCTGCAGCGCCTCCCAGACCCCCGGACCCAGAGAACCACTGACCGGCAGCCACCGCCCCAACGCCCAGAGACCCGGACAGGCTGGACTCAGCCTGTGGCCCCACGCCCCTCTTAGCCGCACACGCAGGCTCTGGCACTGGACGCCATCCGCATCCCGTCTTCCTCCTTGGTATCCTGCGTCCACCCCAGGCTCCTGCCCCTCCCCGCTCGCCGTGTTCCGGCTGCATCGCCTCCTGCCTGCAACACCAGTGCCCTGCGTGGACCCAGCCCACATGCGGCCCACACACTCCACAGACAGGGGGCTCCCTCCCTGATGTCACACACCGCAGACCTGGGGCGCGAGGGGGTGACTTGGGGATGCGCCACACAGCGACAAAGAGCCCAGGATGCTGAGTGCCAGACACCCCCGGTGAGCTGGGTGGGATGAGCAGCGGAGCCTGGGCCCACGGGCGGCACGTGCTCCGGAGCAGGAGAATCGCTCTCCTCCAGGTCCCTCCCGAAGCGAGGCAGGCCCACGGGTGTCCGCCTGCCCGGCAGCCCCTCAGGGGCTGATGTGTGGCCACGCATGACCAGCCCCGGGCTGGCCTCGCGGGCATCCGGGCGGGCAGACCCCCCCTGCCGGTGTCCAGAACACCCCCCGGGGAAAGCGCCAAAGATGAGGATCGGCTGCTTCCAGTCACAGACACAGAATTTCGCATAAACGAGCACAGATTTTATCGCCGGCGCTTTTGTTTTTGAGTAAAAACACACAAAAAATTGGGGTGTTACCGAAATGTAAAACAATCATTTCCCACCAAATTACTAAAGCCTAAATTGTTAGTGATGTCTTGAACATCTTGAACTTGAATAACCTTGAACAAATTATTAAACACGGCTGAAGGAATACATGACACTTAAGAGGCTCATTTCTCAGATTTAGTATGTTTTTCCCATTTTATCAAAGAACCAAAAAAATGAAAAAGGCGGTTTCTGTAATTTTTCTCCGTCTTACACATTTTCCACAGTATTTGTGTGTGAAAACGCGTGCTTCAGAAGCATGGTTTCACTGTGAGAAAGCAAATCAAAGCGCCGAGACCTGGGGCCCGGCAGCAGCCGGGACACGGCGATCCCAGGCGACAGCACCGGCTGCCCGCCGGCCGCATACCTCCACGTTCCCGGGTCCACGCTGGGCCAGGCTGGGTCGGGCGGTCAGGACCGGCCGGGCACTCCCACAGGCGAGCAGGCCCTGCCTCTGGGTGTGGACGCCTGTGCTCAGGCGCCGGCGCCCGGCCCTGCCGCTGAAAGCCCCGTCCCAAGCCACATACCACACGTCAGCCAGCCTGGCCCACAAACAGTGGAGACCGACAGAAGAGGCCTGAGGTGCTTCAGACGAAACCTGCCTGAAGCCAAAGTTTCAGCAACAAAGTTGAAGCAAAGAGATAGACATAAGCAAGAGAGGCCCCCAGTGTGAAGAACAGCAAGGAGACTGGGACTAAGATGGCGCCTACAGACTGCTCAACTCTAGGTCTGCAAAAGTAAAATCCAGACAGACTTCCATTTTCCCTCCCCTGGTATCTCATAAAAGCGGAACTAGGGCGTCACTATCAAAACTTAGACAAGCGGCTCTACTGACCTTACATTCTCCGTTTTGATAAAGACAGTTCCTCAGGAGCTGCATGGCAGTGCTTAACTCTTTAGTGAAACCATCCTCCTGTGAAATGAAGAAGGAGTTGAAAATGACAACACAGGGGCCTCCCTGGTGGTACGAGGGGTGGAGCGCCACACTGTGAAGCATCCACAGCACAGCAGCACAAGTTCAATCCGCCAGGCAGGGACCCCCAGGGCGCAGCAGACCTCTCCTGCCTCCCGCTGCTCCCCTCAGCAGTGGGTTTCAGTCCATCTGCCTGTTCTGCTCCCCACTCTGTCTCGGGGACTCCTCTCACCCCTGCACCTCCGGCCTGCACCCCAGCTCTTACATGCTTAAATAAATCAATCTTTAAAGAACCAAAAATAAACCACCCCTTCCCACCGAACCCAGGTGTCAGTTACGAGCATGAGCTCGAGGCCCCTGCCACTCCCGGTCCTCCCGGCCCCTGGGGTCTCAGGACCCACTCACCTTCCTCTTCAGGGCCGCTCGCCCGGGCCGCAGGTTGTCGAGGCTCAGCTGGGCGCTGATGTGCTTCATCTGTGCCAGGCAGTTGTCTATCAGGGAGGCTGGAAGAGCCACACGGGCACAGGACAGTTGTTTCCAAATGACCCCAAGCCACACATACCACCCAGTTCACAGAGACAGACGCTTCTGTTTCTGACCAACTTCATGTTCATGTTTTCGGTGACAGACTCATGAATTAGAGGACCAAGAGTAAGCCTAAAACGCTGACGCCCACATGGTTTCAATGTAGTCTGACATGCCCCAAGTCTGACGTGTGTTTGGAGGCCTAATTGGTCTGAGCAGTAAATCATAATTAAAATTAATGAGCTTGATGTTGCTGTTATTCTCTCTCAACCCTGAGACCCGTGTCTCCTGACTGCAAATGAGAAATTACAGCGCTCTGCAGGGGACATATGTAAGAAAATACAGAATCCCCCAACAATGCTGTGATTACTCCCCAAACCATGTGTGTTTTTTCCTTCCAGATACGCAATATGTGCTTATGGTTATTAACACTTAATTACTACGAAATTGAGTGATGCCTCCCTTTTCAAAGCATCTCTAGTATTTAGATATCAGTTCTCCAGAGGAAGAATCACCGCCCTAAAAAATAAACTACCCAGAATGCATAATCTTTTTAAAGACGATCATGCACAAAATAATGTATAAAAATGTACAGTCTATCCTATTTTTAAAAAAAACTTCAATGCATGTTTCCATATCAAAAAGAGACTATTTCTTTTAGCTGAGCTAAGATTGTGAGTTCTTTACATTCTGAGCCCAAGGAAGACTGAATAGGAACAGGCAGTGAACGTGCCACCACCACCCACAGCCAGGTGCCCGCCTCACCTTGCAGAGCGAGCTTCTGGGCCCTGCGGCTCACGGCCAGGAGGGCCAGCAGTGCATTTGCAGCCTCTCTCTTCAGGGTGTCTTTGGAGGATTTCATTTCATAGCACTGCAAAGAACACAGATCACACTGTGAAGACAGACAATGTGGAGCAAAACTGCTGGGAGGAAACGCACGTTCTATTGAACAGGTCTTGCTAGGGGACAAGATTTCCCAGGAATTCGCTGGAAGGTGATAAATCGTTAAGCTCGGGGAATGCTCTGTGTGGATGAGACTGTACCAGAGATTTCAGGCGAAAATGCCCGACAATTACATTCAAAAGCTCATCTAAAGGACAAAAGTACATTTAGGTCTAACACGTGGCAAGTCCACACGCTTACTTAAAGGGCCCCAGGAAAACTGAAGAGGAGCGAGGAGTCACCTAGGTCCTCCTCCTTCTTGAGAAACAGGCCCCTCCCTCAGTCTCCACCGGGGACCCCAGGCGAGCCGGCTCCTTCCATCTTTCATTTCCACAGTAAGTTACAGCTCACAAGTCATGTTTTTCAAAAAGATGCTCTCTTTTTCTGACTCATATAAATGAAAACTCACTTGTGATTCTGAAAATGCTAATATTTTATTATATTTCCCTTATACGTTTGAATTTCTAAGCAATTACAAGACGACATGGGCAAAGAAAACAGAGTAGCAAATCCTCTCTTATAAAGAAGTATATTTCAAAGTAAACACTGAAGACCACGTCACATCAGTCCGGCAGGCATACCCAGAAAGCCAGCACCATGCCTAACATAACCAGCTACTAGATGGAGCCATGTGCCAAAGAGGAAAAGTCACCAAGAAGACACAGAGTGGGACACCGTGTGTTCCAGAGAACCACAGGGGGAGCAGAAACAAGAAGACGCAGAGAATCACAGGTGGAACGGAAACGAGACTCAGCAGCATCGACTTAAACGTCATGCTTTCCTTCAGGTCTTGCTCTGTCCGCATGGGCAGTGCTGTGTCAGCCAGGCCAAGGCACATGGCTTTCTTTTAAAGGTGAAGAATAGGCTTTTAGAGGGAACACGCAGCGTCAGCCAGCCTGGCAGTGTCTTCGGCATACAGGTTCTTGCAGCAGAGTCACTGTGAGTTTTACTGTTCACTGAGCACTGGGCAAAACACGGCTCCTCCAACGTGACGGCAGCATCATACAACTGATGCTGTTTAACGAGTCTCACAGTCAGTTTGCATGTATATATCATGTGGATATGTATGTACATGTATGTATGTAGTCAGACAGACAGGCAGACAGAAGGTATCAACTTTAAGACCCTGCTTCTGGGCCTCCCTGGTGGTGCAGTGGGTTAAGCAACACACATGAAGCAAAGAGCAGCCACTGCAGCGTGAGTTCAACCCCTGCTGCCGGCCAGGGAGGGGACCCACATGGCGCAGCAGACCTCTCCTGCCTCCCACTGCTCCCCTCAGCAGTGTGTTTCAGTCCATCTGCCTGTTCTGCTCCCCACTCTGTCTCCGGTGAATCCTCTCACCGCCCTGGACTCTGGCCTGTACCCGAGCCCTTGTATGCATAAATAAATAAATCTTAAAAAAAAATTGCTGGTTTCCTGAAAAGGGATATACTTTAAAAAAACAAAAACAAAAACAAAAAACTGCTGCTTCCTCTGGCCCTTGGAGACGGCAGCTGACTTCACACCCTGCCAGGCAACACCGGGGCCCCCAGGAAGGACAGAAGAGACGCGTGTGTTCGACCCGAGGTGCTGGCGCTGGGTGTGCTCTGGCAGCTCACGCAGGCAACTGCGGTTTAATAAGCCACAGTCGCACAGAGCATCTTGTCTCTACTGTATTCTGGAAGAAATGGAGAGGAAAACTGGCCAGCGGGCAGGCAAGCTGTGGGCCTGTCTTCGGCTCCAGGTGTCTCATTTCCTTGGCCAAGCAATCATACATCACAAACAATCACATGTCTCATGAATAATATTACAAAATACTAGGGAAAACTAAGGGCGAGGTAAACTCAGCACATTCCCAAGCACAGTCTTCCCTGAGCACATAAGTTTCATTTGGTTCACGTGCTGACCTGGGCCCCTACTTATCACGAGCCACTGCAGCACTAACCTGCAGGAAGAAAGCTGGACACGGAAGGGCCCGGATGTGGCCAGCCTGGGGCCGCAGGACCCCGGCAGAGACTGTGCCCGAGGCCCAGGGCAGCTGGGCCTTCCTGCCTGGGGCACTGCCCTCACTGAGGGAAGGGAAACCAAGCCACTGAATTCCTGAAGAAGACAAATCCACAAGAGCCAACACCCTGTCCCAGGACAAAATCGCTCCATCAAAGCCTCTGTCAGATCATTAATGCCTCTGGGTCAGAGCTAGGGGTCACCTCCCCTAAAAGTGTGAACTGGGGTTTCCTGTTTATGATAGTCTTTAAGGCGCAAAGTCAATGATGCAGTGGCGGTTTGTCCCGGCTCTGAATAAGATCAAAGGGGGCCTGTCCAGTTTGGGTGGTGACCTAAGAAAAGGGGCAGCGGCCCAGGGCAGCAGTGGGTAGGTCCTCAGAGACGGGGAGGACGATGTTGGCCTCCTGAGCGGGTCCTAGTCTGGGCATCCCGGCCATTGTGGCCTGCGGGTGCAGGAGATCAAGGCCTGTGAGGCCGCCCACCAGCCCGAATCTAACCCTAACAAGGCAGCAAAACCTCACACGGTCGCACCAGAAAGACTGTGCGGCCCCCGGCTCATGGCAGGCAAGGCAAACGCCCTGCCCTTCACCCTCGCAGGAGTCAGACGAGCCTGGCGGGTGCAGCAGAGGCCCGTCCTCAGGCTACAGGCCAGGCTGAAGGCCAAGGCCACAGACACGTAACTGTTAAAGAGGATTCTTTGCAGAGCAGTTTAGTAATATTAGCATCTGCAAAAAACATTTGGGCAGCCTCAGAAACACTTTATTCTTGTTCATCTTCTTATAAAATGACAACAGTGATTACAGAATTTATTCTTGACAAACGAAATAAGTTTATGAAGTAAAATAAGCAGGATAGCTTCGAAAAAGGCAGTTTACTCACATATTTGCCATCTACATCTGCAGACCTCTAGAATCACGTTAAACCTGTGTACATTTATATACGTCAAATGCCATTCAGGTGAATTTTCAGAGATGTAAACATGTCTTTAAAATGAAACAAATTATGAACGATAGCTGCATTCCTGACAGACCCATTTGGTGAAGACACAGCACATTCTTCTGAGAAACTGCTAGATTTAGATGACTAATATTTCATTTAAAAATTTTATATCATATTCATTAAAAAAATTGGTCAACATCTGACAGGTGGGACTAGAGAGGATGTGGTTACTTTAACTTTGTACATTTGTATTACTGATATAGAATGAGCATGAATTACTTTTAATACAAAAGACCAAAAAATGTTTTTGCAAGACCAAGACTAAAGTTAACTCACCTAAACAAGAACCAGACTTTTAAAAGATCACATACCTGAAGGATGACTTCACTGAGTCGTTCTAGAGATGGCTGGCTTTCCTCACTTTTATCAAGAAGTGAAGCCACCGTGGGGCTGTGGCCTGGGTGTGTTTTATCTCTATCCTGGAGATGCCTTTTTGCTTCTTCGGCCAGGAGAACAGCGAGGAACTGCAGGCCGGCGGCAGAGAGCGCCGGGGATGTGCTGGAGAAGCCCACGCAGCGGCACAGCAGGTCTGAAAGGGCGGCACGAGGACCCATCAGCAGCACCGGAGCCCCCACAGTCCTCCTCCCTCTCGTGGGGGGCACTGCCCCGTTAGCAATGTTCACTTAGGGCTCCCCACCCCATTGCCACTGCTGTGGATGCTGATAATTAGCTTTTCTCGCCGGGGTTTTGGGGGCTGTGCTGCAGCTCTGCAGGAAGCCAGCCAGGCTCCCTCGCCATGCTGCCACCTTGCGGTGCTCTCCTGGCCTGCAAACCGTACCTCAGAACCACGAGTCTGGCCACAGTGTGCTTGGTGCATGTGAGTTTAAAGAACTACATGATAACATAAAATGTGAAAGCTACGAGTGAACAGAATAAGTGGTAACTTAGAACCCAATTTGGAACACACTGAAACTGGGGGTTAAAAAAAGGGTAGCATTATTCATACATATTTTTATTAAAAAGGCTTCTTGCTATCCTCAATTTAATCAAATAATCACCTGTACCTCCTAACTATTATGAAACAGGGAGCTACTGTATGCTCTTGGCGTTTCTGTGCTATGAGAAAGTCCTGGTGCCCTGAGGTAGGACACAACTCCACAGTTCACACTCCTGGGTGTGCACGGCCGCCCACGTGCAGTTTTACCCAGTCACGGAGCACGTGTCGGGGACAGTCGGGCTTACGCCGACACAAAGTCTGTCCCATTCTTTCGTAAACCTGTATTATAAATATACATCCTTGTAACACCACAGGCTTTTCTTGTTTGGTTTTTATAGTGTCTTGAAATGTATTCCAATTTTTCAAAAATGTACTTTTTATGCTCCTCAAGAGCACTGAAATTTCTCAAGAGTAAGCTTTCTCTCCTATGCCATGCCCAAATTACTTAATATTTGCATAAATACATACACATGCATATAAGTGCAAACGACTCTCAGTTCTTATTAGCAGAAAGCCCGCAGCACCCAGTCTGTGAGCATCTCTCTTACCAGTCACCGTGGTCCAGCGCTTGGCCAGACCCGTTGTCACAGACGGGAGGGAGGCAGCCCCAGCCTTCCTCAGGAGCGTGGCCAGAAGATTAAATAAATGAGTCCACGTATGATGAAAAGCTGATAGTAACTCTACATCTATAAAAATCAATCAAAACATTTCACGTTATTAACATAAAGGAAAAGGAAACTTATGATACAAAACTTACTAGACATTTCACTGCATTTAAAATAGGACCCTATGCTCTGTAGAATGAGACAAACATAATTCAGCAAGATTGAAAACGTCTGTCATTGCTTCTTAAAGACCTCCCTCTAGGCTCCTGTACTCAAATACATACTCACACATCCTCTCTTATGAAAGTATATCAACAATAGGGTCCCCCCCACCTCTGGTGGCTCAGCAGGTTAAGTACCGCAGCTGCTGCATCACGAGTTCAATCCCCAGCCAGGCAGGGACCCACAGGGAGCAGCAGACTTCTCCTGTCTCCCCGCTGCTCCCCTCAGCAGTGGGTTTCAGTGGATCTGCCTGTTCTGCTCCCCACTCTGTCTCTGGTGAATCCTCTCACCCCCACACCCTTGGCCTGTACCCCAGTTCTTGTATGCATAAATTAACAAACCTTTAAAAAAAGCATCAAGGATAGAAAAATGTGTCTAATCTATTAGTAAATGATGACCTCTGAGCTACCTAATACACACCTTGTAAAAATATACCATTGTGTTGCTTTAATAAAAGTGAAATTTCTACAAAAAAACAAACCAACAAAAAGAAAACAACCCAAGCACAACAACTGGCAGAAGAGCTAACTAGGCACTTCTCCAAAGACATAGAGATGGTGAACAGGTACCTGAGAAAACCACTATCACCAGGGAAGTGCAAACCAAAACCTCAGTGCGATGCCATCTCACACCAGTGAGGACAGCCCACGGCAGAAGGGCCAGAAACAACAAGTGCTGATGAGACCATGGATGGAGAGAAACCCTGTGCGTACCCTGTTGGGGACAGACCTGCCCAGTCCTACAGAAAACGGTACGGAGGTTTCTCAATATTAAATTAACTTTAAGTCAGTATTAAAAATAGAGCTACCTTTCAGATCAAACAATTCGAATTCCTAAAGAATATGAAAACACTAATTTGAAGCGATATATGCACACCTGTGTTCACTGCAGCACTATTTACAACAGCCAAGCAATGCAAACAAGCGAAGTGCCGGTGGGCAGGTGGGTAGATCATGAAGAAATGATGCACACACACACACACACACAAACACTATATATATAGATACACACACATATAAAATACACACACATACATAATATACACATGCATACATATTTTATATATAATACACATAACACACATATAATATATAAATATATGCATATATTTTATATATAATATATGCACACGCATACATATAATATACACACTATAATACAATAGATACACATATATAATACACACGTATATACACATGCATATATATAAAATAGATATATAATGTATACACACATACACATTATATAATACACAGTTTATATACATGCATATCTGATAAATACACATATATTATATAATATACACACATATATTATATATATATAATACACACACAATGGAGTACTACTTAGCTGTTAAAAAAAATGAAATCTTGCTCTTTGCAAAAACATGGAGGATTTAGGCTAAGTGAACTAAGCCTGAAGGAGAAGGACAAACGCCACATGTTTCCACTCATACACGGACTATTACAGGGCAAAGTATTAAGGAAATGTAAGTACAGAATGAGGCTGCAGGGGGCGGGTAGGGCAGGGAGAGGGACAAAGGGAAGGCCCGACAGAGGAGGAGGATGGCGCCGTGCGGGTGTGCGTGGGGTGGTGACACATCTGAGGAGGCTGACCCTGTGCCTCCGAGTCCTACAGCTTTGTAAACCAGCATAACCTCAATAAACAGTAATAGACATTTGGAAAAAAAGGCAAGTTTCTCCAGTTTTCTTGGTCCTCTCTAGCAGCTCTGTGCTGTCCCTCTGTCAGTACGTCACATATACAAAGAAGTACAAAGCCTGATGGTTTTATTCAATACGGTTTAATATGGCTAAATAAAATATTTCAGTTGAAGTTAAAAAGCCACTCACAATTGACTTTACAACTATACTTGCTGAATAACTTTTAATTTAGTTTACTTACTCATCTAAATTTAATATATAGAAAATGAGCAAATCCTATAAATATACTGAAGTAAAATTTTTATATAATCATCACAACTGCTATTTTCTCAGGAAGAAAAAAATGTAGTTTCCTAAAATATATTTTTAGTAAACTTTTAACTTTTGTCAGATTTGAGGAAATAACTCCTAACGGAGCCAGCTCCCAGACACACGTTTGTATCCAACACGCGGGGCCCCTGGCTTCTCAGCACTTCACACAGTCCACGATGCTAAATCACGACCATGCCATCAAGCAATAAATATACAGCTCATATTCAATTCTCAACATCCAAGTCACACACCGAGCAAGAGGACCATGAAAGAAGCAGAGCGGGGGGGCAGCAGCGGCAGCCGAGGCCACACACACACCCAGGCCTTCCGCCCACTCTGTGGGTGAAGCCCCGCCGAGGCCTCAGCGGCCGTCCCCGCTCCACACGTCAGGCAGACTGTTGGTGCTTCCTGCGCAGCTTCTGTGAGCTGTCCACATTGCAAAGCCCAACAAATTAAATACGTGAGCCGAGAAATTAAATACTCAGGACTAAGATCTTATTGGACAGTGCTGAGCTCTGGAGACCCATAAGTCCTTGTAAGGGCTAAGATTTGTTTTCCCGCCCCCAGAATCAAGCTTTTGCCCTTTGGGGGACAGGATCAGCTGGGTAGACGGTGCACACACTCTGACCCAAAACTTCGAGTGAGAGCTCACTGCTCCTCCAGCACTGGCAAGACCTCTGAGAACTGGATTTGCCAGGACCGCGGACCCATCACTTACCAGACCCCAAGCATGCAGATGTATGAAGTCCAAAGTACTAAGTGAGAACGAAGTGACGGGCAAAGAGAAGACCAGATTATCGCTGATTGCATCCAAACAGTTTTTGACAATTATATTTTATGAAATTCTATATTGGTTTAATTCCACTACCGAGCACTCATTCGAATTTCATCACAGTATTTTTTTAAAGACTTATTTATTTATGCATATAAGAGCTGGGGTGCAGGCCAGAGTCGCGGGAGATGAGAGGATTCACCAGAGAGAGAGAGTGGGGAGCAGAACAGGCAGACTGAATGAAATACACTGCTGAGAGGAGGAGCGGGCGAGGCAGGAGAGGTCTGCTTGTGCCATGTGGGTTCCTCCCTTGCCAGGGATCGAACTCATGCTGCTGTGCCATGGATGCTTCACAGTGCGGTCCTCAACCCACTGTGCCACCAGGGAGGCCCCAGAATTTCATCACAGTATATTGTATGCTAATTTAGAATCTTAGGAAATCTCTGATATTACAAGCTAGGCTTGCTTACTACTTGTTATAGTGAGTGAGTTACTGCAGGCCATTCGGCTTTTGCCATAATTTATAATAATAAGACCTAAGCTCAGTGAATTTCTAATCACCCAAAGAACTGTGCCTTCATCTCGCTCATGGCCCAGGAGAAGGTGGCCCTTGGCCCTGCACTTGCCCCTCATGGTCCCCTGGGGCCACTTCCCGACTCTAAAATGCATTATAAAGTTCACCCAAAGTACCGAACACCACAAAGTGGAACCGTGAGGTGGACAGCTGGCGCAGAACACAGTCTCTCCCCTCAACATTACTTCCTTCCATCCTAGACTACACTAATGAAGCTTACCCACAACTCCTTTGGTGCATATGGTGAGGACGCCCACAGTGTTGGCGACGAGAGGTGTCAGAAGCTTGTCCTGAATCACGAGGTCGGGGTCTACCAGCAAACAAGACTGCAGAAGCCTGGCCAGAGAGGCCAGGTACTCCAGGAGGAAGGACGCCTGAGGAAGAGGGAGGTCAAGTGAAACACAGCAGGTCACACCAGAGCCCACCTCAGTGACGAGGTGATGCACTTGTCCGTGAAGCACTGTAAGTCACTTCTTTGTAACATAAGTTAATAAAAAACTAATAAAATATTAATTATAACTTCTCAAGACCTGAAATGCATACACAGCAAAGAATTATTTTCTCATATTATAAGCATGGCAGAAATGGCCTCATTACCACTGTCAACTATAAAAAGACCAAATAAAGCACATGCTTCCAAAGCTAAATTTTGAGTTGAAATTAAAGAAAGTAAACCTTTATATTTTTTACAAAGCTAAATTGTGGAATCAACATTCTGGAAGATGCAGAGAGGGGGCATTCTAAAGCCATAAAGCCTCCCATTTGCCAAAGAAAGAAAGATTACAAAATCCTCTTCAAAGTGTACGAGCGGGGTTTGGGGAAGGCAGTCTCAGTGCCTAATATTGCTGCAAATAAAGAGCAAATGTGTTCTGCTTTTGTCCTCAGCTCTCCTTCAGCATAAAGATTCTATTCTTAATTATAAAAGACAAAATAAATCTTCCCCAGTATTACCAATAAAACCATCTCTGGAATGTTGCTTGATAATACTATTGGAATAATGGCAAACGTACTTCAAGAAAAAATAATTCTCTAGTATGTAGCTATTGAGGAATAAGCTATAAAGTCTCATCTCCCTCATCTCCAGACAGAGACTGCCCAAACTAATCATCTGCGGCCATCCCGAGACCTCCCCCTCAATCTGCACTCACGCCCAAGCACGCACACGTGCGCACACGCGCACACACGCACACACACTTCCTTCCTCGCCTTGTTCTGTCCTGACAAGGAGGGGCAGTTGTGGAGCTGCACACGACCCCAGACTACTTCCAGAGAGTTCTCCTGTCCCGCTCATCTTAAAGAAGAGGACCTCCCTTTTATTTAACCTTGTAAAAATGCAGGTAACTCTGCTTTTCCCTACTGGGTAAAAAGCGAGCAGCTTGTGAGATTTAACGTCCTTGTTGCTGTTGTCTCTTCTGATGCTTTCGCATTCTGCATCACTGAAGTCATGCAAGTGTGCCCTCAGGATGCATGAAGTGTTACCAGAAACGGGTAAGAGGGGAGTAAGAGCTCAAAAGCCACCTTCGAGGGAAAAACTGAACCGCTAAGGGGCTTCTGCAAGTTACCATGCTGAAGACTTAATAAATTATCAGTACAGCAGTTCATAAAGTAACGCTCTTCTTAGGTAGGAAACCCTTCCACAGGACAGGTCAGGTCAGGGAGCAAGGTGCCTTGGAGCTCGGGCGCCACCGACTCCCGCCGCAGGCCACCCGGCCTCCTCGCGGCCTCCTCCCCCCAGACGCCCTCTCGGGCCACCTCTGCCTCCTGACAGCCTCCGCCCAGCCTTATTTTTTCCATGCCCTTTGCTCCGTCTGGTGACTTATTTCACATCTCAGGGTGTCTCCTCTGCTCCTGCTGCTGGGACAGACTCAGCTGCTGCTTTGCTCATGCATCTCCCCCTAGGCCCAGAGTGGAAGACACTGCAGAACTTTTCTGGAAGGAATGATGATCTGGCCTATGGACAAACAGCCAGGAGGCCCTGAGTCTCAGCAGCCGGGGAGGGCACCGGGATCCAGCAAGGCCAGATCCTATGAGGGATGAGGTGAGGCCCTTGTCTCTTCAGGCTCCAGCTCCTCCCTTAGGGTATCTCATGATATGAGTTTTCTATAAATTAATTAAAATGAGTGCCCCCAAAATGAGTGTTTCCATCATGAATCACTCATTCCAATGAAGGGAATGGGCCTCCTGATGGGGTAGACGTGGTGCTGGGTACTCAGGCCCCGAAGGCACCGAACCTGAGAGCTGCCTCAAGCCCCACCCCCAGGCTCTGCAGCTGCGGGGTCCCGTCTGAGGGCCCTGGGTCACCCCACAGGACCAGGGGCACCCTCTGAAAGGCACTCCCCCCACTCTGACACCATGTTCTGTCTTTAATTATTCTGCTTAGATGTCCTTCTAAGAGCGCCTCAGACAGAAGGATCTGCTCAGCATCTGTGTTTCCAAGGGCCTTTGCCTTATCCTCAGGAATGATGTCGGCACAACAGAATAATCAGGTTGGATGGGCTGACGGACAGGAAAAGGGAGGAGATGGTCACTACACAGATGTCTGAGGGATAAAGCAGCGCAGTCCCCCAGCTAGTCACGGGCCGCCCTACCCGAGCCCAGGGAAGGCCCCACAGAGCAGGAGCGGCTGGTCTAATCTGGTCCACCTGCACATACCACCCCCAGTGACTCTTGCAGGCCTTCCTAAAATCTGATCCTGAGAAAACATTCCTGTTACCAACTGCTACACAGAGAGGTGTTAAGCATACTTTATACACAGACGCGTCCTATAGATGAGAACATAAAAATAGTAAACATCTGTGAAGGAACAAAAATAAATATTTTAGATTGGATCTTAAAAATACACATCACTCTGCCATAAGCCTTTTAGCGGCACACAGGTGAAAATGGCGGGCGCTTGCTGAAACCACAGAAGTCCTGGCAGGTGGCTGGAGTGCATGACCTCTTGTTAGCAGGCCTGGCCAAGACACCAGACTGACCGGATAATTATCACCCGGCTAGTGATGGGATCGGGGGAAGAATCTAGGACTTCGAATCCCAGTGCTCCTTGCAGAGATCCCTCAGATTAATGTTACGTGACCGACTCCAAACACCCTCACACCCCAAGCACCCCGAGAGACTCCCTCCTGCCCACGCCCGGCACCCATGGGCGCCTCCAGCACAGAAAGCAAATGGACGCACGGAGGCGAGATGGAGCGACGTGCATACCTGAGCCTGTGCGTGCTCGGCTGGCAGGGACGAAGGCGGCGGGGCCCTGAGCTCCTGGACGCAGGCCTCGATGAGGGCGGCGTCTGCAAGGCTGTGAGAAGCAGAAGAAGACTTTAGACGGTCAGTTCGCTGTCCATGAAAGAGGGATAAATGGGAAGGTGAAGGCTGACGGTAACCTTGACCAGAACTCAAGAGAAAGCGTTTTTCTAAGTAAAGAAACGTTTGTGAGAACGAGCCCTGCAGTCTCTCAGGACACAGGGGAAGGGCTTATCTAAATGTGGGAAGTGAAGAATTCTGGACAAGAAAACCGCTAATGAGACCTTATCAAAAGCAGAATAAAATATAATGAAGCCCTCTCAGAAGGAAAGCAAACAAGGAGAGGGCCTTGGTGGCCACGTTCCTATGTAGAACAGGAAAATAAAATTCCTCGCAAATATGTTCCCATTTAGAAAGTAAAAAACAGGCTAATGTAAAACAAAACAGGGGGAAATAAAAAAAAGGTACGGAAACCTGGCTGGGCGGCATGAGTCTCCCACCCTGTGCCTGGGGTCCAGGGACCTGAGTCTGCACCTCGAGAGGAGGCCGCTTCCCTGAAGCCCCGGGGCCACTGTTGAGGCCGGGGGGGGCCCCAGACCCCCACCAGCAGCCCCCTCTCCAACTCCAGGGAGCAGCGTCCTGGGAAAGACGGACACAGCGACCCCGGTCACCATCCCCGGCCAGGGCCACGGCGCTGAGGGACGCAGAGCCCAGAACCCCTCTTTCTTTTTAGACTCTCTCTACTATCCCCAAAAGAAGCGCTGTGACTTGCAAAGAGGAGGATGACCTCCCCCTGAGGGCTCACAGGCGCAGACACACAGGCAGAGAAACGCCAAAGGGCCGGCCGGTCAGAGGAGCGGCACACAGGGCTGCGCGGCTGCAGGCCGGGGAGGAGATGGTCACCCGCGCTAACCCCACACAGCTCGGAAAAGGTGTGCAGACGGCACCGCAGAGGCGAAGGAACCTCCCAGGCTGCGGGGCCACAGAGCGCCAACTATCCTGAGACGTGAAGCTGACTCCTCTCGCGGTGTGAGGGCTTTTAGCTATTCTGCATCACCGGTAAGGACAGCAGAGTCATGTCAGGGGCCCATTGCTGCGAGCTGGAAGAACCGAATGATGACTCCCCTGAATTATAGGGCACTTTCTACTAAGAGGTTTAGTTTTCCTTAACTAAATAACCCCAGTGAATTTTTTTTAAAGGATTTTTCCACCTAGGGCTATTATTCTGCTACGAATAACGATACAGCATGAACATGCCACATCCCCAAAGCCTTTACTTCTTGGGACGACCAAGGGGAGCGAGTGGCTGTTCCTTGAGTGTGGTGGAGGACAAATGAGGTTCGTAACCTCTGGATTTAGAAAAATTTGGGGTTTGGGGGGGTGGGCTCCTCGGCAGTGAGCATCTTCTTAGATCACAAACAGAAGCTGTCCAGACAGTTCTGGCAAAAGCCCAACTCTAAACACAACAAAAACAAAAGGACAAGGACAAATTGGGGACCATTTGTGGGGCGGAGAGAGGGACTGGGAGGAGGGCAGAAAGAGCACAAGGGACTGAGGTGATGGGGCACTGGTGAGATGGTGGTGGGAAACCCATGGGGACCACAATGGAGGTCAAATATATATAAATAAAGGGGAAAATAAATAAATAAACAGAATACTTTTAGAAAGCTAACCTGCAGCCCACCAAGCCACAAAGGACAGAGACGAGCCAGTACACAGGAGCCCCCGCCCTGCCCTGACACACCTGTGCTGGCCGGCTCCGCCGCCCCGGCCCTGGCACCTACCCGCACAGCAGCTCGAGGAGACCGGCCCGTCGAAAGGCCGTCGCCGTGTCCTTCGGAGTCACGGCCAGGAGGCTGTCCAGGAGGCTGCAGACGGCGGACAGGAGAGCAGGGGTGACCAGCACGCACGGCGGGGGCAGAGGGACGGACAGGGATGAGTTGTGCGGGAGCTGGGGAGACACAGCCTCGTGCTGGCCTGCCAAGGACAGGAAGCGTCAGAGTTGTGGCCACTGTTTGCCTGTGGCCAGGGACAGTGTCCGCACATCCAGACAACAAAGCAAAGCTGTTCAGCTGCCCAAGCAGGGTGACTGAGGGATTCTCGCTCACTGGAATTTCCGCGGCATATGTGTGGTGGAAAGGTTATTTTCTGTATTTTAGCTGCATGCCAGGCTACGTGGCTGTATTCTGCTGTGCAGGTTAGTTTCATCTGAACCTCTGAAGATTTCAAGCTCACCATCTAATGCAGAGACAAGTTTACTTCCTTAGTTCTTGTCCCTCTCATCAGGGTCTCCTGCTTCCCACTTACAGTGTGATGGTGAACAGTCAGGGAGAAACTTCTCCCGCTGCCCAACCGAGAAAGATGCTGACTTTAAGAAGGCAATATTTTTGACCTTGTTGAGAAGACACACATCAATTTCTACATTTTGTTTACTTCAAGAATGTTTTGCTTATTTTTTAGTGATCTATACTCTTCAGTTCCATTTTCATTTTCTGCTGCAGCTTGTATGTGTGAAATAGTTTTAAATTTCCTCTGTTCTTTGTATATTAAATAGCTTTTATTCTACTTCCTCCTCCTCCCACCCTCACACACGATACCATCACCTTTTTAAATTGCTGAGGTCAAATTCTAATCATTTCTGACCCTGAATATCTTCTCCTCATTTGTGGAAGGATGAAAACGAAACCAGCCACCACTGTGGATGTGATAATAAAGACACAGGAATAGAACACAGTGTCTGCTACCTCACGATCACCCCCATTCTTACATTTCCTGATGAAGCGTGACATTACAGGGGGGACACTTTTTTCCAAATTTTATTCCATGTCTTATTCCAAAATTGGGGGGAAAAAAGAGATCAAAGCAATAAGTGTGCTGCCTAATTTTACAAAACAAATGGGCAACACAATTGAAAATACATGTCAATTATATTCTGAATTAATTTCCCCACAGCAGACAGACCTATACACGGTCAAGAATGATTTGGCATTTTACACCACGTAAAGTTGGAAGAATTGAATTTAGGTAATTTCACAGAAATAGTTCAGATGGTTTTAAGGGAAATTTTAAAACGATCACAAAGTATGTATTATATGTCTTTGGCATTTTTAGGGAAAGCATACAAAAGAATAGCAGTAAAATAGGTGAGGGAGACAACATTTAAATGATTTAAAGTTATTCATATATTAATAGATTTTTTATATTTTAATCTGGAGATCATCTCAGCTACTTATATTTATAGTACTGAATGTACTAAACATGACATTTTTATTTTTAATGGTTCCTTTCAACTCTGTCTATCTGAGGTAGGTTTCTAGATGAGGAGATGCTATATTTTCTAGTAATACTCAAGAATCTTTATTTTATAAAACTTAGAAGCTAAATTTAAAAATGAGAAGTTGCAGCAGAAAATTCTTCTCATCAAAAAGATGTCATCCTCCTCCAAATCACTTTGGGGCACGATAATTCCCAGGCTAATCGGGAATTAACAGAAGCAGCAGTAAAAAGGGCTAACCAGGTTCTTTGGGAAATTGTGATAGACGTTCCAGCTGAGGGAACTAAAATCTCATTATCACACAAAAAAATCGTATTTTACCTTTTACTGTTTTAAAGAGATGGTACTCAGGAAGATATTTAAGAACCACAAAAGAAAACCGGCTTGCCTTGAAGTTCACTGACAATATATGCATTCAAAGCTTTGCAGTACCGGTCAATAATTTGTTGGTGGCTTCACCAAAAAGAATTAAAAAGTTTTTATGTCAAATCACACAGCAAAGAGATTTGTGTGAGACGGGAATACCAAGCATGAATGCATATTCTAAGCGCACTCCTTGAAAACAACACAAATCCAAATCAACATTAATGCAAGCAAAATAACAAATGAAACATACACACTCAATCAAACTGTTTGAAAAAGAGCAATTTAACCTACTTTCAGGGATAAATGTTCAGGAAATTCATTATCAAATGTCACTCAAAGCTTTGTCCTGAGTTATTTCATCAATCTGGGTTTGCTCCTTTTGTTAAGATGATCAAATGAGCACTTTATACAATTAAGCACTTTTATTCACTGTTAAAATAAATTATTAAAAGTCAAAATGCCCCGCCCACCTTCCCCAGCCCCTGCCAGCAACCTCTAGTGCCTAGAAAGGACCTACAGCTGCTTTTTCTGCGCCTGCCTCAAGGAGGCCACCAGAGGTGGCCTGAGACTAGACCCAGTCCTGGCACCTGCTGTTACACAGTAGACAAAGCACAGGACCTCCAGGCACACATGTGGGCTACATATACAACGGAATGCTAATGAGCTATAAGAAAAATGAGTTCTTGCCATTTACAACATGGGGGAGAATGGAGAGGATGATGCTAAGGGAAATAAGTCAGAAGCAGAAAAACACATATCGGATGGCGTCACTTAAATGCGGACTATAGACAAATAAAACCATGGCTTAAAACAAACCAATAAAAACCCGACACCTGACTGCCAAAAGTAGGCCACTGGAGGGGAAGAGGGGGTGCGGGTGAGGGGGTGGGGAAACCGTGGAGGATGACTGGGGCTTTGGTGGTAGGCAGGTTGTGAAAACATACATCTGTAGAGGTTTAAGTCTATAGCCCCTAAAACAAATACAAAGACATAAACCAAGTTTACCTCAATAAATATAATTGGAGAAAATAAATTACATAAGCACATAAGTAAAACCAAAATAGAACATTGTTTAGGAAGCTAGGGAACAAATAAAATTCAGAGTACAGTCTTATTAAACAAGTATTTCTGAATTTTAGAAAGCATTTTCTTGGCTTCTACTTCTATGCTAAAATTACCTCCTTTTTCGGTAGCCTATTCCTTACAGGTTAGGAATGTACAGCTATGGAGGAAAAGCCTATAGACTTTAGAATAAACAAAAGCGAAATTGAAACCTTTAAAAATATATAAAGTTGGATGCATGATAGAGCTGGAAGCAAGTTCTAAATATAAAAAACAAACTTTATATATTGCCATTAATAAAAATAAATCCCAGGCTACTCATCCCGCATTTCTAATAAAAATGCAATATATTTTGTGTGCTCTAAAATAGAAACACAGCCTTTGAAAGTTATTTATGACCAGATTCTCTTGACTTCTACTGTGGTAAATGTGTTTTGCCAAAAGGGCGAAAAAAAACGAAGTCAACAAAATACCATCAGTTCCCAGATTCAAACTCCAGGTATCTCCGAAAAATCAATCAGGAATCCTACCCTATCACACTGCCTTCGTGACGGCCAATGCCCCGTTTCTGAGTCGAGGGTATTTTTTTGGTTGATTTCTGATATAATGATTATAATTTATTCTACCATGTTCTGTGACATTTCATCCTTAGACATTTTGTTCTGTGACTTAACTAATCTCTTATCTAGACACTGACTTTCAAAATATCTGTCTGGGGAAAAAAAATCTGTCTGGGCCAGCTTGTCGCTTTTCTTTCTGGAAGCAGAATGTCAAGAATACCTTGAGTCACAAACTGGTCGTGTGAGGCTTCGGGTGCAAGCGTCGCTGAGGGCACAAGGGGCTGAAATCCAACGCTCCCTGACGAAGGTGTCACCTAGGACAGCAGAGGAGGTACAGGTAGGTGTTAATGCTGCAGCCCGAGAGGAAGCAGAAGCAATAAACACACAGGGCGTCGCTAACCAAGAGCGTTTATCTAACAAAATTACACTAGTCAGTATAATTGGAAAACATCCCCTATCTTGAGAGTTATTACGTTTTTTAAATTGCATTTTCTACTTCTTCTTCTAAGACCTGGTAGGGTTTATGCAAGTCATAATTCAAAAAAGCCAGTTTTGATTTGAAGCCCATTTAGGATTTAAGGTCCTATTAAGACCTAGTCTCTCTTATTGCCCAAGTGCTAACAGGTTAAAATTTACTTTTTTGACTCTAATGTGTTCTAGTCATTTCCCTGGCCTCATGCAATATCACAACCTAGACTATTCCTCCCTCCCTTTCACATCTGCCCATTATCCATATCCTGAGATTTTCCATTTACATCCGCTTTATGATAAGAAAAATAAAACTGAGTTTTCCTCAAAGTATATACACTCCCAGCCTTATCGCCTTACTGGCATTATAGAAGGCACAGCATCCCGTTAATGTGGCCAGACCGATGCTACTCAAAAGTCACTGACCTAAAACGGACTCAATTGTGCTTATAGAAACTAAAATACCTAATGCCTTTTCTCTGATGTACTTATAAATAGACTTGATAACTAAAGTAGCTTTCAAAATCACACTTTATTACAAAGTAAGCAGTTGCAATTTTAGGAGATTCCCTTTGAAATAGAAAACAATTGCAAAGTCATTTACCATATCAAAGTACATTTTGAATTAAAAAAAAGTCTGTCATAGAAACAAAATGCACCAGTGTTCCACTATTTCCTTAGTAGTCTGGCTTATGGAAGCTAAAGAGTACTGGATACTTTAAATTTTTTGAAAGGTAGTTTAGGACTTGGAGGTTTTATTTGTCAAAATGATTTTATAATACCTTCCATCTTCCTAAATCAAAAGCAGTATTGATAACTAAATAGGTTATTTGATTTTGAAAAAAAAAATGAAGCAACTGGAGGAAGAAAATGAGGATTTGTGACGTGAAAAAGATAGGGTACAAACCTACTCACATTCATAAAACCAGGCAAAATCACAGGAGGAAAGTCTCAAAGGGACCCTGGGTTCAGTTGTTACCAGGCTGCAGCCAGCAGGAGGAGTGGTCTCTGGCTCCCCTGAAAGTTAGTGTGGCAGTTCCTCCTGAGAAACCTTTTATGTAGCAGTGTGCTGCCTGGATTGTGAAATGGACCAATCGGGTGTGAGCTGTGGGTTGATTGATAGCAGGACTTCGCCTCTCACCACAAGTCAGTGGTAGCAGAGCCCCTCTTGTAAGTTACACTTCCTGAATTCTGGAACAGGCCAAAATGGACCAATCAGGCACAGGATTGGAAAATGGACCAATCAGTCTGGGGGGGGGGGGCACCTTGAAAGTGAATATAAGGCAGGGTCGATGAGAGCATTGAGATGGGGAGCTGATTGGGATTCAGAGAGACCTGGAGGAGGAGACAGAGAAGCAGCAGCCCAGAGGAAGAAGGGGTCCAAAGAAACAGCAGAGGAAGAACTCCTGCAGAGGAAGAGGAGAAAATGGCTCCAGCCTTCGAAGAAAGGAAGGAAGCCTCCAGCAGCTGCCCTCTGAGGAGGAGAGAGAGACTGAAGGACTTTGTAGGGACTGGGACTCGGTCCTGGCTGTGACACTGACTGGAAGGAGCACCAAAGGCCCTGGGCCTGGTGTCTCAAAGAGCTGTTTTTTGGTGGTATAAACCAACAACTCACAAGAGCTGTAACACTGGAACACTGCCTCTGCAGGCCCATAGTGGTCACTGCTACTGGACAGTGCTGCCTAGAATTGGTGACCGGTGACTGCCAACACTGATGCTGTCAGATGAAGCAGCCAGCCTCTTGTGGATACGTTAGCATTCTTGTTTCCCCTGTTCGTTAATAAACACCATGTTTCTTGTTCCTGTAGCCCGAGGTCCCTTGCAATTGTGCATGTGGGTGAGAACCCATAGACAGTGACCTGTATTGGGTACTGTCCTCTGATAGGCTATAGCCTCTGTTCCTATAGCCCTTGATTCTGGTTTGTGGCCTTTTGGCCTTTAGGGGCTTTTTGGGGGGCTCTCTGGCCTCGGACTGCCCTCTGCTCTCTGTCTCAGTTGGAGCCTCCCTGCCCCCCGTTTCACAGTGAATTCGTGCTTGTAAGTGAGACCTTTGTCTATATGCCCAAGAGCAAAAATGCTTTGGCAAGCTGCCCCTGTGATGGTTAGTTCTAAGCAAATAGTTTAAATCAACTCAGTTGTACAGATTGAAAAGATCTGTTTCAAATACACGCAATTTTGTGCTTGTGCACAATACAAAAAGAAAAAGAAAGACAGAAAGCTGTAGAAAACACCACGGCAGAGCCAGCCCGCCAGCCTCCAGATCCTCCAGGACAGTCAGGGCCCATGTCTGCTGCATTTAGTTTAAGACAACACATTTCCATGGGCCTCCCTAGTGGTGCAGGGGTTAAGTCTCAGCACAATGAAGCTATCAGCAGCCACTGCAGCTCCTTCAATCCTGGCCAGGGAGCTGACCCACATGGCACAGCAGACCTCTCCTGCCTCCCCGCTGCTCCCCTCAGCACTGTATTTTTCAGTAGATCTGCCTGTTCTACCCCCCGCCCCCCACTCTGTCTCTGGTGACTCCTCTCACCTCCCTGGCTCTGGCCTGTAAACCAGGGGACTCAGCCCAGCAACCCATCTGCCGTAGGGACATGGTGGCTACATGCACACAGGGGTCTCCTTCCCGGGGCTCTGAAGGCCAGGAAGTCAACTGCACACACCAAAACTCATCAGGGAAAACAGTCTCTTACTTCTAAAATTGAGAAAATGTACTTTTGTATAAATGGAAGACCCAAACATATTTTACATGTCTCCATTATAGTTGCCTGCTTCATGAAAAATGCTGAAATCTACTTGAAAATTTTTGCCAGTTTTTTGCATGTTTGCACCTGGTAGTAATCATGGGTACAGTATCCTCATTTGGAAAATTTCAAAGCTATGAAAGTGAGTATAAAATACAGGAAAAAAACTAAGTATTATTTACCATAATAATTTTTAAATATTTATAAAACAGGACCTGCTCTGCAGATAGAGTACTTTTACCTACTACTGTGCTCATCTAATGTCACTTATTAAAAATTATTATATTAGAAAAACTAATGTGTATTAATTCAATATCTTCATTTTTAAAAATTTCTTTAACCATTTTTTTTTCCTGTATTTATATATATTTGACATCAGTTGTGGTCCCATGGATTTTCCACCACCATTTCACCCATGTAATATCACGTCAGTCTTTTGGGGTTTTTTGTTTGTTTGTTTTTATTCTATTTTTTCCCTTTAATTTATATATATTTGACATCAATTGTAATTCCCATGCATTCCCCATCACCATATCACCAGTGCACCATCACCTCAGTCCCCCGTGCTTCCCGTCTGCCCTCAACCCTCCCCCTCCCGCTCCCACCAAGTGTCCCCAATTTGTCCTTGTCTTTTCATTTTTGGTTTTTGTGTCTTTATTGTAATTATTATTATTGTTGTTGTTCTTATTCCATTCCTTGATCCTTATTTGGTTCCCTTATATTCCTCCTAAGGGAGGAACCATCTGGTATTTTTCTTTTGCCTTCTGACTTATTTCGCTGAGCATAAAGTCCTTTGTATATCCTCACCTCAGTCCTTTGTATATCCTTCTCTCTGAAGTCATGTAAACTGCCATCTCCCTAGGTTTTCTTGGGATTACCTACTGGAGGTATGTACCCCTCCTCTCACTGATCCCTACAGGAAAGCTAATTTTCCTTCTAAAAACTTTGCCTTTGAGATCCTTCTCTGCCTTAGCTACGTTTGGTCTATTCTTTATTTAGTAACTTCACTAGCACCAAACAAAGGTCAACACATACCTCTCTACTGTCAATTGTAATGTTTCATGCCATCTGCATACATCTGCTGACATATCAAGTTGTTCTGATTTTGTTATTTTCTAATTCTCCCTTATGTTCTTAACTAGACTTCCAACTCTTTTTTAATTATTTTTTTAAAGATTTATTTATTTATGCATACAAGAACTGGGGTACAGGTCAGAGGTGCAGGGGGTTCACCAGAGACAGAGTGGGGAGCAGAACAGGCAGATGGACTGAAACACACTGCTGAGGGGAGCAGCGGAGAGGCAGGAGAGGTCTGCTGCGCCAGTTGGGTCCCCTCCCTGGCCAGGTATCAAACTCACACTGCAGTGGCTGCAGATGCTTCATAGTGCGGTGCTCATACCCTTGTGCCACCAGGGAGACCCCATGATTTTCAACTCTAATAAGTATCTTTTCAGCTCTTGGCAAATGTATGTGTATATATGAGAGAGAAAGGATTCATCTTTTGAAGTCAATTTCAACTGTCATTTCTTACACAAAATCCTTTCCCATCTTATTAGCCTCAATACAACCTCACTGCGCCCTGATTCCCACCTACCATAGCCCTGACCGCATCCTGCCTGGTAGCGGAGGAATCTGACCTCATGGTCGGCAGCCCGGGGCCAGAGCCTGGCACCCTCTGCCGGTTACCACACTGTGACCATGAACGAGACTCCTTGCCTTCTTCTTGTAAAACAGCTTCTTGTAAAACAGTCACAGGAAGAGTAATTTTCAGTTTCGGGGCCTCCCTGGTGGCACAAGGGGTTGAGCACTGCACTGTGGGGCTTTCGCAGTCACTGCAGCCCAAGTTTGATTCCCGGCCAGGGAGGGACCCACATAGGGACCCACGTGGTCTCCCCGCTGCTCCCCTCAGCAGTGTATTTCAGTTGATCTGTCTGTTCTGCTCCCCACTCTGTCTCTGGTACAGGCCACACTTCTAGCCTATACCCCAGTTCTTGTATGCATAAATGCATAAAATCTTTTATTTTTCCCCAAAAAAAGTAATTTTCAGTTTTTTAAAGAACATTAAGACTCATTAGTGAAATCTCTCTAAACATTTAAATAAATTTAAACAAAAGTGAAATCAGTTTTCCTTAAACTGGTGTTCTAGAAAGTAGAAAGAATAACATTTCACAAAGAAAAGTTCAAAAGGAAATGAAACACATTTCCTTTATTTGACAACTGATAAAACAGATAAAGACAGACACAAGTCTGCTTCGAAGGGCAGAAGAGACCCAGCTTTGGTGATCAAGCTGTTGCAGCATACTTAGGTGACCGTGCCAATCTCAATACTCTTGAAAAAGAGAAATTTGATTTCAGGAGGAAAAAACAACTAATGCCTGGCTGCCTCCACTCCAGGGAAAGAGACTCTGAGTCGGAGAGAAGGCACCTCTGAAGTGGCATTTATTTACGAGGACAAAGCCCCCCAGGAGACAATGACAGGCCTCACCTGTAAATTTAAAACATGCAAGTCCTGGTGCTGACTGGGCTGAACTAACACCCACTAGAGGGCACCATCGAAGTGCCCAGTGGAGCGTCAGCATCACAGAGAGGATAACCACCCAGCCACAGACCCCTGGATGTTATAACCCAAACCAAAGATGGCGCTTCCCTTAGAGAGACAAAATCGAAAACAAAGAAGTGAACAGACAGATGGCATTTTCCCCCCTCAATTCTTGGAGACACACAAAGTACTAAGATGTATAGCCACTCCAACCTCAACTCAGAAATTCATCATTTTCTTGTACTTGAGAAAGTATTAGTTGCTCTGGGTACTGAGAGCTTAGCTTTAAAATGATAAAGCGTCTAATGAAAGGATGCTCCGGGGTTTTTCTCTTTCGGGGATAGAGACAGATGGTATTTCTGGCCTGGTGAGGAAAACATGACCGTGGTCGATGGAATCAGCTAGTCCATGGAACCAAGTCACCAATTTTCTGGGTAAAGTCACGAACACCCAAACTCTTCTTCTTGGAACCCAAAAGGCAAACAAGAGTTTACTTTAAAATTTCTATTTTAAAGATAATGCTAACCTTTTCCCAAAGATTTATTTATTTATGCATACAAGAACTGGGGTACAGGCCAGAGGTGTGTGGGTGAGGAGTCACCAGAGACAGAGTGGGGAGCAGAACAGGCAGATGGACTGCAATATATTCCCATCAGGGAAGCCCCAGATGACGCTAACCTTTATGCAACTACAAAAAAAAAATAAATCTTACATGTGACCATATACAAAAATTATTTTAAAAAATTTTTCATGGTATATATTTACAAAAGTCTGTGTTGGAGTACTGAGGTGATGGTGCACTGGTGATATGGTGATGGGAATACATGGGGATTATAATTGATGTCAAATTAAAAAAATATAAATTAAAAATAAATTTAAAAAAAGTCTGTGACTTCCAAACACAAACAAGTAAAGGCATCCACATTAATAAAGGTGCTTCCTAATCACGATTACAATAAATACCACATTTCCAAAGTCTACTTGGAAAATCTAGTGTCACACTCTGTCAGATCTACATGTGGTTATAAAATTGCAAAAGTTAAATCTGCTTTTACTTTTGTATTTAATCTTCTTACATAAGATGAATATAACTTGGTATGTACAAAACAGCTAAGATAAAGCTAACCAGCACAATTCCTGCCATAAGCAAAGAACTGAAGAAAGCACAGACTTAAAGGCCAACAGACCAGTGGTGGTCTGGTGGCTCCCTGGTGGTGCAAAGGGTTGAGCACCGCACTGTGGAGCTTCCGCAGCCACTGCAGCATGAGTTCGGTCCCCAGCCAGGGAGGGGACCCACAGGGCGCAGCAGACCTCTCCTGCCTTGCCCGCTGCTCCCCTCAGCAGTGTATTTTGGTCAATCTACCTGTTCTGCAACCCACTATGTCTCTGGAGAATTCTCTCACCTGCTACCTCTGGCTTGTACCCCAGCTCTTGTATGCATAAATAAATAAATCTTTTTTTAAAAGGGGCCTATAGACCCCTTAATAAACACAGTGACCTAAAAAGAATTACCATTAAGCACAATGTAGTGCTGTCCTTCTGGGAGCAAATGACCAAGGGATACAACTTCCTTTTCCGCTAATCAAAGCATTCTCTCATTGAGACAAAGATGCATGCTATCTCTGGGGGAGCATGACATCTAGTGGATCTGGGGTACTTCTTCTACTTTTCCAAAGGAAGATTCAATTTAGCACTTAACACAAACTAGTCAGTCAAGAAAAAAAACAGAGTAGACACCTAAAACCGTAGCAAAATAGACCAGTCCCTTGAGAACTATAGGACATAAGTCTTACTAATGCCCATATAGTTATTTATTCTCATATTCTCTCTGTCCCTGGAAGCAGGAGTGCCAACCTAGCAGTTTCTATGTTACAAATGTTGTTTTAAGAATGTTGGACAATCTAAGATGATGTTTTCCTGTTGAGAATCGATTAGTTTACATATTTGGAAAACAACTGAAATCTAGTATCAGTCAGTATTCAGAATGAGTGTTAGGTTGTGAGCAAGGCAAGGTGGGGGGATGGCGGATGGGCTATGGTAAAGGACTGTGGGTGTCTCAGCGGTCGGGGTGAAGTGGGGACGCACACTTGGGGAGGTGTGAACTTATTCCCCTAAATCACACACTATAGCGGAAACCAATATTACCTCAATTAAAAAAAAAGTCTCAAAGTAACTGATGAATGAAAGAAGGCAAGCAGGCAGGCACAAACTTCCAGTGTTTCAGACATTCAAGGCGAGCCTCTGCCTGATGCGAATATTTAGGGATCTGTTTAAAACTCTATCAGCACCACACTGGAATCATTTGAATGAGTCGACATTTTCCAAATTACCTTGCCCTTGAGAAAAATTTCAAGGTCATCCATCATGGCCAATCAAATAGAATCTGTTTTTTCTTCCTCCTGCTGATAGACATTTTTAAGTGTTTCTGCTACAGGTTCTATCAGAAAAGGCAGAATATTCATCCAAAGGGACATTCAGTATAGCTATGCGAAAAAGGAAGCAGCTCGTTCTACACAGCTCTTAAACGCCAAGTACTAACGTCATAACCTTATACTTCCTCTCCACACTTCTCTCTTCACTAAACACGTTCAAAGTCTTTCAGATTAGAAATGAAGCACTCGAGGGCCTCCCTGGTGGTGCAGTGGGTTAAGCAATGCATTATGAAGCAAACCGCAGCCACTGCAGTACAAGTTCGATCCCTGCTGCCGGCCAGGGAGGGGACCCACATGGCGCGGCAGACCTCTCCTGTTGTGCCTGCTGCTCCCCTCAGCAGTGTACTTCCGTTGATCTGCCTATTCTGCTCCCCACTCTGCTCTGGTGAATCCTCTCACCCCCCACACCTCAGGCCTGTACCCCAGCGCTTGTATGCATAAATAAATCTTTAAAAAAAAAAGAAAGAAATGAAGCACGAGCATGGTCTGGGGTACCATTGTTTCCGAGGTGGAGAGAGAACTGGTTTCTCGTTCGTGAGTGGACATCCTGGATGGAGGCCTCCAAAACTTGAACGAGTCATCGAAACCTGGAACAAAAGGGAAGTGCACGTGAGTAGCCTCCTGGGCGCGGCCCCAGTGCGCAGGGAGAACACTCAGTGCGGGAGAGCCACCGAGAAGCAAGGGCTGGAGGGTTTCACTTTTAGGAGGGAACCTAAATATAAGGGAAGCAGATAAGGGACCAAGGAAAGAATCATATAAAAATAAGGGAGGGGTAGAGAGACTGGGATGAGGGCAGATAAGAGCACAAGGGACTGAGGTGATGGTGCACGGGTGACATGGTGGTGGGAAATGGGGATCACAACTGATGTCAAATATATACAAATAAAGAAGAAAAAATAAACTAGCAAAGAAGTCTGCCCAATTTGTATGGTTCTTGCTTTATACGTATGAAACATAAATTCACAAATAAATGATAGATACATCAATTGACTTTGCTTTCTCTTAACAGAGCACAATTTATCTAGAGCAGCTCCCAAACCTTCATGTGCTTAAAAATCATGAAGAGCCTGTGAAGCAGTGTCCTGGCCCCAACACCAGGGAGTCCGCTCCCCTGACTCGGGCCAGGGCCCTTCCTAACTAGCTCACGCCGACAATGCTGGCGGCTCAGAGGCCTTGAGTAGCAGACCCAGAGAAAGCCACAGTCCAACAGACTGTTAGGCGACTTCAGCAAACGTCACCTCTCTCTTAATGCTGCCAAGAAAAGTGAACTAGAAATTCACATGAGTCTTTTGTGTGAATGTTCAGAAGTGAGACTCACACCTGGCTCAGAAGTAACGTATATGTGTAATGTGAGTATGTACACATAGATGCATAAATATAATTTTTTTCTACTGGTCCATACATGCACATGGCATCGAGGGGCAAGAAAACTACACGTTAACATCTGAGAATCCTTGGTATTCTTCTCGTAGCTTTTCTGAGAGAAACTGGCAAGTCCTTTAAAAATGCTTTTTTAAAACTCAAATATTTAAAAGTTTTAAAACACATTTTATTATTATGTTATTGCAAGTCACATAATTCAGTACATGCGTAGATGTATTAAAATATTATGAAATCCAAGAGAATCTATTAAGAGACATAAAGAGACCAGCAAGAGGGTATAATAACATCTTATTATAATATCAACGCTTATGATATCATAATTGTAGGGTAAAGGTTGATCAGGTATTTCAACCCTCCCACCACTGATGATGGACACCTGCGGTGCTGCGAGCATTCCAGGGTGGGCATGCGCAAGTGGGCGCACCTGAGTTGGACACGGGCTTACATGGGCGGCGTCATGAGGACACCAGAACTGTGAGGATCAACCAACAGAACTGATGAGAGCAGCGGCAGAGAGAAGCAGCTGAGAGGGTGAAATGCGCTGGGGGCTGGGAGGGTTGCCAGCCTCCCGGCCCCCCCGCACCCCTGCCTGCCATGGACCTGGCCACCTCTACTGAATAAAGCATGAAAAGCCACCGAGAGCTCCAAGACTCTCCTTCCCTGACCCGTCTGCCCAGAACCATCCTGAACCTTGCTCCAGCGCTCCCTTCCTGCTGCTACAATAATATACCACAGTTTTTCAACACATTAACAGAACAAGTCAGAAAATTTAGTGTAGCGGCAGGAAAGGGGGTGGCACAGAAGCAGGATTCAGGATGGTTCTGGGCAGACGGGTCAGGGAAGGAGAGTCTTGGAGCCCTCGGTGGCTTGTCATACTTTATTTAGTAGAGGTGGCCAGGTACATGGCAGGCAGGGGTGCCGGGGGGCCGGGAGGCTGGCAGGCCTCCCAGCCCCCGGCGCATCTCACCCTCTCGGCTGCTGCTTCTTCTATCGCTGCTGCTGCTGCTCCTTCATCGGTCGATCCTCACAGTTCTGTCTGTTGGTCCTCGCAGTTCTGTCTGTTGGTCCTCGCAGTTCTGGCGTCCTCATGACGCTGCCCATTTATGCCCGTGTCCAACACAGGTGCGCCCACTTGCGCATGCGCACCCTGGAATGCTCGCAGCACCGCAGGTGTCCAGCATCACAGTGATGGGAGGGTGGAAAGACCTGATCAACCTTTACCCTACATTTAGTAAGAAGTGATCTCATGTTGATGGTCTAGAAAGAACTTTCTACAAAGTATATGACATTGAAAGGGGGAAAACTCTATTAACTTCACTGAAGGGCAGGAAACAACTTATGAAACATTAATAAGATGTCAGAAATGGTTTCCATGAAGAATTTATAACCCAGAAAAATGCTTAGGCAATGTTTAGCGAAAGAAGGCGGCACAAAAATGTACATAAGATAGCAACACAATTACGTAAAACAAACAAAAGCTTTACAAGAAAGAAGACTGGAGGCAAATAGAAGCTACTAGAGAGAGAAGATTTCCGAGCAGGGAGCAGGGAGCGATGAGTGTTTCTCCCTTGTACTTACTATTTTCCAAATACTTTGTAACACTTCCCTTTTAAAGTTTAAAAATGCTACCTTCTGTAAAAATATAAACAGATACACTGTACTTACCGCTGATATCGCTGCCTTCTGAAGCTCCATCAAGAGCAGAATTCCAGGCAAACACATAGCGCCCCAGGTAGCAGCGTTTAATCATCTGACTCAAGTGCTCATAAAAATGGCAGTGATACAGCAGGGCCTGGAGAGCGGGCTTCCCGATGAGCGACAGGCCTGAGTCCTCATCGTGGACACAGGGGCCCTGCGGGGAAGGGAGGGGAACGGCACTCAACTTGTGGCATCACTCTCGAAAAGGACCACCCATGAGTTCCAAACTCCCTCTCACAGAAACAAATGGTTCCTGGGTGCTGGGGCCCCTGGGCCTGCCTCTGCCTTCCCACACTCAGGTCGCCCGGCCCAGGCAGTGTTTCCAAGCACTGCAGGTCTCTGCAGCCTGAAAATTCCCTGAAGGCAGACGCCGGATCTGGTCTCTCCTGAGGGGGCTTGTAGGGTCAGAGAGCAATCAGGTCTTTCCGCCCTCCCACCACTGTGATGATGGGCACTGTGATGATGGAATACTGCGAGCTTTCCAGGGTGGACATGCGCAAGTGGGCGCACCTGAGTTGGACACGGGCTTACATGGACGGCGTCATGAGGATGCTAGGACCAACAATACTGACAAGCAGCAGTGGTAGAAAGCAGCCAAGAGGGTGAGGTGTGCTGGGGGCTGGGCGGCCTGCCAGCCTCCCGGCCCCCCGGCACCCCTGCCTGCCATGGACCTGGCCACCTCTACTAATAAAAGCGTGAAAAGCCACTGAGGGCTCCAAGACTCTCCTTCCTTGACCCGTCTGCCCAGAACCATCCCGAACCTGCCCAGTGTGACGCCCTTCCTGCCGCTACAGGGCTCTTAGCTTAAAATGTCTCTATGAAGTAGTACATAAGCTTGAGCCACAAAGCCAAAACAAAGTTATTTTTCAACCTACACAGAATGAATTATGTATTAAAACATCTGAAATAACATGCCTCAATACTTGTGTTCGAAAGTACTTACTGCACTCATCAATAAGCCAGAAACCACACAAAGGTTCCTCAACACCCATGGTAACACCTGGCGCCATGACTGCTCACGGAAGTAGCCCTGAGCAGGGAAAAGCACGTGCACGTTCACACGCACACACCTGTGCACACAGCCAGGAACCCGAGTACCCGCCATCACACCATTTCAACTTCTTTGCTCTCTTTTCTCCCAAGTGCTTTTCACACTGCCATACGTTTTTTTCCCTCTGGAATATTCAGTTATAAAAGTCAAAATACTTCTGTTTTCCAGAAAGTGATGATCAATAAAGTTACAATTTTAAAACAGCCCACAGCAGAGAGAAAAAAAAGATGGAAAAATAAATCTAAGGGCCCACGGGACTATACAGTGGAAACATCCAATGTTCACCCCACCTGTGAGAACTGTGGAAGGTGCCCTTGCTCCCCTCCCCTCGCCAAGGGCAGGTGGAGATAAAGTTTCCTTTCCAGGAAGATAAAGCAATTCATGAGCTAAAGGTGCACAAACAATTTGTGCTATTGACCTAAAAGAAATAATAAACTTCCATTAACCCTCCTTTTTAAGGCTATTACTTTTCTAATTAAAACTCTTCCTTCAATAGTAAATAGCTTTTTTGCTTATGAATTAGTGTGGTATTCTAATAAACCTACAGAACACTGAGCTTAATCTCTGTAAACAGAGCAATTAACAAAGTTAATGAGAAACAACACCTGATGAACAGTCAGCCCCTGACGGCCAGGGCTGCCCCCAATGCAGAGGTGTAGCAGAGGCCCGTAAACAGCACAGTGTTCACTCATCAGCCCAGGCATATGGCCCAGGCAACGTGCCATGCCACGCAGCCTAAAATAGAATTCAGTTCAATTCCTAACTGAATTGCTTCAGGACAAAGTAATTCACCCTAAACCACATCCTAACACTCAGAGCTTCCAAACGTTCTTTATCCCAGGCAGCTTTGTACATTAAGTGTATGGAACCAGTCAAACGCACAAGAGAAGCACTAACTAAAGCCCTCATTATAATAATTCTGGGAAGTAATTAACAACCAGGATGAGAATTATAAATAATTCAGCTAAATGTAATAGCTTAACTCCAACTACCCAACAAAAGCCAAATAAATCAACAAAATAAAATTAAGCAAAATAGCAACACTATTTTTCTAAATGCATTTCATAATGATGCCCAGAACAACTTTAAAATATTTTATTAGAAGCCCTGAAAGAGGCCCACTGTAGCAGGCCTCCAGGAGCCACATAAAAATGTGCTGCGTCCCTGTATGCAAATGATGAATTAGAAGAAAAAGAAATTGACAATGCCACTTACAATGGTATTTAAAAAGTAAAAAGTACCTAGGAATAAACTTAAAACACTACTCAATGAAATCTATAAGAAACTGTGAATAGAAACAGGAGACACAAGGAAGTTTAAAAATATTCTATGCTCAAGGATTGGAAGAATTAATATATTTGAATTAATATATTTTTTAGAAGATTATTTTTGCATACAAGAGCTGAGGTACAGGCCAGAGTTGCGGCGGGTGAGAGGATTCCCCAGAGACAGAGTGGGGAGCAGAACAGGCAGATCAACTGAAATACACTGCTGAGGGGAGCAGCAGGCGAGGCAGAAGAGGTCTGCTGAGCCATAGGGGTCCCCTCCCTGGCCGGGGCTCGAACTCGCACTGCTGTGCCGTGGATGCTTCACAGTGCGGCGCTCAACCCACTGCGCCCCCAAGGAGACCCCCAGAATTAATATTGTTAAAATGTCCATCTTGCGCAAAATGATACCCAATCAATGCTCTCCCTGTCAACGTTTCAGCGGAATTTTTCAAAGAAATCGAGCAAGCATTATTGAAACTTATATGGAATCACAAAAGACCCTGAAGAGCTAAAGCAATTTTGACAAAAAGAAGAGGGATGGAGAAATCAAGCTCCCAGACTTAAAATTACAGCACGAACTTACAATAATGAAAACACCAGCATGGGGTTAGAATAAAAACAGACACACAGGCCAATGAAAGAGAACTGAGGCCCCCCCCCCCCAATATAAACCCTAACTAATACGGATAGTTAATCTATGACCTAGGAACCCAGAATACACAAGCAAGAAGGAGTCTCTGCAACAAACAGTGCTGGAAAAACTGACAGCCACGTGCAGAAAAATAAAAGAGGAACAGCCTCACCCCATATACAAAAATTAGCTCCAGGGACCTCCTTGGTGGTGCAAGGGGTTTAAGTCACAGCACTATCAAGCTATCACCAGCCACTGTGGCAGGAGTTCGATCCCCAGCCAGGGAGGGGCCCCACATGGCGCAGCGGACCTCTCCTGCCTCCCTGCTGCTCCCCTCAGCAGTGGATTTCAGTAGATCCACCTGTTCTGCTCCCCACTCTGTCTCTGGTGAATCCTCTCACCACCACTTGCCCCGGTACCTCTGGCCTGCACCCCAGCTCTTGTATATATAAATAAATCTTAAAATCTTTAAAAAATAAAAATCAGCTCCAAGTGATATCATGGTTTATGGACATAAGACCATAAACCGTAAAATACATAAAATCGCAGGCAAACTCTCCATGACGCAGGCTTCAGGGGTGTCTTCGGGAACACGACACCAACAGCAAGGAAAACAAAAGCAAAAATTAATGAATGGTAAAGACTGAGAAAATAAACGTCATGAAGCCATACGGGACACCCAGCCTGTCAGCAGCGCTAAGTGCTAGAAGACCGCTCGGCGAGAGTGAGAGGAATGATTTCAACCTGACGCCCGCTCACCGCCCACAGCGACCCGGCCGGGTCTACTCAAACACACCTTCCAATATCAGAACACAGAAGTGATCCCACATACTGGCCGTGAGGATGGCTGCTAGGGAGGGGTCAAAGGGAAGAGGAAGGGTGACCCAGAGCTAACACAACTGGGTTCACAGGGAAACGAAAAAACCAGCAGTTCCAAGGGGAAAAGAGGATCACCCAAATCAGTATTTTAAATCACACCCACACGCATTTACATACATACAGATTCCAGAAAACTTCTTTTGACACCGATGGGCATGGCCCCAGAAGCAGAGATAAGAAAACATAACCCTACTACAGTTAATGGCTCTAGAGTGAATTGCTGATTTTCAATTTTTACAACCAGCTTATAGAGGAATTGAGTCTGCAGAAGAGAATTTAAATGTAATCAATGTTCATAAGGCAAAATCAAAGACAAAACTGGCAAAGACCGGCAGCAGGAGTGGGGGAAGAAGGGCGGAGGCCTCAGCCACAGGCCCTCCCCTTGTCAGCAGGGCCAGGACATGAGACCCGCAGCTCAGAGCAGACCGGACTATACTGGCAGGACACTGTTTAAATGAGCTAAGTCTTACGCCTCAACACTGTAGAGGAACAGACATACTATGAACATAGCACTCAAAATACAGGGGAAAATACCTGAAGAATTAGAATTGGTAGAAGGCAAATCCTCTGTGCAAGGAGGAAGTAGTGAATTTCATTATTATCTCAGTGAACTTTTAAACCATATGTACTTATTACTTGAAGAAACGATTTCTTATAAAATCCAAGCAATTCACTCAAGGTATTTTTTAAAGATTTTTTATTTATTTATGCATACAGATTTATTTATATATGCATAAATATTTATTTATATATTATATTTATGCATACATATTTATTTATGCATACAGGCCAGAGGCAGGAGGTGAGAGGATCCACCAGAGACAGAGCGGGGAGCAGAACAGGCAGATGCAATGAAACACACTGCTGAGGG
This sequence comes from Galemys pyrenaicus, assembly GCA_019455555.1. Taxonomy (NCBI): domain Eukaryota; kingdom Metazoa; phylum Chordata; class Mammalia; order Eulipotyphla; family Talpidae; genus Galemys; species Galemys pyrenaicus. The sequence continues at coordinate 396,978 of JAGFMF010011484.1, read as the reverse complement.
AGCAGCGGGGAGGCAGGAGAGGTCTGCTGCGCCCTGTGGGTCCCTCCCTGGCCGGGGATCGAACTCGCGCTGCAGTGGCTGCAGAAGCTCCACAGTGTGGTGCTCAACCTCTTGCCTCAGCAAGGAGACCCCCATTCAAACTATTTTAAACTTCTCAAGGAAGACCAAACGATCTGGATTATGGGCAGATACCACAACCATTATTTACTCTCCATTTGATTGATTTTAACAAAGCATTAAGTCCGAATCCCCAGTCTGCAAATACCATAGCTCTCCGAGTGACAGTGACATGCTATCAACAGAGCTGGACTCGCGGCAGCGCAGCCGAGCCCAGCACATGCACAGAGGACGGTCTGACTCAGGCTTTCCAGAGATGACTAATGGTGCCTGGTCCAGAACAATGAAGCCTCTCATGCGGCCCTAAGCTCCGCTCCACGGATCCATCGTAATTGATGGGGCTGTCTCCTGGCAAAGTGGGGAGAGCAGCCAGGCCTAATTGCTGTCACAAGATGTCTATATCTTTACCAGCCTTGCCCTCAGGTGAGTACTGGGGCTGCCCCACCATCTGCAGCATTGCACAGAGTGCAAAGAAAGGGAACCTTCAAGTCACCAGGTGCCGTTACAAATACATTTGCAAAGGAAACAGCAAACTGACTGTCCTTAAACATGCCAATAAATTTGAGCACAGTTTCAAAGATGCAGTAAGATTAATATTAATATTAATTTTAAAACATGTGCTTTTTTTTTGCTCCGAATGTCACGTCACTAATGTACCCGCTACGGTTCAAGAGGAACGATAGGCGAGGCAAAAATTACATTTCGGAGGAATGGACAGTACTTTCCAAGAAGAATTATCTCGATAATTTTGAAAATTAAAAAATTACAGCGCAACCCAGAGATAGGGAAAATGAGCCGAATTACGTTAAGAAATCCTGCACTACGCGATGCCGCTGCTAACATGACCCACGCACCTCTGGCTCTGTGAAAGCAATGCACGTGGCTCCAGACGAAAACAGTGTAAGCCAGAAAAATGCATGGGTGATTATCACAAGCATGAAAGCAGCATTTACTACAAGTGAGCTGACCCTTCCTAAGTCACACACAGACACGTGCAGCGTTAAGGACCACGTCCTCTGGTGCACAGGGAGCCGGCGCCCACCCCCCACCCCAACCTCCACCACTGTCTAGTCAAGACATCCGTGGAGTGAATTCTGGTTCCCGCTGAGTCCAGGTAAGTCTGAACACCTTGCTGTACCAGGAAGTACAGAAGCGCACGGAGCTCCCTGAGAGGAGGCTGAGGCCTTGAATGAGACAGATATTTCTGAATATCGCCATTAAAAAGTGTTCTGAATAGACAGGAGCCGTGATTCCCACGGCTGATGCCCAGGAGTTTGGTTCTCAGGCAGCTGCACGTTTCCAGGTTCCCCCTTCGGGACCGGGGCCCAGGAGGGCTAAGCTGAGACAGGCTTTCTCTCTGTACCCCTTGTGTGCGACTACCCACTTCCATCCATTTCGTATCTCTGGAAAAATAAATGGAAATGATGCTACAAAAATAATTATCTGATTTTTGGCCTTATTTACTTGACAGTAAATATCTCATGGAGAACAGTGAGATAAACTGGAAAAAAAGCACATTTTTTGCATTCTCACGAAGGATGGAGCACTGTCTTCTCTGTGGAGGGGCTGACAGGCCCTTAAAAATATATCAAAATATGATCGTGCAACACACGTTCCACTGAGGAACATTAAGTGGTTAGAAATGAGGCAAGGTAGAAAAGGACATGGAAAAGTACCTCATTGAATGATACAGACATTAAATGCTAGTATCCTTCAGAGAAGACAGAGAAGAGAGAGATTAAAATGGATTAAGGTGGTTGGTGAAAGTGATTTTTAATAAATACTCCAGAGAAGACATGAGGCCTCATACAAGTAACAGTAAACGTAAAGGAAGAAACACAAAGATATGCCACACTAGAGTCAGAAGTAAACTAAAAGGAGATATACTAACAGAAGACGTTCAACTGGAGGACAACCTTCTGGCCCTCAACAATAAAAGAAACTTTGAGTTGTACATCTACATATGCAAATTGTTTCCACTCAGAAGCACAAAGATGCCAGAGAGAGGCAGAGACAGGCAGGCACTGGCGTGGGTGGGTACAGGCAGGGGGTGGGCTCAGACAGCACTGAGAAGGCCCAGGGGGCGAAGCGGTGTCTGCCAGGGCCGCAGAACAAAACACAAAGCCAGAAAAGCAATTCTCCTTGCAAACAGCGTGAAGTACCTACCTCCCTCGACTGAAACAAAAACATTTACAGATTACTTTAGACCTTGGTGCGAGCTCCAGCTGTGTCTTCCAAAATACTGAAAAGTATACTAAGACAAGTAAACCAACGCTGTGTTGTATAAGCATCTTCATCCTTTGAGCAAGAGCATTTTAATTTTAGAATGCTGGAGAGAGAGAGGCTGTAATAAACTAGCCAAGGCCACAAGTTATTGGCGTTTAGATAAGAACCCACCATCAGTATTGAAGGGCTGTCTTCTCCCTTACAGCAGCTACTTCCACTTTGAGATGTAAAGTCCTCTCATCTTTTTTAAAATGAGAGAACAAAAATTAGGTTACCGGCTAGTGATATTGCTAAGTGAGGACATTTAAAAACAAAGAGATTTTTAAAAAGGGGGAGGAAGAGACTCTGAGTGTATTAAAAATATACAAGACTGTCCGTATTTTTCTAATTTTCTTTTAAGATTAGCAACTGTTTCACCAGCAAGTACTTTTGGGTTAGAGTAGTTCTCAAAGTTTCTGGTTACGAGCCAACTTAGGCAAGGCAGAAAATTCTAAAAGCTCACCTAAACCACTATGTTCAGCTTTTTAGTAAAAAAATCAATCCCACGACAAAGAACTAGAGAATCACTAACCCAACAAGCTGCAGTTAACACGTCACATGACAAATGGAATTGCCTACCATTTAACTCGAAAGAGAAAAATCTCAAGTTCCACACATGGTTCTGTATCACAACGTCCGAAAGGCTTTCACAGAAGCTAGAAATCTTATTACCCCTACCTTTATATTATATTTACTTCAATAATAAAAATCCATTGCCAGTACATCCAGCACACAGCGTAGCTAAGTGTCACACATTTAACAATGAGAGCGGAAATGTGTTTGAGCCCCAACCAGCACATGTTTTGAAACCCATTTACTGGCTAACGCGTCAAAACTTCTACATTATTCATAGGCGTGTTCACCCTGTCTATTCCTTTCAGTTTCGTCTCCTACGGTTTTGTTACCGCACAGGCTGTTGAATAAGCAACCAAGATCAAAAAGGAAATCAGAGACTCTGTCAAGTGGCCTGGGATCTGAGATAATTGGCAGAGTTAACCTGGCTTTGTCAAGTCTGGGGCAGCGAGCCTTCCCGGAGTTCAAAGGGATCCGATCCCCCTTCAGCGCCCCCACCCCATACAGCCTCGTGGAAACTTACAAAGAAACCAGGTCTGTCCAGGGTCCGAGGGCCGCACAGTGCGATAAAGCACAGCTCATCTCCCCAGCGAGGGTACCTCCGCGCCCTCCAAGCCCCCTAAAGCAGGAGACTATGAAACAGATTCCCTGACTGCTCTTCACAACTTGAAAACGACAACCCAGTAGGAACCAAAGATCAAGCAGGACCCGAACGGTACATCAGCTCCCAGAAAGAAAAGTGTTCATGACAATACAGATGCAACTATAAAACATCAGCTTATTGTTATTAAACGAGAGGGACGAGTTAGTGAGCGGACAACAGGGAGCTGCATGGGCTCACAGCAAAGGCATGTGATTTAAGCAGACTCTTTCTTGAGTCACAAATGAGGAGAATGCCGGTTCATGCAAATACCTTTTACGCCCCTAGGAGAGAAGCCAGCACAGGGCAAACACCGCGCCAGCCGTCACTATCAGTAGTTTCGCTTCAAAGTATTTCCAGCGCGACAGAAGAGAATTTGTAAATCTGACACGGCGTAAGAAAATGTCTACATTCCCTTTTAAGAGATCTTCGTCTTGTACCAAGTTTCATCATCAATGAAATATATATGCTGAAATTTTAGCATTAGTTAAGCTCAAGTTTCGAGTTTCCAGAGGTTTACAGTCACTCACCTGCCAAGTATAATCCTTTACAATTTCCGAAGGCATTGGAATTACAAGGAGATTCTGAAGAATAAATGCTGCCTGAAATTGAAAAAAAAGGTCAATACTGCCACCTCGCTGTCATTTGTGAAATAACCAGTACATTGCATTTTAATAACAAAAAGCACATCCATGATCTACAGCCACGCTGGGAGGTCACCACGTGGGAATTTCTTATAAGGAGATGGCCTAACATCGGATGAGATGACTTCATCAGGAAATACATGATGTTTTCCTATTTCAGAACTTTGGCTTTAAAAAAAAATGATCTAAAAAGTATAACAGATACGGTAGCATATAAGAACTTTCTTTTCTTGTTTCTATTATCCCCTCACAGATTCCATACACACACACACACACACATACACACACACAGTCTTTTTCCCCTCTCTCTCTCTCCTACAAACTCCTCCAGATACAAACTGCTAACTAGAAATATAAACCACAAATGTGCCACTACACTTCCTAAGTGGTGAAGACAACCAAGTCAAACATGATGCGACTGGAGAACACAAGGGTGACAGAGGGGATGGAGGAGGGAGGTTTCAACTGCACCCTAGCTGAAGTCAACAGGTAATCCCAAAGCCGGTAAACCAAGAGGAAGCTACAAGTTCACGCACTGCCATTAAAAAGGAAATAACAAGAAAACCACAGCTTTGGATTTGGGAACTGGAAACTGGTTAGTGCTTCCAGTAGCTGCAATTTTCTTTATACCCTCTAAGCTCTAGCTGATCACTGTTTTGAAAACTATTTGCTTCCATCATCGCTTTGATTAAAAACAGCCATGAAAGATAACCACAAACTACTGTGAAAGAATTCTAACAGGGTGTACTTTTCCTCTTATGTGTTATATGATAAATATTTTAGTGCTTTGGCAGCCTCTTGTCTTAATTAAACTTTTAGAGACATTAGAGGCCCATAAATGCTGGGGTAATATACAAGTCATTTTTTATGAGATCTGCTTGTCAATGCACTTAAAAAAAAAAAAAGAAGAGGGAGATATTAAAATATACCGACTTCTGCTTTGATCTTGCCAGAATAAAAAACTTCAGATTTTACAGGGAATTCAAACCTTTTTTGCTCTCTCCTGCCATTTCCGGCAGGCGGTTTGCAGGCGGAAGAGACGCGGGTGAGCAGTGTCTTCCAGATTTGAGCAGGGAGCGTGCGGGCTCCCCCGGACCGTGTGCGGGCTCCCCCGGACCGCGTGAGGGAGCGTGAGGGAGAAGGGCAGGCCGGCCAGCACCCACCTCACGGCGCACCAGGCTGCACTCCGACTGGTCCAGGAGAATGTTCACCACGGTGCCCCACAGCCCTCCGGAGATGTTCTGACAACTGTTGGCCAAAACCACACAGCCACTTTCCAGAGTGGTGAGCGCCGACGCCAGTCCCAGGGAAGTAAACCTCACCTGTGCGATGAAGGAAAGTTGGCAATTTAGGCACGGGTTGTATAACGAGAATTCTGAATTTTTCTGGGAGATAAAAATCCTGATTTTATGACACTGTCTTGACTATGCTAAGTTAAAAGACATTTCCAGGAAGATGCTCCGTGACCTTACGAACGAATACAAATTCTATGATCCCATCAGTCAAGAAAGGAATACTATAGAAAAGTGAAACGCAAGAAAAAGCCACAAAAGATCAAAGTTAGGTATAAATAGAAATAAAAATTAGAGTGCACACGTTTTTTCCTGGAGAATGCATAGGATACTCCCGTTTTTTATGAACATGCGCCTATTCAGTTCTCACTTTCAAACAGGCTACCTACGATCTTGTTTTCCCTTCATTTTTTTAGTATATTTTTCCCAATACGTGATTAGGACTTTCAGGACATTCTTTGTAAAATCATTATGAAAAAAAAATTTTTGGTAAGGCGTTTGTCAGCTTCCCCAAAATTATTTTAAAGTAAAAGCCTTTCATGTAAGTCGGACGTGGCGTGGGGTGTCTGTGCCTGCTGACCCCCCACCCCCGCCCCGATGTCACCAGCAGGTGCGGGCGGCAGCAGTGGCGTCGGAACATGGTCAAGCGGACCCCGCTCCGCGTGCCCAAAGCCTGTGACGTCCAGAGCCAGGTCAAATTCTATTCCTCCAGCTCAGGGGTCTGACGCAGGACAGACCCTCCATCACTTCTAGCTGATACACAGTGCTGCGCGACATGCATGACAACTGTCCTGCAGAGCGTGTGTTAAGGACCCTAACGACAAGCACACGCACACGGGAGGAGGCAGGAGGAGCCTCTGTACGTGAAGGCCGTGACACGGCCGCCCCACGGGAGCTGGACGGCCATGGAGCTGTGCGAGACCACGCGTGCGGCCGTCTGCCTCCCTCACCCCTCGCCAAGCATCCTTCTAGTTCGCAGACTAGCGGACACAAGATTAAACCTGCAAAATTCATCAGTGTGAGACTGTGCACGGCAATGCTTCCGTTCTGGACTATCTAAAAAAGGCCAGGTTGCTCTTCTTTCTAAAGTGGTGGGTTCTAGAGGCCTGCCCTTTGTCTGTTTTCCACTTGTTTTCTAAGGAGTCCGACCAGAGGGGCGTGATGAATGTGACTGTGGACCCTTGACCTGGGGTGGCCTGGCCCGTGATGTGGCTGTGAGGAGGGGCCCTTGGGAGGTCACAATAAGAGGAGCGAGGACATGGGGGTGGGTTCCTAACGCCGCCGGCTTGGTGGTCTCGTAAGAGGGAACGCCTCAGACGCACAGGTGAAAAGGCGGCATCTGAAAGCCAGAGGCCTCACCAAGCCCAGACTGTGCCACCTCCGGCCGACGTCTGCCCAGCACTGCCACTGCGGCCACAGCCGTGGTGGCTCTGTTACAGCAGCTGAGCTGACACGCGACCAGGGCGGGCAGACACAGGCTTAAGGCACGGTCACGCAAGTAACCTCCCTTCGAAAAGTGGGCGCATGCAAATTCACCTCAGCGTTCTGCACCCAGACACAAGGGCTCTGCCCCTCCTGCTCTCCCCGCACTGACCTCCGGGTCTCGGTCGACCCACAGTGGAATCAGCCAGGTCAGTCCCTGCTGCGCCGGCGCCTGCTCGTCGCCATGACTGCCCAGAGGTAAGAACCACAGCGACATCCACTCCTGGGGTGGAGAGGGGGCGGAGATGTGTTAGGCGGCTTCTGAGAACAGCACAGCTTTAAGTCACTGCGAGTTTTAAAAAATCAAAAACAATGTGAAAGGTTTTAATCCATCAGTGAGCCACAGCAAGACGGATGAAAACCTCGGCTCCCCCTTCAGAAGCTGGACCTGACAATTTTTCTTCAGAACAGCTTCCCCAAAAGTTAGTTCATCTGAGTTTTCGGGTGTGGGCACATCTCAATCAAAATCAATCCCCGGTAATCACATGTGTGTGATACACAGCCCCTAGGAACTAGCTTAGTCCTCAACAACTTCTATCTCCTCAGAAGAAAAGGGCAGAGACATTTTCCCATCACGAACGTAGAGGCCTGCAATGTGTGAGACCCAGAACATTCCTTCTCTAGCAAGTGCGCCCAAGACGGGAGGCTCCTAACGTGCTCACCGAGCCCTGGGCCTGGGCCATCATCTCGTGGGACAGGTGCAGCAGGCAGAGGACGGTACTCTTCGTCACCCCTTTCCCCATGAAGGACATGGCGTTCCCGCCACGCTCCACGTAGAAGGACGTGATGACCTGGAAGACAAGCGTGAACAACCAGTGACCACTGGCAGTGGCAGGACCTTCAGCTCTGGTCTCGGCTGAACCCGACCCACATAGGGCACTTCGTATTTTTAGCTTACACATTTAAAAAAGGGTAAGGTGGGAAACTGTGTTGTGTGCATTTCACTGCAACAAGACACATAATATTCTTAGCTTCAAATGTTTCCCCTTTGTGCATAGAACATGCCATCTTCCCTGGAGATGTGTGACCTCGTACATGGTCCTAAGTCTTTTCCAAGTGTCAGAGTGTCCTTTAAGTCCAACTTTATAAGCAACTTGTTGAAAAAGTATACTTAGAAATTGCTAGCAATATGAAACAAGTATGTCGATGTCTGTCACTTCTCATAATGGAAAGTTTAAAGCCTTAAGGGACAATCTTAGAAACAAGACGCTCGAATGGTCAGATCCTTGTTACCTCCCAGTCGGCCAGTGGGCAGTTACCCAACACCTGAGTGGTGGTCTCATTGTTAGCTCAGGAGGGACTAGCCTGCACCTGCCGGTCAGGTCCCTGGAATTATATGTGTATCCGGCTTGAGCATTAATGGCCATACAGTTTATTTACCTATCAAAATGAACTACAGGTAGTTTCAAAGGTTCATTCTCAACCAGGAAAGCAAGTACATGTATTCACACTCCAACGTGCAGAGACAAGTATCTGATACCAACATAGGACTCCAAGAGCACTCAGCTCTCGTTAGCAAGAAGCATGAAGCAAACAGCTCTTCCGGGCCAGTGGCCTGTGCCCACGTCCATTCATTTAAGTCTCACTAAGTTATTCTTTAAAAAATAAATGTATTTCAGTTGGTCTGCCTTGTTCTGCTCTCCACTCTGTCTCTGGTGAATCCTTTCACCTCCCTGGACTCTGGCCTGTACCCCAGCTCTTATATGCATAAATAAATAAATTTTAAAAATAAATAAATAAAAATAAAAATGTTGGGCCTCCCCAGTGGCGCACTGGGTTAATATGAAGCATCCGCAGCCACTGCAGCATGAGTTCGATCCCCATCCGGGGAGTACCCACATGGCACAGCAGACCTCTCCTGCCTCCCCACTGCTCCCCTCAGCAGTGTTTTGGTTGATTTGCCTGTTCTGTGCCCCACTCTGTCTCTGATGAATTTTCTCACTCCCCACACCTCTGGCATGTACCCCAGTTCTTATATGCATAAATAAAATCTTTTTTAAAAAAATAAATAAGTGTATTTGGTAGTAAAATAAAAAAAACTCTTTATAACTAATTAATCAACTAAGAAAATGGGACTCTGCTATATTTTCTAAAATGACAGATTTCTTTGAACTATTTTCCTAGCATTTAACATAAAGATTTACTTCCCCAGATGGTGTGTGAACCATGAATTGTGCTCTTCCGCTTATTCCCAGTAAAATTAACCAGGTTTTTGTTTTTTTGGGGGAAAGTGTTGAACATTATAAAATAGAGATTGTACTTTGTATCGATTTGTGAGTCAATAAACTGTGCTGCTTTTTATTTCCTCAAATACAACTGAAGTTAGAAAGGGAAGTGTGCCTTGACACCTTACCCCAAACTAGGCCTTTTGCTCTCTAGTGTGACAAAAAGCTCACTTTAATTGCATATTTGAAACACAGGTATGATCTGAATATGAAAAACAAAAATACTTCTGATAATTTCTAAATATAAAAAGAGAAACACTTAACTTCTTCAATTACTATTTAGATAGCCCTGATCTGAAACAGATAAAAAGCGTCTTAAAGAGCTGTGTGCCAAAATGCTTATCGATATAATATTTCTATATCATATTATAAACAATACCACAAATTAAGAACTTGTAGAGTGAATTACATTCTGAATGCACTAGAGGAGCCGACTTTTAAAAAACCGTATAGCAAGTCTTATCTAATATAGCCTAAAATTTCATCCTATGGTATGGTAAGACTAATTAGCATACTAACAATTTGTCCTTATTCAGTATTTATTATTACTCAAGAAAAAGATTTCATTTTATTACATTCAGTGTATTAAATTTTATCGTACAGCTAAGAGAATTTAGGATTTTGAAAATATAAGATGGACTTTTGGGAAAGATATCTAGATAACATCATCTGATGTATGACTTTTAGCTGAACGTCACCTTTGTATATTAACAATGAATGTACAAATTTAAATTCATTTATGTCACATTTCCAGTGTTATTCAAACCATACTCTAATTTTAAAATCATAGATAAGATACATACAAATTACATTATTCATTACGCATAAATGCAAATCACCATGGTAGGCTAGTGTGGACTTGTGGGATAATGGAAATAGTCCAAAAATGAGTCTCACACGCTCACAGTCTAATAGATCGGCGCACAAACCAGAGCAAAACACAGTGCATGAGGTACCATAACACCAGCGTATACAAACTGCAGCAGGCAAATAACCTATAGAAGAGATCAAACAACGCTGGAGTGTTTAATAAAACAGTGTATTATTACCGGAAGAATAAAACAGTGTATTAATGGGGAATGAATAAGTGAGACTTTAAACTTTATGCATAAATAAATCTTAAAAATAAATAAGTAAAATATAAATGTTGGGCCTCCCCAGTGGCGCACTGGGTTAATATGAAGCATCCGCAGCCACTGCAGCGTGAGTTCGGAAGAACTCACTGTATTAATGGGCAGTGAATAAGTGAGATTTTAAACTTTATGTAGAGATTGCCACCAAAAAAAAGAGAAGAAATTAGGACAGAAAAAGACTTTTAAAACAAGATTTTTACATAATGAAAATAACCAAAGCAACAGAAACTTCAGAAGAATTTATAGGCAGTTAATATTAGAAGTGCATTATAAATTATAATGGGCAGTGAATAAGTGAGATTTTAAACTTTATGTAGAGATTGCCACCAAAAAAAAGAGAAGAAATTAGGACAGAAAAAGACTTTTATTTTATTTTTTTTTTAAGATTTATTTATTTATGCATACAAGCACTGGGGTACAGGCCAGAGGTGTGGGGGGTGAGAGGATTCACCACAGAGAGC
>JAGFMF010011484.1:332559-386096 GCA_019455555.1 Galemys pyrenaicus | reverse complement strand
GTACACTGCTGAGGGGAGCAGCGGGCACAGCAGGAGAGGTCTGCCGCGCCATGTGGGTCCCCTCCCTGGCCGGCAGCAGGGATCGAACTCGTGCTGCAAGTGGCTGCGGTTTGCTTCACAGTGCGTTGCTCAACCCACTGCGCCACCAGGGGAGGCCCAGAAAAAGACTTTTAAAACAAGATTTTTACATAATGAAAATAACCAAAGCAACAGAAACTTCAGAAGAATTTATAGGCAGTTAATATTAGAAGTGCGTTATAAAGAGCGAGATTCGGAGGGAAGGTTCCTGTGTGTGAAGGGTCATCGGGTGGCAGAGACTGTTTGCTGGCCAGTGGAGCAGGCAGCTGAAGTGGACAGGGACTCAGACACGACTCACCCAAACACCCCACGTCTGAATGCCCGTCGCCATCGATCAAAGCATCCATCTTCCAGAAGCTGTGTCTGCCCCACCTCCCCCCAGCACCTTCTGGACGATCTGATGCCGTGGATGCCTCCGGGTCCCAACACCCATGCAGCCTGCGGCACGCACCGCACACACAAGGCAAGCCGCGCTGGCAGACCTGCTCGGTAAGGGGACGAGTGGCTCTCGGTGCAGTTCAGCAGCTGTCGTCAACAGCACGCGCAGCCAGAGGGGCCCAACAAGAAGAGCCAGCTGGCAGCGACGTGGATGGCTGGCACTCCTGGTGCAGCTAAGCCAGCCACAGGGGCAGCTGTGGCCTGGACACAGGCACTGACCCTGCGATGACCCTGGCTGGCGGAAGGGCGGGCAATACAGGCCGCACATAAGTTAGCAATTAGAAAGGACCGCTTGTTAGGAAGATACTAATAAACAGACAAGCGAAAAGCAGGGACAGGTCAGACCTGGCTGTGCCAAAGGCCCGGCCTACAAGGACATTAGCAGGTGCCCCTGAGCACGTGGATGTGAAAAGCGCTGTAATAAGGCGCCACACTTAAGTCAATCTGAGGTGCTCCTGGAGCCCAGGCCCATGGTCCTGGAGCTTCTCCCAGCTTTGGTGGGGCTCCCCTTCCAGGCAGAGGCTGCCAGGGGTTCTCCAGGCCAGTCCCCTCCACCACTACCCCTGCACTTTGCATGCCAGCCTCCTGAGTCTTGCCAAGGGGCCAGGAACTGTCCCTTCTCAGCTGCCAGGGAATTGTCTGCTTATTTTACCGTGGTGTAGACGCCCCAGGAAATTCACAACGTGGTTCTATGCATTGGGTGTAAGTGACACCTTTCCAATTGTGGAAGTCTACTCTGTAGAGACCCCAACCAGGGAAAACCGCCAAGGGGAGGCAGGCAGAAGGCTGCTCCTCGGAACCGAGGATGCACAGAGAATGCCTAATCGAGAGGCAAGGGATGAGAAGGGGCCCATGGCTCGTGTGCCAGGATTAGATGGGGCAGTGTGCGATTAGATGGTGTACCCCTGCAGCAGCCTCAGCCCAGCAGCAGCCTCAGCCCAGCAGCAGCCTCAGCCTTACAGCAGCCTCAGCGCAGCAGCAGCCTCAGCCTTACAGCAGCCTCGGCCCAGCAGCAGCCTCGGCCCAGCAGCAGCTGTGCTGCTGAGCTAGCACATCCTCCCGAGACTGCGCTGAGCCAGAGGATGACCCAGATGTGGCCAGAGGATGACCCAGATGTGGCCCAGCACAGTGTGTGGGCTAGAGTTACGGTCACACGCAGAACGTGATGAAAGCTAAGTAAGTGTGACAAAGGTGAAAGAGACAAAGCGATGAAGGCTCTACCTTAACATGTTAGCTAGAGGTATTTATGTTTGGGAATTCTCTGCCCGTGTTGTGATTCACATAGAAAAAGGTTAGCCAATATAAGCAAATAATCAAACTATTGTAATGAAGTGACTGAAATATAAGGCTCAGTTTGTTTTTCTTGACAATGAGTATGTTTGGAACAAAGCTCTTACACGTTTGCTGATAAAAGTAACTAAAACATTTAACTTATGATGACTCATACAAATACTGTATAGTCCCCTCCCTACTCCCGGTTGGCGCAGTGGGTTAAGCACCACACTCTGAAGCAAACCACAGCCACTGCAGCACAAGTTTGATCCCTGCCGCCAGCCAGGGGGGTGACCCACATGGCGCAGCAGACCTCTCCTGCCTCGCCCGCTGCTCCCCTCAGCAGTGTGTTTCAGTCCATCTGCCTGTTCTGCTCCCCACTCTGTCTCTGGTGACTCCTCTCACCCTCCCCGCACCTCTGGCCTGTACCCCAGCTCTTGTATGTGTAAATAAATCTATCTTTTAAAAAAATACCGTATAATCTCCATCAATCTCCAAGATGCACTTACCTTGGGGCCTGGCGCCAAGTTAGAAAATGATCCAAAAAGAGTAACTGGCTATCACTTGGTGGTGGTTATTATTGCTGCTGTAATCACTGGTTTTTACTTACTTCGAGGAGACCTGACAAGTACTTGGTACAAATTTCGAGTGGCTTCGTGAGCGGCGAGTGCGCACTCCAGCCCGGAGTGGCCGTGAGGTGGGCCATGCCTCGCAGGGTCCTCTCCAGCGACGGCAGCCCGTAGAAGTGAGGTGCGTCCGAGACCCTCAGACACTGCAGCAGCCTCAGCGCCAGCTGCGTTTGGAAAACATAGAGGAGCTCTAAGCACTTCCTGTGGAAGCAGAGGAGAGAAAAGTCACCCACAGAACAAGTGACGGGCAGACACTGAAAGTGCTTTCTTATTGGCGGGAGAGAGTCCACAACGATTTGCTTCCTCTCAGAAAGCAGGAACCAGGGAAATGGGGAAAAGGATCCACCTGCAAACAAGGCACGTCAAGGAAAATACAGCTCAACTCCCGCCTGGGTGTATGATGTCATATACCAGGAACAATGACACTGAAATAAAAATCAGTGTCACTGCGTGATAACAGAAGCGGGGGTGAAAAATTAAGTGCATACTTAAAGTGAGTCTGAAAAGCTTGCACTTTTAATCACTCAGTACCCCTGGTGACCAATGGCCTTGCCTCTCATTTCATAAAGAGAAATGAAATGATCAGAAGCTAACTCCCTCAACATCATTCGCCCATACCTAAATACTGACCTACCTTCCCCCATAATCCTTTGCCCCACACTCTTGTAACCCACTGTTCATTCGGTTATCTCGTCTCAGTGTGTCTTGCCCACCCGTCACTTTCTTACTCTCTTCTTATTTCCTTTTCTACTTGCCTACCTCTCTCGTGTCTATTCCCACTCCACTTTCTTTCTCTTCTCACCCTAATTACCCCTTAAAATGGATACATGCCCAAAACCTGTAAGCATGCATAAATCTCTTCCATCCCGAACAAACAAATTCCAACCTGCTCACAGCCAGCACAACTAACTGATGTTGCATTCACTCCTCATTAGCAAAGCCCACACCATTGTTTCTCCAAATCTAGCCAAAGACCATCTGTGGGGAGCTCTGTGCACCACTGCTCAGTTTGCAGATCCTTGAGCTACTGATGCTGGTATCTGAGAAGCTCCCCAGGAGATTCTTATAGAACTGCCAAGTCCAGCTGCACAGACTCTCCCCTTGGATCTGAGTGTTGTTTTCAGTACAATGTTGCAGTATGGTTTCTGTGCCATACAATCCACAATCCAAGGTGCACACCCTTATGTCCGTGTGAACATGGACCTGCCACCACCTCAGAGCAGTCAGCGCTTCAGAAAGCTCCCAGCTGCCCTCTGCAGTGAAATCTCTACTCACTGGTTTTCCGCATTCGCTGATGTTCTCTTCTATTGTGTCTAGTCTGCTGGTTAGCCCAGTCACTGAGTTCTTCACTTTAGAAACTATTTCTCAGTTGCAGAATTTGTACCTAAGTTCTTTTAGTAGTATCCATTTCTCTGCTAGAGATACTGGATGCTCAAAAAAGTCATGATGCAATTTTTCTGTTTTCAAAGAAAAAGTACATGATGACTTTTCTGAAAACCCAACATTATCCATATTTTAATCAATGTTGCCCATCTTTTCAAATAATATCTATTATATGTATTACTTAAAACAGTATTATAATGGTAGTTCTAAAGCGCATGTCACATTTGACATCTCTGGGTCTGTTTCTAGTAATTTTTCTCTAAATTATGGGAGACATTTTCTAGGTAACAATTTCCTCCATTTGTGATTTTATATCAAACGTTTGTATAAAAGCACTATTAAGAGTGAAGCGATAATGATTTCTCATAGAAATAGCTTGCCCATTCTTCCCACGATCTCGGTTTGGGCTGATCTCTAGGATTGAACCATGTGTTGAACACTGGGAATAGAACAAAACCACCCAGTATATACTTTATTTTTTTTTTTTTAAGATTTATTTATTTATGCACACAAGAGCTGGGTACAGGCCAGAGTCACGGGAGGTGAGAAGACTCACCAGACAGAGCGGGGAGCAGAACAGGCAGATCAACAGAAGTCCACTGCTGAGGGGAGTAGCGGGAGAGGCAGGAGAGGTCTGCTGTGCCATGTGGGTCCCCTCCCCAGCTGGCAGCAGGGATTGAACTCATGTTGCAGTGGCTGCGGTTTGCTTCATAGTGCATTGCTTAACCCACTGTGCCACCAGGGAGGCCCCCCAGTATATACTTTAAAAGGATTAGACTGAGGGCCTCCCTGGAGGCACAAGGGGTTGAGCACCACACTGTGGCGCTTCCCCAGCCACTGCAGCTTGAGTTCATTCCCCACCTGGGGAGGGGACCCACATGGCACAGGCAGACCTCTCCTGCCTCCCTGCTGCTCCCCTCAGCAGTGTGTTTCAGTCCATCTGCCTGTTCTGCTCCCACTTTGTCTCTGGTGAAGCCTTTCACCCCCCCGTATGTCTGGCCTGTTCCCCAGCTCTTATATAAATAAATGAAATCTTAAAAAAAAAAAAAAAAAAAGGATTAGACTGAATCTGTAAAAATTTCTAGAAATAATATCCAAAGGCACACGTCCAAAACCCACCAACACGCACATTTACGTGAAAGTCACAGAACTGTGTACGACCACTCGGGCAGATGTGCGGAAGTTGAGAGAGGGCCAGGAGCCAGAGCCGGAGCACACAGACGCCACAGGTGGTGCCGCCACCACCAGGCCGCGCCTGAGGCGACACGGAAATGGGGACAAGCACACCACCAGGCTGGTTATCCCTGCAGTCGTCCTTCTCTGAAGGCGAAACAAGGGAAAAGCAAAATTCTTCAGAATCCATGGGTCTCCCTGGCGGCGCAGTGGGTTAAGCAACGCACTATGAAGCAAACCGCAGCCACTGCAGCACGAGTTCGATCCCTGCCGCCGGCCAGGGAGGGGACCCACATGGCGCAGCAGACCTCTCCTGCTGTGCCCGCTGCTCCCCTCAGCAGTGTGTTTCAGTCCATCTGCCTGTTCTGTTCCTGGCTCTGTCTCTGGTGAATCCTCTTACCACCCTGGACTCTGGCCTGTACCCCAGCTCTTATATGCATAAATAAATAAAATCTTAAAAAAAAAAAATTCTTCAGAATCCAAAAGTGACCCAGGCCCCACGTGCAGGTCCCCCCTCAAGACACGTGGCACCTGTCAGCGACGGCCCCGCAGGCCTGCAGCAGGGTGCTGCACAGCCCCATGAGCTCCTTCTGCAGCTGCTGCCTGACCGCGGTCCCCACATCATCGGCTTCCTCCCGCGCCTGGGACTCTGTCGGAACCAGAAGGTCTAAAAGTGGGTTTGGACTCTAAAAGATAGGAATTGTAAAAAAAAATACAGTTACTCTCTGACTGAGCTAGCTGCTCTTTCTTTAAAAGTTCTTTTTTTTCTTGCTAACCACATTCTGGATTAACTAGATGTATTCTATTGCCTAGTAGCCAAGTAGCTAGTGTGGGTCTCTACACATTAGAGAGTTGTTGAAACTCAGAGGTGCTTCATGTTATTTCAACAAAAGGAAAGCACGTCTATTACGGAAAACTGGGGAACAGATAGAGAAGCACAGACAGAAAACCAAGAATCAGCCACAATATAGTGGGTCACCTGGCATGAACCTCTTCGGTGTCACATGAGCAGAACTACAATTATCTCCTATGAACAAAGCTGAGACCAAGTGTGAAGCCCGCTGTTACAAACATTTTCTGTTTAATGCTATTATCACTGTTTCTTCAAAAATATTATTTTAGGGCCTCCCTGATGGCACCGGGGTTAAAGTCTCAGCACTATGAAGCTATTGGCAGCCACCACAGCCTGAGTTCGATCCCCGACCAGGGAGGGACCCACATGGCACAGCAGACCTCTCCTGTCTCCGGCTGCTCCCCTCAGCAGTGTATTTCAGTGGATCCACCTGTTCTGCTCCCCACTCTGTCTCTGGTGAATCCCCTCACCTTCCGCACCTCTGGCCTGCACCCCAGCTCTTGTATGCATAAATAAATAAATCTTTTTTTAAAAAAAGGTAAAATCCAAGTAACTTAAACTTACTTGTCTAAGAAGTAATTCTAGAAGCCAGTTTAGGAGTTCCACTGACGGATTTCTTCTCCGGTCCTTCAACAACTTATTCAAAAAATGTATTATATCAATTAGCAGTTTCTCATCTTCGGTGCAGGCAGGAAGCACTTGTAAAAACCTACATTTGAGAAGACAATAATCATGGTCTCTAACTCTTTTGTATAGTTGTCACCTCCATTTTTCATAATTTAGCTAATTGTAAGTTTATAGAATTTTAATTTTTAAGAATGGTTTTAACAACAAGTCTCCCAAATCTTGAGAACAGGTAACCCTCAGCGCCCTCACGGGGAAGTTCTAGCTGGTCCCAGCACACGCTCCAGCTGCAGGAGCTGACCTCAAGGCAGGAATTTTGGCTTCCAAAACTCTCCCAACGCCGCATCTCACAAAACTGCACTTGATGTTTGAGAACCATGTTACACACTTCGTATTTATTGAGACATCACACGCTCTACATTCAGTCACAGAAGACTGAAGAGTAAGTCTGCTCCTGGCTGCCGTCAGCAGTCATCTGCTTCCGCTGACGCTGTTACGTTTACAATAGAGCCCCCCCAGTAACTACTGCAGACCTCCAAGTGGCGATCCCTCCATGAAATTCCAAATAAAAAGAAACACGAGGTAATTTACTTAAGAACAAAACAACAAATGGGACAGCTCATGGCACCAGACCTACTAATGCAGCTGCCCTACTAACCCATCCACGGGGTCTCGGCACACCTCTAAGAGGGGCACATCGTTCATCACGTCTCACCCTAATCATTTACTTTTGTGAGATAACAAAATAAAACAATAGGCCATCTTAAAAATTGGTGTGTGTCTATTAATAATTTCTCCCCAAACGCAGTGACTACATTCATTTTTTTCATTTTTGTTATTATTACAGACAATTAAAATCCAGGGGGCTTTCCTTCTACAGCTTCCTCTCTGGACAGCAGCAGTGAGAGGACACGCTCCTGTTGTCAAAGGCCTGGGGAGGAACAAACCACCCCAGGCCTCTCAGGACTCGGGGCTGGAGCTCGTGCTGACCTGCTGAGTGCCGTGTGCCACGCCGAGGGCCCCAGGGGAGCCCCACACGGGCCGGCACCGCCCCTGGAAGACAGCCTGTCGTTCAGCAGATAGAAGCTCATCCTGGTGACGGCAGCCCGCACGTCCCCGTGGGCCGCGGCCTGGACGATGCAGCGCAGACAGTCCCCCAGCCCGCCGGCTGCGAGTGTCACCTTCAGGGCAAGCTCGTCCTCTGCGGACAACTTCAGGGTGTCGAGAAATCTAAACACAGAGGGAAAACGGAACAAGTGAAAGGTATCTCACCGAAAGCCCACAACATTTATTTGTGTTACGAATTTTCTCTCCCCCAAATTCTCTTTTACCTCATTTTCTTTAAAGACTAAAGCACAGCTGAGGGAAAAATAAACACCAGGCTTTTCCTAGTCTCCTAGGTGTTCACGTGGACATTTTCTTACTTACGGAAATACAGTTTGCTTTCCAATAATAAAGTCTGACAGTTTGGGGTATTAGTATTCAAAAGACCCTCCCCACTGCTGCTGAGAATGTGAGTGGCGCAGCCTCCATGGCAATTGGTAAGGACACTGCTTAAAAAAGTAAAACTGGGGCCTTCCCTGGTGGCGCAGCGCGTTAAGCAACGCACTATGAAGCAAACCGCAACCACTAACGCACAAGTTCGATTCCTGCTGCCAGCCAGGAAGGGGACCCACATGGCGCAGCAGACCTCTCCTGCCTTGCCCGCTGCTGCCCTCGGCAGTGTGTTTCAGTCCATCTGCCTGTTCTGTTCCTGGCTCTGTCTCTGGTGAATCCTCTCACCTCCCTTGACTCTGGCCTGTACCCCAGCTCTTGTATGCATAAATAAAAATAAATCTTTAAATAAAAATAAAAAAAATTTAAAAAAAGTAAAACTGGGGACCCAGCAGCACCACACCAGGCCTTCACCCAAAGGGCGTGAGAACACCAACACGGCAAACTCCTCGGCCCTCTGGTCACAGCAGCATTACCCATAACGGCCAAGGCATGGCACCAACCCGAGTGCCTCCTGGGACAAGATGGATGGCCTGGAGGGCGGGGAGTGCTGGTGAGATGCGTCAGAAAGGGAAAGACACTGATGGTTTCGCTTATCTGTGGAGACTATAAGTAACCCAGGAACAGGTGCTGGCAAAACACATTAACAATGACTTAGACTGAAAAAAATCTTGGTTAAGAGAGGAGAGGAGGCGGAGCAGAGGGAAGGGGGAAAGAGTGGGAACAGGACACAGCACAGAGGTCAGGGGAGGGCACGGATGGAGGGGGGCCGTGCCCCTGTCCCCCAATTACACAGGCATCGCCACCCTCACAGAGCAAAGACACATCTGCTCTCACAGAGCGTCAAGCTCACTCCCCTTTAAAGCACTTTTCCAGGTGATTTCACCAATTAACTAGCTTAACTTGACATAACCTCCAAAACAGCACAGCGCATGATGCTTTCTGATTTCAATTTCCTCATATGCTCGTTTTTTTTAAGTAACGGGGACTGCCATCTTTAAAACAAAACTAATGTGCAGTGAAGGAGGAGAACGAGTTAGATGTTCTCAGTAAAAAAGCTACTGCCCTAGACAAAAAATAAATCCTTACATAACTATAACTGGTCAGCTGCAAACACCTTTCCAACTAAATGGAACAGCTTACTCTGGGGTTTTGGCCTCAGAGTTCATCTGCTTCAGAAGGTTGTCGCTCCCGTGATACCACGACAGGTTCCAAGCGATCCTCAGCATATCCGAGACTGGCTTCAAGGCCAGGCAGTCAGTAGACAGGGGCAGGATGATGGAAGAAGGGCTCACGGCGTGGTGGCCCAGCACGCGCACAGGCAAGTGATACCTAGAGAAAGCGCAGACAAGCAAGCACTGACTTTCACGTTTTTCAGCACCACAGGGAACACTAACTGACCAAATCAAGAAAAGACAGAATAAAATAAACAAACACAATAAATGCTGAGCACGTCCATCCCCTAGGAAGCTGCTGTGTTCCTTTTCCTTGTAATGAGATCTACTGTAGGTCCTCAACTTGCGCCATTCTGATGCTGATGAGAAAAATGAACAGGGTCGGCCTGAAACAGCGTCATTCGAGGACCTCCTTTTGCTTAAAGTAGCGATTTCTAAGCACCCACTGAGGACTGACTCTCCGCCTACCTTGGCTTTGCCATAACCCTTGTGCCTAGGAGATGCATGTGTGAAGAGCAGTTTTCAAGCGTGGCGTAGCATCCGTGGAGTGCACAAGGCACTCGTGTACCATTCTTTCTGCTGGCCTCTGGGATGTTTCCAGCTTTTGGCTACTACAGTGAAAGCAGCTCTGAACATTCTCACACACACACAGAAAGCCAAGAGTGGGTGATGGAACACCAGGCGCTGGGAAGGGTGTGGAGCAGCTGGAGCTCCCACCCGCCTCTGGGCTGGGCCTGCAGTCACCACATCTCAGCAACACACACTAAAGATCAGCATGAGCAGCCTCTGACCCATGTGTGTTCACAAATGTTCTTAGCAGTCATTTCTTCACAACCCCAACCAGGACAGACAAAACAAGTGTCCAGCAAGGGCGGGACAGTGGAGACACTGCTCTACGCCGTACATGGAACACCACACACAATGGCATGGACCAGCTACTGCTTCACACAGCAACATGGACAAACCTCTGAACTGAGCAAAAGAAGCCAAGTAGAAGAACATACTCCAGGAATAGAGCTGACATGCCTACAAAAATAAGGTAGGTGGTGGAGGGTGGAGAGGGACAGTCTTCATCTTTATCGCCCTGTAACTTACAGTGTGTTTACTTGGAAAAACCCACCGACCAAATGCCCTTACAATCTGTATACTCTACGTATGTCCTACTCCTATAAAAACAATTTATTTTGAAAACTTTAGAGAGACATGAAAACCAAATGCAATTTAGGCCACTGATTGAATCTTGCATTTAAAGAAAACCTATAATGTTAGGATGAAGGATAGATTTGGACTTTTAGCAAAGAAATTAGTGTAGGGTCCCCCTGGTGGCACAAGGGGTTGAACACCGCACTGTGGGGCTCCGCGCCCACTCAAATGCAGGTTGTATCTCCGGCCAGGGAGGGGACCCACAGGGCGCAGCACACCTCTCCAGTCTCCCTGCTGCTCCCCTCAGAGTGGGTTTCAGTCCATCTGCCTGTTGTGCTCCCCACTCTGTCTCTGGTGAATCCTCTCCTGGACTGTACCCCAGCTATTGTATACATGAATAAATAAAATCTTTTAAAAATATATAAAAAAAATAAAGAAAACTTATAAAAGATATTTGGGGTATAATTTATCATACTCCAGAAATATTTTCAATGTGCTTATATGGATCACAGGTGATACAGCGGTCATGTAGGAGGCTGCCCTTCACTTAAAGGGGTACATGATGAAGTGAATAGGAGGGGAATAACTTACATCTGAAACTTATTTTCAAGTGGGTCAAGGGAAAAATTACATATAAATAAATATATTGAGACAGGGTGAGAGAGGAGAGAAAATGGGCTGTTGTGTTAACAGCTGATGAATCTAGACTGAGTGGTAAACAGGTGTTCACTGCCCGGTCATCCAACTTCTCTGCAGACCTGAACAAGCCAAACCGCACCCAAACACCATCACTGCTAGAAGCAGAGAGAAGTCATGTGATCTACATGCTGAATGGAAACTTTTATTTCCCTTTCTGTAAAAGTATTTCACCTTCCAAGAAAATCAAAGAAATAAAAACCTTTACCTTCTATAAACTGAAACAGGCAAACTGAAGGAGGATGGTGAAGAAGGTTTACTGGAAGGATTAACAGACCTAGCACATAAAAGGAAAAGAAAAGCGTTAACAGGCTGGACCGTAGTCCTAAGTATCATTTCCCTGCTGGGAAACTAATCAACATCTGCAACTGGGTCTCATTACCAGGAGAAAACTTTTCCCTTTTTACTTTTCTTCTTTCCTTTCTTTTTATTGTAGCTCTATGAGAAGATGGATGTTAGCTGAGTTTGTTGTGCTCATTTCACAACTTACATAAATCAAACTGTCATGACGTACACCTTAAACTCATACAGTGACGTGTGCCAGTTATTCTCTGAAAAACTGGGCAAAGTAATTTATCAAAATAAAATGACACAATTTTTAACAAGCGCTGCGGCTGGTTCTACCATTTAGTTTAGTTGCAACATGCAGGCTACCGTCTGGATGTGCCTGTCAAGAAGGACCAGGCTTTTCCCTCAGAGGGCCCACAGCCAGGATTCACACCAAGCACGCAGCATCCCAGCGGGTGGGCTCTGCCCCCTGCCACTGATGCTGCTCAGGGCTGTGTTCATCAGGCATTATCATCCTAGACACCTTCCCAAAGGAATTTTTAAATAAAATATTAAAGAAAAAACGCCAAATTGACAATGAACTAAACATGTATTAATGATGAAAATTACTGCAGCAATTTTTAAATTTCATTAGCAATGTTCAAAAATAAACTTCAAGGTGACTCTCTGAGTGCATGGGCTTCTTGATACTCCTCCCACAAACCCTCACCACGATGCCCACCACGGCAAGCAGGAGCCCCTCAGCAAGCAGGAACCCCTCAAGTCGGGAATCGCTACGCATTGCTGCAGTTGTACAGACCTTACCAAACCATTAAAAGTAAAACTTGAGGGGCCTCCATGGTGGCACAAGGGGTTGAGCGCTGCACTGTGGGGCTTCCGCAGCCACTGCAGCATGAGTTCGATCCCCAGCCAGGGAGGGGACCCACATGGCGCAGCAGACCTCTCCTGCCTCGTCCACTGCTCCCCTCAGCAGTGTGTTTCAGTCTACCTGCCTGTTCTGCTCCCCACTCTGTCTCTGGTGAATCCTCTCACCCCACCACCTCTCTGGCCTGTACCCCAGCTCTTGTATGCATGAATAAATAAAATCTTTAAAAAAGGAGTAAAAGCTTGAATGTTCTTGTAGCTCACCACATGTCCATTCTTGACACTTCATCAAACAACAGAAGACAAAATAGTGCTCCAACTTCAGTCACAACTGTACAGTCTTCATGAAATATCAAGGAAACTGAGAAGTAAAAAGAAATACAACTAAGAAATATTTTTGCTACTAGAGAGAATGAACCCCCAAATTTGTCTGGAACAGCAGCCCTCAAACATTCCAATGCATGTGACTCCGGGGGCTTATCAGAAGTTACTGGTGGATTTAGGGTACAGTCTGCGAACCCCAAGAATGCAGATGCTACATCAGAAGTCACACTTACAGAACCACGGTTGGACACCACAGCTATAGTCAATCAGAGAAGCAGCTGACCCAGCTCCTGGGAAGGTTTTGCCATGTCATTTAATTTTAGAAAAAGTTTTCTCACTCAAAGACATCTTTATCTTATAGTTTTGCCCTTCCCTATAAACATCTAATCATAGAACTTGGATTTGACTATGAAATTTTGTGTTTGTGCTTGGGTTTTGGTTTCTGTGTCTTATTATAACCAGTTCATAAAAAAGGACTGACAGATATACTGCAAGCACCACCACTTAAAAGTTTGGTAAGTGATCAAGTCAAATCCATAAGCCTCAGCTTCTGTAATGTCTCCAATTGTAATGTCTTACAATTTCTTGGCACATGAAGCCTACAAAATCCTACCCAAACAGGTATGGTGGCTGCTTCATTCGGGCAACAGTAACAATACGACAGAGACAGGTTAGGCAGATCTAAGGAAGTAGCAATAAGAAATTATTTTTGAAAGAAGGCTATTTTTCCTAACTGCAAGAAAGGGAGAAATTATATAGTTGCATGATTAAAAATATCAGTGAACTAAAGAGGAAAAAAATAGATACATGTAAGGATTTATGATAGGCAATTCAGATCAGTAGAGACAGAATGAGCCATATATCCAAGTACCTAAGAAATTATTCCAATATAATTACCTACATCGGAAAGAAACAGATTTGGATCCTGACCTTAGGTTAGGCCAAAATCAATTCCGGATTAAACAGCTAAAGTTCTTAAATACCATCCGTATATCAGGAGGCCGTATGGGAACACATTTGGAATTTGGAGTTGGAAAAAGCTCTCCTTTAGAGCATGATAAAAGTTCCAAATACTGTAACAGAAAAAAATTGTATCTCCTTCTCCAAAATACTTAAAGGGTAAACCTGTAATAATACGTTTAAGAAGAGAGAAAGGTTGAAAAGAATCAATAAAATCAGTCGTAAGGTTTACATGGCTTTATATAAAGAAATTCTACCAACTACTAAGAAGAATCAAATCCAACCAAAAAACAGGGAATTCATACACTCAAACATAAGAAATACATAAACGATGATTAATTACACTAAAAATAAGACAGAAAAAAACAATAATGATGGACTTGCTAATAAGAATAAAGGAACTTTTAAAATGAAAGACAGTGTTTGCAAAGTCCTGAGGAAGGAAGAAAGTTTAAACACCATGGGTAGAAACCACTGGAAGGGAACCTCGCCTGCCCATGTCTTGCGAAATCTCTTTAGCCAACAACTCCAATCAGTGTTTGCACAAAGACAATCACAACACATGATTACTGCCATAATCAGAAATACAAGTGTTAACATGGCAAACTGAAACTCCTACTACTCCTACGTAATAATATGAAAAGATATCCAAGATCTATTTTTGTTAGGAAAAAAGCCACACAATATCTAAGTGTTGTAGAATGAAAACTACAGCACATGTACACAGCAAAGGCCATTTCAGATGGCATATGCCCAAGACACTGGCCACCTTCTTCTTTAGGAAATTGGAAAAAAGAGAGAGAAAATAAAGAAAAACTTACAATATGTATTTTGTAAAGTTCCCTATTGTTTGAAACCCTACAATAAGGATACGTGTGTTGTAATTATCTCAAACAAAAACAAGTCAACAAAGATAAGGCAGTCTTGGGTTCTTCTCCTGCTTCCACCGTTATCAGTTATGATCTTGGTCAAGTTACTAAGTCTCTCTAGTCTTAGCATAATCGGTGATTTCTAAGTGAATTTCTAGCCCTGATACCCTGGGTGGGATTCTGTGATGACATAAGGCTTTCGCTTCAAAGCAAATCATCTGAAATTTAACTACAGAGCCTCTCTGATTTGCTCTCTTCACTGTGGACGGAACAATCTTTCTGAAACACACACTCCCACTGTCTGACGACCTTCAGGGGCTTCTCATCACTGCCCGCATCCCGCCACTGCCTGCACGAACCGCGGGGCCTGCCTCGTCCCCTCGTTTCTCCTCACTCCAGACCCACACCCAGGCCAGCGACGCCAACCTCCCACCATGTCGAACACCGTCGGGAAGTCAGCCCCCTCAGATGGAGCGCCTCCTCACGCCTGAGGTTCCCTTCATGGCACATTCTCTGGAAGCATTTTCTGGTATTTCCCGGGCACCCTTCCACTCAGGAGCGCGTTCTCTCCACCAGCAGTGCCACTACTCCAAGAATTCTATGCTGCGACACCCTGACAGGCCAAGGGCTGCAGCTGCACTGTCGACTCCATCGAGTGCTATTCCAAGAGCCTCGTGCACGCCCAACACCCGGCACGCACCCGGCACGCCTGCTGAGGGACGGGTGTTCTGACTGGATTCCCAGCTAAAAAAGCCAATTCTTGCCCTGAAGCAAAATCTGTTACTGAGAGATGCTGTAATTCATTTTCAAACCTACGGAAGCATTTCTGCAAACACTGACAAGATAGAAAAATTGCTTCGGATACAAAGTACCTGCCTGAGAAAGTGCCTTTGAATCTAGGAGGTGCTTAGAGTCACCTCAATGCTAGAGTTTAAATAAAATTATAAATAAAAAGGTAAACTAGGGACTAAATTCTACTGAAGGAGATGTAGTAGGAAGGTGATTGTTAAAAGCAGGAAAGAAAACTGGAGATCCATAACTATTATTCTACCAGCTCAACCTATGAAATGTCATGAAAATTTTACTCTATTCAAAATTTTAAGAGCTTGAACACAATAAGCTGGTTTAGAACTTAACCTGACTGAGCTCTTACCAATGCTATTAAATAGACTGTGCTCTTCACTTGGCAAGCAAAAGCCATTATAAGAAAAGCAAACGCTAAGTGAAATGAGTGTGTTCTCATGTGTACTCTGACAGTATCAGAACTCGAGCATCTTTACCTCCCCCACGCCTGCAGACTGACAAGGTGCAGCAAATCGAGACATTCGAACAAGACGCCTCCTGCAGATTATTAAAAAGCAGTGATCTAAACCTCTGGGAGGAAAGATAGCACAAAATTTAACCAAACTCTTTTGAGAACAGTCAGAAAAGAAGAAAAAAAAGAACAAAATAACTTGGACTTTTCCTTTTAAACCAACCACCAAATCACAACCAAATTCCAGCGTTTTTGGTTGGTTTTTTAAATTGCCCTTTATAAGACGTAATAATTGGCGCAGAGAGCCGCCAGGAAGGCCCAGACGTCCCCTCCTCAGACAGTCCCGCGCTCATCGCCGACAACACGAGCAGGTGTCGCGCCACAGCTGGGCCCCAGCGGCTGGAGCAGCCCAGGGCGCGGAGACAGAGGCTGGCCTGTCCAGCTCGGAGGCCGCTCGGGACACGGAGAAGGCAGCACGGAGCGTCGGTCATGCTGTGTGGTGGGCCTTTCCGGGCCTTACTCAACAATAACCTTTATTACTCTGCCAGGAAAATGGACAGCAGATGTCACCTACGGCTAAGGAACAGACATGGCTCGAGGCTGCCTCGTCAGGAGCGCAACGTGTCTGCCTCACCTCGGAGGAGCAGGGTCAGCAGGGAGGCCTGCTGGGCCAGGGAGAGCCGCGTGGCCGGGTCGGCACAGAGGACCTTCCTCAGGAGCGTGAGGCTTGGTGGCACCAGGCACTCTGTGACCTGCGGGAGGGAACATGGGCATTGCACCTTCACCGACCTGACGTGAAGGAGAAACACTGCAATATTATCTTACTCTGAATCATTTCATCAAAACTGCACGAGATTAAAATGCAAATAAAAAAATGAAAATTTTTTCCACCGAAAATAAGCCTTGTCTCTACTTCTGCCTGCGCAACTTATAGCAAACTCAAGAGGAGCTCTCCTTTATGGTGGCCTCACTTTTTGAAGTTAGAACGACGAGCATGGTAGCGGCTGTGACTCAGGACTGAAACTCCAAGTACTCATTGGATTTCGGGTCTGACAAACACGAACGCCAGTCTGTGAAACTCACAGACACTCGTCTCACCTCTCCATCCTGACCCACACAGTCACGTAAATACTCAATTATCTTGTCAGTCAAGCATAGCTTTTTCACCGTAGCATGCATTTTAATATCTGCGGGCCAAAAAAAAAAAAGTTAGCAAAAGTTAAAGAACATTTTCTGTGGTTCTAAAAACACTGACTTTCAAACTGTTAAAAACAGGTACCCTGGTGATGGAAATTACAGGAGGCACCTTTGAGCTTTTCACTCTGTCCACATCTGAATAATTGGGAAACTTTTACATAGCAAGTACATCTTGTGTAAATGAAAAAAACGATTAAGAGAAAGTGAGTCAACTAGCTCAGACACGGAAAAGTACAGAGTTTTAAGTATACAGACATGAACGACTTTATTCACGCTGTTTCACCGACAGCTCTCCTCCTTTCCACAGGGTAAGGGCTCGCCACAGCTGACGCGGGAGCACGGCTTCTAAGGCGGTGGCTTTGCAAAGAAGGGCTCTGAGCTCTGACAACTTTGCGGCGAAGATCGGGGCAGTGAGTGGGCCAGACGCTGCTGGCCACAGGGATTGCGGCCCACACGCCCTTGGTTGTTTTTAACGACGTTTCAGAGACCATTCTTATCTCGACGGTTGCAAAGCATGACAGAAACACCAGGCTTCCACTTGAGCCTGCAGCGAATCATTCCCTGAACAGAAATCACCTTGCATGACCACAGCCAACTGCTCTGCAGCCGACTTCCTCAGAACAAGATCAACGTCGTCTGAGGTGAAGATTTCATACAGTTTTTCCACAGTCTCCAGCTGAAAACAAAGCAAAAAGTCACTTCGCACCTACTTTCAATTCCCTAATAGGATTTCAGCACTCATACCGTCAAAGCGAAAGCTAAAAGGATCTACTTGTGGCTGCCATGGCACACATAAACCTGTCAGCCGTGCTGGGTCAGGGAGGAACTTAGGATCGAAATCGAAGGTCATCGTGTCAAACAAGTCTCTCTTCTTAACGTGTATTTTTGCGAGTAAGTTCCTCACAGCCCGTCGGCCGCCTTAAGGATTCGCAGAGAAGACCCGTCACCCAGCACCTCCACGGACGGGCACCAGGCTGACCGGGGAATGACAGCCCAGACCGGGGACTCAGGGCTTCTGCTGCCCCCACAACCACCCGCTGGAATGGCATGGGCCTCTCCCCTTCCTCCCTGTTGGGGTCCCCGGAGCAGACACCTGGGGCTGCTCTCCAGCACCCCACAGGTGGCTCTGCAAAGATGGTAAGGAGCTGCCTTCTTGATCTGACCCTGCACCGGCAGGATGACCGGGCTCCACTCTTGGTCAGGGCATGGGCTAGCAGCTCCTGGGAATGGCACCGAAGGAGCCAAAGCTTTGGAGCCGGGATTAACGACTCGCAAACAGTCACTGCACGTTTCAGAGAAACTGTTTTCACCTCCAAGAGGCCTAATTTTTCCCTCTTGAAACGAACAGGCTAAAAACTTTTGTCATGGAACTTTTCCTTTGTGCTACTCCTATTAGCAGTTTCCATCAGGAGAACAAGAATCCCGAGTCACACCAGGGACACTGGGATTTGAGTCATTACACAGTTTCTTTGCGCCAGATCGGCCTTGGCTGTATTTAAGGCACATCCACTAATTTGCCCTTCCAGTGATGTACCAAATGTAAAGGAACACAATTTCTGGCCTATGGTTCAACTCAAGAAACGTCTATTGAGTAAACAAACCTATCCATATGCCAGGTGAAGTCCGAATAGAATCCGAAGTGGCCGTGAACAGCCAGGCTGGTGCCTCTGCGTCCTCCCTCTTGGGGGAGCAACACACTGAAGACCCTGAAATACACCTGTGTACCCAAGAGGCGCATGGCGCCAGCACAGAGGGTGCAGTCACCTTGATGACCAGGTCTGGTCTGTCATCTAGCTGGAGTTCGATGGGCTTCTTCACAATAAACAAATTGGCAACTCTGGAGAGAAGGTTGGCGTCGAGGACAGGACGCTTGGCCTCGGCCCCTTCCTCCCTGGTGAGGTGACAGGCTAGAAGCTTTAACGCCAGTGAGCGGACCCTGGAGGAGCAGAGTGTGCAAGTCAGTGTCCCGGAATACAGATGTCCATGAATCAAAACTGCCTGTAGTCAGAACTGCTGCCAGCCAATGATGAGCCACGCTCACTCTAATATTGCCGTGGTGACAACTCCTTTCCTATTGAGATACTTAGTTAATAGTTAAAACTATCCTTTTACCTTTATATGGACAAACATCAGAAATAAAGAATTGCCAGCGATTCACAAATGGACAGACAGACTGCAAATCAACGCTCCAAGTCCTAGCGCTAAGCCTAGTGCCTGTCTGGACCCCCAAGACAGTCACAGACCCCAGAACAGAGTCCAGGAGGACGCTCTGGGTGCCGACCTCCCGTGACAACGCATGAAACCTTCCTGGGGGGGAGGGGCAGGCAGCGTCCTCTCACATGGGAAAGTGCAGGCGCTTCTGTACCCCACCAAAATCCTCTCTCACTTGGGCCGAGTTAGGGTCATGGTCAGTGTTGGGGAGATGGGAGAGTCCAAGGAAAGTCCAAGGAGCAAGAAACACCTACAAGTGGAGGAGGGCAGGAGCGGGGCCTCTGTACCCCCACTGCTCTGCCAGGCCTCACTGCAACTGCTCCCAAGCGTGAGTGGCCGCGTCCCTCTCCCCCCACGCCGACTGTCGCTGCGCAGCCGTGGCCTGGGCAGCTGCGCCACAGCGACGACGGTTCTCAGGCGCACAGGCCAAAGCCAACAGCGTGCAGGAGCTGGTGCGACGGCGGTGGCAGTGCCAGCTCCGGAGCGCCAACCTCCACTGAGGAGAGAGTGCGGCGGACGCGTGTCCGCCCGCCCCACCGCGACCGCCTCACAGAGCGCAGGAGAGTCGCCCAGCAGCGCTGCCCTTTGCTGCTCCGTCCAGACGGCGCCCTCTGTTTAAAGCTGGGGTGGCGGGGCAGGCCGCAGCGCAGCCCCCCGGAAGTGTGGGCTTCCTGCCCCTCTCTGGGGACCCCGACTGGCACCTGTAGTTGGGGGACCCACGTCCACGCATTCCTCTACCGTGCTTCTCCTGACAGAAGCGCTGGGGGCACCTTCGCATCGGGTACCCAGCAGCACGCTGAGGACGTGGGGCTCCCACAGCGGACGGGGCTCCTGTCTACAGGGAGCGCGCCGTCTGCAGGGACGGGCCAGAAGGAATCGGACGGCGGCACACAGTGACCCGAACTGCTGCAAGCTCTACGTAAAGGAGAGCTGCCCTCCCAGACAGGGCTTGGCCGGGCGGCGCCTGGAGAGGGGCCGAAGCCTCTGGAAAGCCCTAGCTGACACCAGCCTCTGGCGCCTGGAGGCCATGGGCCCTCAAAGGTGAGCAAGAGATAAACCTCCACTGTGTTCGATCAGCAAACTGGGGGCTGCGCGGAGGAGCGCTACACTGTCGGGGTGACAGGAGCGTGAGGGGGAGCCAGGAAGCCTGAGCCCTCAGCCCCGCGCCTCGGGCTGCCCACACAGCACTCTCACCATCTCGTCACCACCCCCCTTCCGTTCTCTTAGTCTTTCGGTTTCCCCACCTTCCCTTGCTTTTTAGTCTAAGCATCTGTTTATCCAAGCCACTGCCATCATCCAGAGGGCAAAGAGGAGCGTGAGGGAAGGGCGCCGCGGCGGGCGGGGCCAGGCCACTTACGACGGCTTCTTCACCAGCAGCAGCCGCAGCAGGGCCTTCACCCGGGTGGTGCGGGGCAGAAGCCACTCGCCGTCCTCGGAGCTCTCTTTGCTCAGAAGGAGAATCGAGTGCCCCAGGGGGTCTTCCGTGTCGGCATAGCCCTAACAATCCAACAGACAGCGTCACTGCGTGTGCTGCACAAGGCACTCAGCTTCAAAGCAAGAGCTCTTGGCCTGCGCAGCAACCCACAGGCTTTGCTCACTAGTTACAGAGGCACTTGTCCAAATAAGCCTACAAAAAACTATATAAAGTGTAACCGCATCTTTTAAGTTTCAGGAAAAGATGCATCCCTCTGAGGCTTGCTAACGTTCCTGCCTACCAAGATTCTAGCAGCGGCAGCTGCCAAGTTGAGGCCCCTCCCAGATCCCAGACCTGCCCCACTGCTCGAAGCCACACGGACCAAGTGACGTCCAGGGCCAAGGCCTAGCCTCCCCCCAGGAGAGGACTGCACGGCTGACAGGGTCCCAGCTCCACCCCTCATCCACAGGGGGCAGAGGGCTGGACGCCCGCACCCCTCAACGCCCAGAGAGGCTGCTAGGGGGCTGGCCCAGGCACAGGAGGCCTGAGTGCTGCGACCTCAGCCTGCAGGCCTCGGGTGGACGGGGTTCCGGCTCTCACCGCCAGTGCTAAACGCCTGCTCACCAGCCACATCAAGTGCAACTGGCTCTCCCAGTTTAGCCTTCTGCCAGAAACATGCCAGTCGCCCGCACCCCTCTGGGCCGGCTCCCCTTCCTTCTCTCACACACCAGGAGAAGCTCTGCTGCCTGCATGTCTTCCCCCATCACACCGAGACCTACGGCACGACAGGGTGGCGCCGAGTACCTGGAGCACGGCGAGGACAGGGCAGACAGACTCGATGAACCTGCTCCAGGTCGACGCGGCCATCACCAGGCGCCCCTGCAGCAGGTGCAACAGAATGGCCCTGGCGGCCGCGCTCACCTGCAGGACAGACAGAGGGACGTCACCCCAGGGGCAGATGGCGCGACCCCCATGTGGCACCCCGCCCACCACCCACCCCACCACCCACCCCGAGCCGGGGCTGTGATGAGCCTGGAGGGACTGCACTGAACGGCTCCATTCTGTTCTCCCATCCAGCGACCAACCGGCCAGCCTCCGAGCTCATGGGAGGGAGGGCGTGTCCAGATGTGGCTGTGGCCTTCTGCGCTGTTCTCAGCCAGTCTTCTTCCCTTGGCGACTTCCCTTTTTTTTTTTTTTTTTTAACCTTTAAGGTATACTTTTCCAGTGAATTCTAATTTCTAAGGCGATAACCCGCTTCCTGTAACTGTGCAGTTCTGTACGCCTTAGATGCTAGGACAGCGAGCACACCCCACACCGTGATGCTCACATACTCTTCAACACCCTTTCACTTAACACATCACTGAACCCCGCACGGCAGACAAGTCCCCTTCAGTTTCTCATGGTGCTGTCTAGTCCTATTAAACGATGACCTTGACCTTGCTTAGCAGTTAAAGAACCTCAGTAGTCTTGCGTTTACTTCTAGTATGTCCTACCTCACTTTTGGCTTCTTGAAGGCCAAAGGCAGAGATTTCATACAAAACTTTCGGGTGAAGCAGAAAGTGAATTCCAGTGCAGAGTGAAGACACGGGCTTAGTGGCATTATGGACACCCAGACATTCCTGTAAAGTGAAACAAAGACTTTGAAACTTGCGGACACTGATTTTTCCAAACGGTTCCTCTTTCTTCTATTTCTAATTCAGTGTCAACTTCAGTTTTCACTGCATTGAAACTTTTCTTTTTACTTTGTAGAGGAAAAAGAAAAATTCTCTGACCCAACCATTTTTGATGAATAAATTAAAAGCGATCAGATGAAAGTAGGATTGCCACTGTCCAAAAAAGGAAAGAGAGAAAATAACAGTTGTTAGTGAACAGGCCGGAAAACTAGAGCAGATTTAGTCGTTTTGGGCCGGGGCCTTATTGTGGAATGTGAGGAGAATTCCAACTGAAAAGACCAATCAGCTCTGGAAATGGATAATGGCAACAACGGTGTGGCCAGAATGAACGTCACAGAACCACACACCAAAAAAGCGCTGGAGTGGTCAATTACGTGCTATGTACATTTTACCTCAGTTTTACAAAAGCAAATCAGACACACCTGAGGAAAGAATTTATGTACTGAATGAGGGCACTGACGAATTTCATCCAAACCAAAAAAAAAAAAAAAAAGAGATGGGAAACATGAAAGAGGAATTTAAGGTTAAAAAGCACAAAGGGTAAAATAAGGTGTAAAAAGACCTAATATGAGCTCTATGTGGAGAGAACAGCAAAGAGAAAAGAAATGCCCAGAAACGAAGGCGAGTATGTGTCCTCAGATTGAAGTGAGGTGAAATCCTTTCAGGAGGGCAAAATCAAGTCACTGTCAAGCTCATGTATCATCGGTCACATTCTGTCACTGAAAGTACTGAGAATTTTATTTCAGCAAAAAGGTAGACCAGAAAAGAAAAACTAGACCAAACCTAATATCTATCAATAAAATTAAAAGAATTAGGGGCCTCCCTGGTGGCGCAGTGGGTTAAGCAACGCACTATGAAGCAAACTGCAGCCACTGCAGCACGAGTTTGATCTCTGCCGCAGGCCAGGGAGGGGACCCACATGGCGCAGCAGACCTCTCCTGCTGTGCCCGCTGCTCCCCTGAGCAGTGTATTTCGGTTGATCTGCCTGTTCTGCTCCCCACTCTGTCTGGTGAATCCTCTCACCACCCTGGACTCTGGCCTGTACCCCAGCTCTTGTGTGCAAAAATAAATAAATCCTTAAAAAAAATTAAAAGAATTACATTCCAAATTAAAAGGCAATTAAGATGAATGAATTAGTTGATACTATGTAATGAAAGAACAAGGCAGCAAAAAATAAGTATGAAAACATAATGTGAAATTACACTTTTTTAAAATAAATATAACAATAGCACATATGATTAATAAAGACATGTATGCATACTGAATCCACAGAAAACACATACAAGGCAAGGAAAACACCAACTTCATACGTAAAGTAGCTATCTTGGGCCTCCCTGGTAGTGCAAGGGGTTAAGTACAGCACTGTGAAGCATCTGCAGCCCCTGCAGCACATGTTCGATCCCGGCCAGGGAAGGGATCCACATGGCACAGCAAACCTCTCCTTCCTCACCCACTGCTCCCTAGGCAATGTATTTCAGTCGATCTGCTTGTTCTGCTCCCCATTCTGTCTCTGGCGAATCTTCTCACCCCCCACACCTCTGGCCTATACCCCAGTTCTTATATGCATAAATAAATAAATCTTAAAAAAAATAAAATAAAGTTTCTATCTTGGAAGAATAAAGAGAGGGAAAAAAAAGAAAGAAACTTCAGTTATAACTATAATATTTTCATTTCTCTGAATAAAAAAATGATCAGAAGTAACTGCAAAATGTAGACATTTATAATATGTAGCTAGTACTTATGAGTGTAAAATACAGAGGGCCTTTTCAAGAGTAATAGGAATATATTTTTTTACAATATGTATGTACCAGGGACTTTTCAATATCTAAATAGTTAATATTTAATGATACAAATTTCTTAGAGCCAACTAATAAACACTATCTATTTTTACGGTAATAATTCTCATATCCCAAAAGTCAAATAATTTAATTTTGGGATAGAATGAGAGCATCTACTGTTAGTTATTCCCTACAAAAACAAAAAACCCACCTTAACAACATCCAGACAGCAGCGGTAAGTTTCAATTTTTACTTGTGGCAATGGGTGAGACAACATACGTAGAAACACCTTCTGACTTTCTCCTTGTAGTAATGGACTGGCCTGTGCAGATTTCCAGCTGGTAAAATGGTAAAACACCCCAGACATATAAGGCAAATAAACTAACAAACAAGAGATTGAAAGACATAACAGAAAGTTTTTTCCCACTACAACTCCCCCACCTGGAATCTTATTTAAGCACTTATTTCAAAATCGAGAATCTTCTGTCTTAAAGAATACCAATAAAGGGGCCCCCCTGGTGGCACAAGGGAGTCTCAGCACTATGAAGCATCTGCAGCCACTGTAGCACGAGTTTGATCCCTGGCCAGGGAGGGACCCACATGGCGCAGCAGACCTCTCCTGTCTCAACCGCTGCTTCACTTTAGCAGTATTTGTCAGTGGATCCGCCTGTTCTGCTCCCCACTCTGTCTCTGGGGAATCCTCTCACCTCTCCCCGCAAACCTCTGGCCTGCACCCCAGTTCTTGTATGCATAAATATTTTTTAAAAGAAAGAAAAAGACTTTAACCAATAAAAACAAATTACCCTTAAAAATCAGTATTTGGAATGTAACTTGATACAGTTGCTATGGGAAACAATATGCAGATTTTCTCAAAAAATTAAAAAATAGCACTACCATAGGATCCAATGATCCCATTTCTGGGTAAATATATAAAGGAAATGAAATAAGTATCTCATGTTCATTGCAGAATTATTGACAACAATGAATAAGACAAGGAAACAATTCAAGGGTCCATACATGGGTGAATGGATTAAGAAAACGTGGTAGGGATGCAAAGTGGAGTATTATTCAGCCTTCAAAGAGGAAATTCTATAATTTGC
Organism: Galemys pyrenaicus; assembly: GCA_019455555.1. Taxonomy (NCBI): domain Eukaryota; kingdom Metazoa; phylum Chordata; class Mammalia; order Eulipotyphla; family Talpidae; genus Galemys; species Galemys pyrenaicus. Next base: position 361,205 of record JAGFMF010011484.1, on the reverse strand, counting down.
GGTAAGACAGATGAACCCTGGAGGACATCACGCTAAGTGACATAAATGAGACCCAGAAAGGCAAATACTGTACGATCTCACTTATATGTGCATACTAAAAACTGCCAAATTCATAGAAACAGAGTAGAAAGTGGCTGTCAGGGCCGAAGGATAGAGGAACTGTGGGGATGCTAGTCAAAAAATACAAAGCTTCAGTTATACAGGCTGATGAAATTGGGGAGATATCATTTACTAAATAATGAATAATTTGGTACTGTGTCCTTGGTTTTTGTTAGGAGAGATTTTAAATGTTCTCATCGCCAAAAAAATGGTAATTCTATACAGTGAAAAATAAATTAATAAATAAATAATGATAATAAAAATAAACACCTATATTTGATATTTATCACCATGGAATTGACTCTTTCCAAAAGCAATAAAGAGGTTGTTCTATTAACTAAAACATTAAAGAGAAATTTAAAAAAATATATATGCTTGAACACTTGCTTGGATGGAAACCAAAACAAAAATCCAAGGATAACTCATTTTGATAATAGATATAATATTCAAATTTATTCCTCACTGAAAGAGTTAACTGTGCTCAAATTGCTCTACAAATACAGTTTGAATGTAAAACCCGTATAAAAGCAAATTAAACTAGAAAACAAGATTTAAAATCTGTTTCACTTTCATTGCTCCTAAATTTGTGTGCACGTGTGCTCATCTACACACACACACACATCTTACAACAACATCATCAAATTAAGGAAGAATATATTACATCTTTGAACAAATGCAGATGATTTCCTTTATTAGGGAAAAGTGCTGATGATAGGCAAAGCTCAGCAAGGCTTGGTCTGCCAGCTCCATTAATTCTAGGAGATTCTTCTCCCCCTAAAAGGGAAAAAAAGCAGAACGGAGCAGTAAATGTCAGGTCCACGTGCAGTAAGACTCTCCACAGCTAACTAAGCAGCGCCAAGAAACTAGATCACTCAGAGATCCAGAGATCGTTCATAACTGCCTAGGTCCACTTCTTAGCAGACAAACTAAAAAGGATAGCGTCTGAGAGAAAAATGTGGGGAGAATCCCTGGCTAAACGCCACATTGAGACTTTCTACTGCTCACCGCAGAGCAGACAGGAAGCCACAAGCGAGTGGCCTGGTTCGTCGACCCCTCGTTCAGAGACCGCACTACCCCTAAAGGTGCAAGCTCTGGCCCACTTCCCTCCCACCCCCTGACCGGTTCAGGACCCAGGACAATGTCACAGAGATGCACAAAATGTCACAGAGATGTGGACATTCGAAACTCTACCATGGAGGATAAAAGCCAGAAGCCTTAGACACATGTAACACAAAGGAAAGAACAGCTGTGGGGCATGAACAAGAAAGATAAGGTCCAGGCAGACTCCAGACAGAGGTCAAGATTTCTGTCTGGCCCCAGTTTCTCCAGGACTGGTATTTTCAGACAGTAAAGGACGACTGTAGTCAACGCCTGTGAGTTTTAAGACTCATTAACTCCTTTCAAGGCTAACACAGTCAAGAACAACCCAATATTTGCTATCTCTAAAAGGGATAAGGAACAACACATAGTTACAGCTATAACATTATACCTAAAGTCATCCGACCACCTTAAAAACAATCTAGTGCATGACCTTATAGAATAAAAAAAAAAAAAATTAGGTGCTTTGTGTGAGGATATAATAAGAGTCTAAAATATGAAAAGAAAAAAATGTGATTATAAGTAAGTACCACAATGGTCGTTATAGTTCTGTCAACTGTCACTCTGTTCACACACAGTAAATAATTCTAAAGATGAACTCATGATGAAATACAAAAATATTTGTACTAGTTACTGTTCTTTAAAAAGTCCATTAGTCTTGGACCTCCCTGGTGGTGCAAGGGGTTAATAAGCATGGCACTATGAAGCATCCACAGCCACGACATCATCCCAGCCAGGGAGGGGACCCACATGGCACAACAAACCTCTTCTGCCTCGCCCGCTGCTCCCTTCAGCAGTGTACTTCAGTCCATCTGCCTGTTCTGCTCCCTGCTCTGTCTCTGGTGAATCTTGTCACCCACCCCCATGCTTCTGGCCTGTACCCCAGTTCTTGCATGCATAAATAAATCTTAAAAAAAAAATAAAAAACCCACTGGTCTCACGCATATATACCATACATTAATCTCCGGTCTTAGTTTCACTTTTATAGAAGGCACATCCTCACTTTAACCTGATGATTGACCCACTCAATCATCAGCATCCACCTCTACCAATCCAGTCGCTGTGTGTCCATCAATCTAAAAATACAGGCTAAACTTCCTAGGCATTTTATTAAAGAAGTTTAAAAGGGGACATTAACAACACTTGTTACCTCCTTCCTAACATCAGCCAGGAAGTTACAGGTGCATTCAATGGAGTGTACGGTCTCTGCAGTTCGTTTATAGATACTGTAGTTTTCGGAGTTCAGCTGTTCCAAGTAGGCCACAGCAGCTTCGTGAATATTTGGATATTCCAAAGAAATAGGCATGTCCAAAGAAAGCAGAAACAGCGCTGCTGACATAGGCTCTGGTAAAACGTGGCTTGCCTTGATGGATTTAAAAACAGAGTTTAAAATAATGTCAAGACCATGATTTAGAGAAACATGGTAAACAGTCTTTAACATAGTTTTACTAGATTAGTAGTATAAAACGAGCAGTACAATCCAGTGCAGGTCAGCTTTCTATTTTAGTAATTCTCTTTCACAAAATGTATGCTTTTTTCTCAGAATATTCTACTCCCCAACACATCATCTATCTCTATGCTTTGTTCAATGCAACTTTTCTCTGCCCAGAAAATCTCAGGTCCGAATTCCAACCAATTCACAAAGCCTGGAAAACAAGTTAGTTCCTTTACCTGCACACTGTTTCTACTTCCCCTGGGTCAGTATCTTCCTTATACACCTGTTATTGAACTTTAGGCACAAGGGCTTGTTCTCTAAGTTTTTCACGCATACATACACAAATCTCCAGAACAACGAAGTGCCATGGAGAAAAACACTTGGTACCATAGCCAAACATATACCTCGGGGCTTATTAACTACATACTACATTGAATAACCCTAAATCAAATATAGGTATAGGTGGATTTTAACAGAAACTGAGATTTTGTTCAGTCTTGGTTTTATTTGAGGGGAAAGGGACACGATATAAAAATGGTTGTAGAACATTCACAGAAGACTGTCCCTTAATGGGTATAAAATCCAGAGGCCCAAATGAAATAGTGAAAGCTTTATAGGGCCTCCCTGGTAGCGCAGTGGGTTGAGGGCCACAGTGTGAAGCATCCACTGCACAGCAGCGCGAGTTCGATCCCTGCCCAGGGAGGGGACCCACATGGCGCAGCAGCCGTCTCCTGCCTCCCCGCTGCTCCCCTCAGCAGTGTGCTTCAGTGGATCTGCCTGTTCTGCTTCCCGCTCTGTCTCTGGTGAAACCTCTCACCTCCTGTGACTGGCCTTTACCCCAGCTCTTGTATGCAAAGATAAATAAATCTTTAAAAAAAAAAAAGTTTATAACCTGAAATCAATTGATTAGGAACTGAAAGAACTGCTTGATTTAAAAAAAAAAAAACCACGATAGATTTATGTTGTGATGGGATTCTACGCATCAAGCAAGAAAATGGAAAGGATTAAAAATTCAATGTTCAGAGAAAGTCATCTGGCGGAGCTCAACATTACAGCTGAAACACTACACGAGGGCAGGTTTGCTCGAGATTTATTTCAAGGCTAACCGATTTTAAGGATTATCAATCATTAATTGCCTGAAAGGCTACGACTAAGAGCTGAATCAGCTAAACAATGCTTTTAAATCAAATAAAGTCATCCAATGAGCCTCAAAAACTATAGGCATCACCTTTCTAGGTTACTAAGCATGAAAAACGGGAATCGCTGAAGTGAGAATTTCGTAGGCGCTGAGCAGAGTCTGGCAAGGCGCAGTAACTGTTCACTCCTCTCTCTCTGCACAGCACCGCTGAGGAATGGTGACGTTTTCACCCTGCACACACGTATCTGAAACTCTGACATCTCGGTAACTCAGAGCACCATGCGAGATCGTAAGTGTAACACTCACACAGAGGACCGATGCCGTCTGCACCCCAGGTCCCGTGCCACGTGCATATTCACTAGTGACTATTGAAACCTCCCCCAGACTCCCCACCGGGGCAGCAGAGCCTAGGAAGGGGCATGTCAAAGACAGCCAGCAGGAAATGAGAAGATAAGCTGGCACCCAGTAGCCACTTCTCAGGTGAAATAGTGACCCAGAGTAAATGACGACCCCCTAACGGAGGGGGCATAGGACTCTGGTACTTTTCCGTTGCAACCCCCTGACCACAGAGCAAAACGTGACTCGCCGGTATTTCTCCACTCAGGCCTGGCAGAGAAGGGGCACAGAAAAGACCCCTGGCCTGTACGTGGGGCGCGTCTTTCCCAGACCACCCACTTGGGATCTGTGAATTTCGCCCGGGAGCGTAATAAACTTTCCCCTCTTTCTTATTTCTGTCTCTGCCTTATTCTATCCGCTGCCAAACTTACACTCATCAGTTAGGATAAAGGGAAACTAGTTCAGGGCAAGCACATCAGTAGTAGATAAAAAAGTATCAACGGTGTCTTCTCGTGTGGGTTGGGGGTATGGGGTGTAACACAGCTCTCGCTCCACCTCCCGGGGCACAGCCGCAGCACCAACTAAGGGCTGCTTAGAAGTGCAGACTCGGGGCCCTCCCTAGTGGCGCAGTGGGTTAAGCAAACCACAGCCACTGCAGCACGAGTTCGATCCCTGCTGCCAGCTGGGGAGGTGACCCACATGGCACAGTAGACATCTACTGCCTGGTCCGCTGCTCCCCTCAGCAGTAGATTTCAGTCCATCTGCCTGTTCTGCTCCCTGCTCTGTCTGGTGGACTCTCTCACCACCCCGCACCTCTGGCCTGTATCCCAGTTTTTGTATGCATAAATAAATCTTTAAAAAAAAAAAAAGTGCAGACTCGGGCCCCACCCCAAACCTAATGGCTCAGAACAGACAAGGTGCGATTAAGCAGCTCTCTGGGTGAGCTATCTGAGCATCACTTTTACCCCTTACCAGGTGTTACAGGCTCACTGAAATAGTCAAGGCTGCAGGATTACTGCTTCCTCACCCTGTCAGCTTGGCTGAGACCACGGGTGCCTGGACGCTCCAGGCTCCTGCTTCTAGAACAGGATCAGAATTTACAGCTCTTATTTCGCAACCACTTCCCTAAGTGAAATCACCTTCATTTCTTTTACCCATTTGTTTTACGCAACCAGAGCACGTTCTGAAGATTGCATCATTTTCACCTGTCCAAGACCGTTCTCCAAAACATTTAAAATCCACAATCATCAATTTCAAAAAGGGCCTTCTTTTGAAAGAAGGAAATGGCAACGCAAGTATTTAAAGCCGACTCTCAAAGTAGGAAGTTTCTGAGTCCAAATTCCACTTCAGTTTTCGGGGCCCAGCAACAGGCAGAGGGCAGCATCCCACATAAATGGAAGGAGAACTTTAACAGCAACAGATAGAATAGATCTCAATTTAAAGTTCATAGTTAAACAATCAAAGTACTATAACCATCTCTAAGTCTACACCTTCATAACAATCTCCTGAACAATCTTACTTACTGCTTTACAGAGTTCCAAGTTACATATTTTGAAAAGCCACCAAAAATTACAGATCTCGATATGCCCTCAAAAACAAAAATAAATTAAAAAGTTACCCTCAAAAAAAAAAAAAAATGCAAAGAAGATTGGTTTTATATTATTCCAATGCTAAAATAAGTCAAGACAAACAATTTACTAAGTCAAGACAAAGTAAGTTATTAATTTTTATTTTAATTGATTCTTGCCCCCAAAAGCACAGAGGTAAAATAAAAAACTATAATCAAAAAGGCAATAAACTGATGATATGATTTATAAGATAGTTAACTTGTTCATCATAATACCCCACCTAGAGAGATCATTTGTAATATTTAATAGCAAGTTACTACAGTACAAGTTTTCCAGTTATATAATACTATTATATAGAGTGAGACACTCATATGAATTGTATTTAAATGCACTTCCAGTCTTATCTAACTCTAATTCTTGGATTTATAATGTTTGTTCCTTGGAAAGTTAATACTCTTCAAAACAAAATTTCTTGAGAAACCTAATAACTAATGAAAAATTAACAAATATGTTATTTTCTCTCAAGCAAAATACGTTAAAACTGTAATGTTTCATTGTGGTTTTCCCAGAAGCCCGACGAACATATTGTACATGGAAGCAGTCATTACAAAGTGAGGTTCACACGATGCACACTGCAGAATTGCAGGGGGCAAAGCGGCAAATGGTTGATAACAAAGGGCAACAAAAGGCAGAGGGCCTGTCCCTCAGATGCAGTGGCTTCCAAACTCGCAGTGGGGTCTTCGGTCACTGAGTCCTCCATAGTCCTACCCATCGCTTCGCCGAAGCACGCCACGCCTTCCTCAGTGAGTACACGACAAAGCGCTTGTGCATGAATTATCGACACTTTTCACTAACATTCAAGTTCAGAGACACAACATCCACTTAAAAATAGAGCCAGCGAGATGACTTACAAGAAATATGCGGGTCTCTTTACAAAGCTGGTATACAGTTGCAATGCACAGCACCGCGCAGCGTCAACAAACGATTACTGTAAATTCTAACAGTGAAGCTGCTCAAACACCGCCCCTGAGCAAGTGCCTACTTTGTAGTCCCAGTTACTGCGAGTTCAAAAACAGACTGAGGATGCGCCGTCACAGAGAGTAAGAGAAGGCTGCTGGCAGGTGGGGGCAGGAAGGGCCCTTGGAGAGGCAGCTACTACACCCCGTGTTCTGGGGTCACTTTTTAAACAGTCACGCAGGAAAAGTGCGTTGCACTGTGTACTTTTCTAAACATATGTTATAGCACCATTTAAAACAGTTATCTGAAAAAAAACCTTTATAGAAGTAATGTATTTTTTCTATCATGCGATTTGCCAAACAGTTGAAAACTACTCACCAGTTTCTCTCCCTCCCTACAACCTGAGCACCCCAGGAAACAGTTGGGGGGAACTTACAGGGAGCAGGTCACACAGGTCTGTGTTCCCACCTCACCTTTTCAACGGGGAGAAGCGTCTGCAGCAGCCTGACGGCGAGCAGCGAGATGCTGACGAAGGCCGTTCTGTGGTGCAGGAGCACAGCCGCGGGGAGCTCCATACTGCCACCGCTCCTGTGGTGACACAGTGTGTCCCCAAGGGACCCCAACACGGAGAGCAGCTTCTCTTTCTGCAAACATGAAAACAGGGTTTTCAGGGCCTGTACGCAAATATCATAGAGGACAACTACCACTAAGTGACAAAAACCAAAACCACTTCCTCTCTGTAAGAATAACCAAAAACCGGGCCTCTCTGGTGGCGCAGTGGGTTAAGCAACGCACTATGAAGCAAACTGCAGTCCCTGCAGCATGAGTTCAATCCCTGCCCCCGGCCAGGGAGGGGACCCACAGGGCGCAGCAGACCTCTCCTGCCTCACCCGCTGCTCCCCGCAGCAGTGAACTTCTGTTGATCTGCCTGTTCTGCTCCCTGCTCTCTGTGGTGAATCCTCTCACACCCCAATACCTCTGGCCTGTACCCCAGTTCTTGTATGCATAAATAAATCTTTAGGGCCTCCCTGGTGGCGCAGTAGGTTGAGCACCGCACTGTGAAGCAGCCGCAGCCACTGCAGCCCAAGTTCGATCCCCAGCCAGGGAGGGCACCCACATGGCGCAGCAGACCTCTCCTGCCTCCCTGCTGCTCCCCTCAGCAGTATGTTTCGGTCGATCTGCCTGTTCTGCTCCCCACTCTGTCTCTGGTGGATCATCTCACCTCTTGCACCTCTGGCATGTACCCTGCTCTTGTATAAACAAATCTTTTAAAAACAAAAAAACAGTGAAGAGGGTTCAAACTGCAGATTAATTTGCCTATAGTGACCAGACTGAGCAAGTGCACCCTCTCCCCCGAGAGCTGGTGAAGAGACACTGGTACAACAAGCGCACAGAAACACGCACTGACGCTTTCACGCTCCACTTTCCACTGAACATATATGAAAAACAAAAATGGCAAATAACCCATCAGCTAAGCACAAAAATCTAATTTATGTCAAAAATGTCCTTTCAAGGATGAACATGCAGGAAACAAAACCAAAGGTATGAGATCCATACAAATCCCACAAAGGAGCAAATCCACATGGGCTAACACTTCATGAAGTTACTGGAGCGGCTGCTACCAAAGACAAGTGTTGGCAAGGCACTGGAAGAGACTGGGCCCCTGGCGCACGGCTGTGGGGACAGAAAATTTCCCCAGGAATCACTGGGGAAGCCAGCAGGGCAGCTCCGTGCCAATGAAACAGACTTCCCACGGGAGCCAGTAAGCTGACTTGCGGGAATCCATCCAAAAGACGCAGACTCGAAGAATGAAACGCACACTATGTCAGCGTCTCCACATTCACAACAGCCGAGAGAGAGCTGTCTATCAATCCACCAACGGACAAAGGAAATACAGTCCATGGTATGTACCGACAATAAAAGAGCATCAGTCTTGAAAAGGAAGGCCATTCCGACACAGGCTGCAACAAGTGGATGAGCCTTGAAAGCGCAGTGAGTAGCGTAAGCCAGATAAAGAAAAGTCCACAGGGCCTCCCTGGTGGCGCAGTGGGTTAAGCAACGCACTATGAAGCAAACCGCAGCCACTGCAGCACGAGTTCGATCCCTGCTGCCGGCCAGGGAAGGGACCCACATGGCACAGCAGACCTCTCCTGCCTCGCCCGCTGCTCCCCTCAGCAGTGTATTTCGGTTGATCTGCCTGTTCTGCTCCCCGCTCTCTGTGGTGAATCCTCTCACCCCCCTGCCCCACACACACCTCTGGCCTGTACTCCAGTGCTTATATGCATAAATAATAAATCTTTAAAAAAAAAAAGAAAAGAAAGAAAAGGCCACAGTGTATGACTTGGCTTATGTGAGGCACCGGGAACCGTCCAATTCACAAAGAAACGAAGTAGAATAGTAGATACCACCAGGAGCTGGGGCAAAGACGGCATGGGGAGTTAGGACACAGAGTGTCAGCTTAAAATGAAAGAATTTTTTGGAGACAGACAATGGTGATGATTGCACAACAGTGTGAATATACTTAATGCAGTTCAAAATATAATAAATTTCAATCAAAATATAATAAATTTTTCATTTACATCAACTGAAATAAAAATAGTCAAAGGGGGGACAGGGTGGGTCTTTGACTGCTTACAAAAAACGGAGTGTTGGGGCAGTGATTAGCAAGCACTACTGAAAAGATCTAGAGATTTGGCCTGAGGATATTAAATGGAACTAAATGCCTTATCCTCAGGCATTTAATTTCTGAATTAGTAACAACACATTTATTATTTTGTTCCTTTAATGAGTCAACAAAAATACTGCCTTTATCTTTCTTTTTAAACTTGGCAAAAGTAGGAACATTAGAAATTCTACTTAATTGTTCGTATTAATCTGTAGACAAAGGAGTGGGATTTTTTTCCTAGGAGGCATTCTTTTCTTTTGAACAAGTGAAAGCAAATTAAAGACAATTTCAAGCAGCATTGCTTTATTTCTAACATACCAACTGGCACTTGTGCAACAGATTTAACCTTTAAAGTAAAAATAATTCACTGAATCATAAAAGATCAGCAGCCAAAAGTTAAAAGTGAATGACTAACTTTTACAGATAAAAGTTCTGGCCAAGAAAATTTAATTTAAGAAGCAACTGATAAAACATTCTTCACAGTTCTAAGGAAAAGCTCACTTGCTGAAAACCTCCAATTGGTGAAGGGCTTCTAAAAGTACTACAAAATAGTGTGACAACCTTAAGGACTAAAGAAAAACGAAGAGCAAGAACCATTATCCCATCAATAAAGCAACTGAAGGGCTTGGAATGATAAAGTGTTCCTATTGTCAAACATTTATTTGTTCCTCTTTTCAAGAGATGCGTGTTATTTAAAAACTGAGCCTGGGTTCTTGGCATTATGTAAATATCAATATTTAATTTACTCACTGTGTTCTAACCTCTATTCATAAGGACTTCGGACATTCTATAACAAAGTTTAATAAAATATGGACAGACAGACCTAGGTCAAAATAATAGAATGAGAAAAGTATTGATAACCATGAGAAGCAATATATACTTTCTAATGACTAACAAAGTTTGTTCCCAAGAGAAAAAAGATGGAAGATACCAATTTACTTTAACAGAGACAATAGAACACCAATTCTTCAATGAAAGCCAGCTGATTAGATCATTTCAAAATGAAAGATGAAGTGTGACGAATTATAATATACTGAAATATAAAAACAGATATGGCTTCCAATTAAATGGAGCCAGACTTCAGTAGTTCACAGATCCCTCAAATACTATGTTATAATATGACAAGCCAGAGGCTCCTGTACATGTGTTATCTGATCATGGACAATATTACTTATCAAAACATTTCTTACATATAAAATGAAATATGATGCCATGTTTTCCAAAAGTATCTTCCTTACAAAGAGCAAAGAACAAAGGATCCAGCAAAAAAAAAAAAAAAAAATGAATTTCTGACACACATAACAACAGGGCACTATCTCAAAACCCCACTGAAAGAATACAAAAAGCATACAGTGAGTTCATTCACACAAAATTCTCAAAAATGCAAACTAATCTGTACCATGGGTGTGCCCATACGTATATATGTATTAAAAATCTTTTTTAAAAAGTGTGCGGCTTATTCTATGTCAATTCTACTTCAACAAAGCTGTTACACACCCACATACACATTCATTCACACATACGTATGAATCAAGAGTCAGAAATGTCCAAAAATCTCTACAAGGAAAATAGTCTTGAAAGGCAAAAAATGCAGACTTCAAGAAGTGGGATATAAAGCATGTTTTTCCCAAAATGTGTAGACAATCTTTCTGATCTTATTCAAAATCCCATACCAATTTTTTTAAAAAGAAAATTGATTAATCCAGCTAAATAAAAAAATAAACTTCTGTATGGACAAAAGCATGAGAAGCGTTAAAAAGAAAAAAGCAGGGCCTCCCTGGTGGCGCAGTGTAGCAACACACTATGAAGCAAACCGCAGCCGCTGCAGCATGAGTTCGATCCCTGCCGCCGGCCAGGAGGGGGATCCACATGGCGCAGCAGACCTCTCCTGCTGTGCCCGCTGCTCCCCTCAGCAGTGTACTTCAGTTGATCTGCCTGTTCTGCTCCCCGTTCTCTGTGGTGAATCCTCTCACCCCCCACACTTCTGACCTGTACCCCAGTGCTTGTATGCATAAATAAATAAATCTTTAAAAAAAAAAAAAGAAAAAAGCACAACTAGGGGGAAAATTGTACCTTGTTTCAGAAAGACAACTGCCTTAAGATATAAAGAGCCCATTTAAAAAAAAGGGGACAAAAACCAATGATCCAAAAGAAAATAGACAAGGGCCTGGACAGTTAACAGAAAAAGAAAAGGGCCTTAAAATTACAAAAAGAGGGCTTCCCTGATGGCGCAGCCGGTTAAGTGCTGCACTGTGAAGTATCCACGGCACAGTGGTTCGAGTTCAATCCCCGGCCAGGGAGGGACCCACATGGCGCAGCAGACCTCTCCTGCCTCACCTGCTGCTCCCCTCGGCAGTGTGTTTCAGTCCATCTGCCTGTTCTGCTCCCCACTCTGTCTCTGCTGAATCCTCTCACCTCCCGCGACTCTGGCCTGTTCCCCAGCTCTTGTATGCATAAGTAGATAAATCTTTTTAAAAAAAAATTACAAAAAGATGCTCACTTTTCTCACAGAGAAGAGCAAATTCATACTGTACATATCATAGTTCATTTATCAAAATGTGAAAGTTCTATGTCTGGAGACTTTCTTGGTAGTGGCCCACCCCAGCGCTGGAGAGGATGAAAATGCCTCGGATCCTTTCAGAACTCTTGGTCATCTGGAGCAGCACAAATCAAGTGAGGGCAGAAGGCAGAAAACCACCACCACCCATCCCTAACCACTGCCTCGCAGGATTTATTTATTTTAAGATTTATTTTATTTATGCATACAAGAACTGGGGTGCAGATCAGAGGTGTGGGGGGTGAGAGGATCCACCTGAGACGGAGTGGGGAACAGAACAGGCAGATGGACTGAAACACACTGCCTAGGGGAGCAGCGGGCGAGGCAGGAGAGGTCTGCTGCGCTATGTGGGTCCCCTCCCTGGCCGGCAGCAGGGGTCGAACTCGGGCTGCAGTGACTGCGGTTTGCTTCAGAGTGCAGTGCTTAACCCTTGTGCCAACAGGGAGGCCCCCTCGCAGGATTTATTTTCAAAAGAGGAGTAAAATCCTCACTATGTACATGCCCTATGAATGAAAAGCACAGAACATGCCAAGGACCGAGGATGCCCAGCCGCGGGAGTCTGTATTCAGGGGGTGGAAGGAACCCCAACCTGCTGAGGAGGGGAAGCAGGAACAGAAGGAAGCCTTAGAGGGAGGCAACGCCTCGAGAGAGGGAGTTAAAGGGGGCAGCCCCACTAGGCATTGGGACACTGAGGAAATAAGAGCAGGAGACGACTGGAAAGGGTTAAGAAAGCATGAAACAAGCTCGGGATGACGCCCTAGAAGCAAAGACATTCCTAGGGTCATCCTCATCCTGTGTGCTTTAGGCCTTGAGTACTCCTCTCGTCGGACATTAAAATGTGACTCCTGGGCATCTGTGCTGGCTCAGGGGTAAAGTCTCTGCACTGACGCTATGGGCAGTCACCACGGCACTAGTTCAACTCAAGCTCCCAGCCAGGGAGGGGACCGGCAGGACGCAGCAGACCTCTCCTGCCTCCCTGCTGCTCCCCTCAGCAGTGTGTTTCAGTGGATCCGCCTCTGTCTCTGGTGAATCCTGTCACCGCCCACCCACCTCTAGGCTACACTCCAGTTCTTACATGCATAAATAAAAATAAATCTTTAAAAACGAATAAATAAATAAAACCAGATCCCGGCGTTCTGTCAGCATTTCCTAATGTGTCTCTGCTCTTCGCTTTACTTCTAATCAGCTGCTGGGCTTGCCTCTGAGGGTAGTTTTCCTGTTACCAGCATTTGGGGTCTTGACCCACCCCCCAGTCTGTAGTTCAGGTAGAAAGTATCATACACAGACATGAAAGCATGTTCACCCGTATAGTCAAGTCAGACACCACAGGTTACAAACCAGCATGTCTATGGCCAGCTCAGGGGCGCAGAGTGAAGTGCCACAGGTTACGTGTGTGCATGTGCAGGGGATGTACACGTGCGTGCAGGTATCAACACCTTAACTGTGCCTGTAACAGCACAGGACGCTAAGTCAGAAAGAGTGGTCTGAACTCACACCATTTTTAAAGTGCACGCACGTCCCAGTCCTGCTGCCGTCAGCGCCCCGCGGCTGTCACCGGCCCGTACACATGCCACCACTGCAAGCACCGACCTCCAGAGGAGACACAGAACAAGCTGTGCTTCAGGAAAGAGCACTTTCAAAGGCTAACGAGACAATGAAAACCAGCTTGAAAAGACCAAAATGAGGGGCCTCTCCAGTGGCGCAGTGGGTTAAGCAACGCACTATGAAGCAAACCGCAGCACAAGTTCGATCCCTGCTGCCGGCCAGGGAGGGGACCCACATGGCACAGCAGACCTCTCCTGCCTCGCCCGCTGCTCCCCTCAGCTGTGGGTTTCAGTGGATCCATCTGTTCTGCTCCCCACTCTGTCTCTGGTGAATCCTCTCACCCCCGGCACCTCTGGCTTGTACCCCAGTTCTTGTGTGCATAAATAAATAAATCTTTAAGGAAAAAAAAAAAGAAAAGACTAAAATGAAAATAAAGTGTACTGTTCATAACCCAAGGAAAGCGCCGATTCTCACCATGTCCATAGCAAACAGGCTGCTGTCATCCCAGACGTCTGCAGAAATGGCCTCCCCAGTCAGCGTCAGGGCCTCTGCGAGCAGCTCCAGGGCACAGATGACCACCTGCCGGCTCCCTGAGCGCAAGGAGAGAGGGGTCAGGGGCGCGCCAACCTCCAAACACGGACTGAGCGGCGACCGCTTGATCCTCCAGTTCACCGTGGCCCAGATTCCTATTTCCTCTTTCATTTTTCTTGGTGGTTTTAGAATTGTTAAAAAGATAACCAGACATCGCCATCAAGAACTGCCAGCAAAGCCTCCCGCTCTGATCACGATGCGCCGTGACCACGACAGAGCTGACAAGCCGAGGCGGGGAAGACGCCCGAGGAGACAGTGGCACAGTCTACACAGCAGATTCATTTTCAAGTCCACAGACCAGCAGTGCTACCTGTACTCAAAAGCAGCCAGGGACGGCAGAGAACGCCTCGCCTTCAACTCGCTCCTGTTTGGCAGTAAAAGGCTTACAGCTCATCCTAAGTTAGGACTGTCTCAGAAAGTTGCTGCCTGGGAGTTCAGCTTGGGGAGAAACAGGTTCTCAATCCTACATTCCCTTAAGCCCTAAAGAAATTCCAAAAGGCCTCCCTGGTGGCGCAGTGGGTTAAGCAACACACCATGAAGCAAACTGCAGCACGAGTTCGATCCCTGCTGCCGGCCAGGGAGGGGACCCACATGGTGCTGCAGACCTCTCCTGCCTCACCCGCTGCTCCCCTAGGCAGTGTATTTCAGTCCATCTGCCTGTTCTGCTCCCCGCTCTGCCTCTGGTGGATCCTCTCACAGCCCACATCTCTGGCCTATACCCTAGCTCTTGTGTGCATAAATAAATAAAAATAAAATCTTTTAAAAAAAAAAAAAGAAATTCCGAAAGAAACAACACTATCAGGTGAGGCCCACTAGAGCAACCTCTCCTCCAGAGACGGAGGAACAAGAAATTCCACGATCCCTGACTCTCAGCGATGTGAATGTTCATCAAGACTTCCCCAGACCACACAGCAAAGGTCAAGTTCTAATGAATAAAAATAAAGCAAACGACCAGATCACAAGGGCCTGGACTGTTTCATCAGAACAGCTGGCGCAAGTCCCTTAGAAGTCTCTTATGCCACTGAATGATGACAAATCGTGCAATCATTCCCCACAAAAGGGCAAGAGAACATTTTAGAAAATTTTATGTACCAAGATAGAGCTTCGTAATTATCAATCTGACTTTTTACAGCAAATTATGAAAAGGTTAAATGCAAAATCATTACCTGTAAAACTGTTCTTTTCGGGATACCAGGCAGACAAACATACATACTTTCTGATGCCCAAGTTCAGTTCTTCATTTCCCGGCATTACCCATGAATTAATATGCACCCCCCGCCCCCAGGAGCAGTTACAGTCAGTGAGCAGTGAGGTGCCCCGCTCCCCCAGGATAAATTTCTATCGTGCTTCCCAGATACCTCCTACCGCCTGATTCCCTCCCAACTCTTCCCAGAGGGCAAAAAACAGCCCCAAGCCTTAAAGGGACATTAGTGCGGCAAATTTTTTACTCTAACAGTCAAAATAAAAAAGGAAAGACTCATTTATCTTGTATTTATATCCTGACATGTTTATCAGTCACTGAAAACGTACAGCGTTCGAGAACAGAACTCATCACCGCTTCCAAATCCTTCTTTACCAAGTGAGATGCTGAGTGAAAGGGGTACGTGGCTTTGGAAGAACCTTGGTCCGCACCTCTGTTCTTGGCTGTTAGCTTTGAGTGACTTTCTAAACCTCGGTTTCCTCATCTGTAAGATGGGGATGAAAGCACCCACCGGCTAGCACAGGGTGAGGCTGACGGGGGAGGGTGTGAGGTGTGCACGTGACCACATCCAAGACCCAGCAGGACAGTGGAGTGGGCGGCCCGGATGTGGGGACCACTGCCTGACCATGGCCTCGTGGTTCCTGCTCTCGCCCCTCTTCACTAACATGAAGACCTTTCTGTTCCAGATGTGTTCAGCACATGTTCCTCATTTACCTACCACATCTGAGAGAACGTAACTCTGGAATGTCTGGGTTTCTCAAGGTATTTTTTGTTTTGTTTTTTAAGAAAAAGCAGAGCCTCCCTGGTGGCGCAGTAGGTTGAGCAACGCACTATGAAGCAAACCGCAGCCACTGCAGCACGAGTTCGATCCCTGCTGCCAGCCAGGGATAGAACCCACATGGCGCAGCAGACCTCTCCTGTCTCCCCGCTGCTCCCCTCAGCAGTGTGCTTCAGTGCATCTGCCTGTTCTGCTCCCCACTCTGTCTCTGGTGAGTCCTCTCACCTCCCGCAACTCTGGCCTGTCCCCTAGCTCTTGTGTGCATAAATAAATAAATCTCAAAAAAAAAGAAAAAGAAAAAGCAGTGACTGCAAAGGTAAGAATCTGTGTGGGGTTTATTTTTGGCTTTCCACGTGTTTCTCAGCTCCAGCAAGACCTGAGCGGGAAGAGGGAAGGAATGACTGAGGGTGCCTCCACGAGGGCAGGAGCCAAAGCTTTATAGATTCTGGCCTGTTCACTCTGTCCACCTCCTGGAACCCATTCCACGTGCATTATTTTTTTCAGTGCTTACATTTAAAACGGCCACACAGAGGAGGAAGCCTGTGCGATGAAAAGCATAACTAGAAGGGGCCACTCTAGATGAAGAGATAACAGAGGGGCCTCCCGAGTGGTGCAAGGGGTTAAACTCAGCACTGTAAAGCTATCCACTGCCACTGCAACATGAGTTCGATCCCTGTCCAGGTAGCTGACCCACAGGGCGCAGCAGACCTCTCCTGCCTCCCGCTGCTCCCTCAGCAGTGTGTTTCAGTCCATCTGCCTGTTCTGCTCCCCGCTCTGTCTCTGGTGGCTCCTTTCACCTCCCCCACCTCTGGCCTGTGCCCCAGCTCTTGTGTGCATAAATAAATCAATCTTTAAAAAAAAGAGAGAGATAACAGAGACTCTATTAAGTTCCTAGGTATCTGTATCCCAAATGGTATAAACATATAGATTCTGAATGGGCTGCAACAGAAGGTGGGAAAAAAAAAGTGAAAGTCTCAGTAAACAGACAAAACAAACACAAATCACACAGAGGGGAGCGGAGCTCGGGAGCAGCTCACCTGTTCGTAAGAGAGGCACGGCCGCCTCCAGGACGCAGACGCAGAACTGGGGGAGGCTGAGCTGCCGGAACTGCAGCTCCAGGGCGTCCTCGGCCTCCAGCTCCGGCAGGTCCACGTGCGCCAAGTCCAGCGGCGAGTGGACAGAGACCCGAGAGTTCCCGTGAGCGTGGCTGCTGCTCCCGCTGTGAAATGAACGCACAACAGCCCCAAGCAAGTGAGCGGCCCCAAGTGCTCCCCGCTCATCTGCGCCCACACTGAACAGGGCCACGCCGCCCCACGCACCACTTCCGGCTGACAGATTTATGAGGCTAAGTTCCACAAAGAGGTCCCAAAATGGTCAGTGAAATGTGAAATACAAATAAGTATTTTTCTTTTCTTTTTTCAAGATTTACTTATTCATGCACACAAGAGCTGGGGTACAGGCCAGAGCCACGGGAGGTGAGAGGATTCACCAGACAAGAGTGGGGAGCAGAACAGGCAGACTGACGGAAACACACTGCTGAGGGGAGCAGTGGGTGAGGGAGGAGAGGTCTGCTGCGCCTTGTGGGTCCCCTCCCTGGTTGGAGGCAGGGATTGAACTCATGCTGCAGTGGCTGCGGTTTGCTTCATAATGCGTTACTTACTTAACCCACTGCACCACCAGGGAGGGCCCAGTATTTTGCTTTTCAAACTGATGTTCTATAGTGTGTCAACTTTCCATACTAAGCGCCGATGATCCTCCTTTTCTAAAGGAGAGCGAGCAGATTCGCAGCAAAGTTCTTCTGTAACCAACTTGCAAAGGCAAAACTAAATAGTTGGTATCGTTTATAAAAACAATGAGAGTTGATATCATTTCCTAGATTTTCACCAAATGCTCAAAATAAGCCAATGTGAAGAAAATGCCAGAAAAACATGACGAGAAATTGATTACATTATTCAGTGCGTTTGACATCACATAGTGGCTTTTGAAAATGCACCCCAAAACGGAACATCACATTTTCCTCAGTTTTCTTTGTAAATTCTTACAGGAACTGGGGGGAGGGGGGTGTTAGAGGGAGAGGGGGTACAATGCCATAGAAAGGCCGAAACCTCCCATTCGTGCAGAAAGTCACAAATTCCAGCTTCTGCTGTTATCTACAACTGAAGCGGAGTCACAGACATATGGCGATATGGCAATATCACCGGACAAGTAAAACTCCTGAAACTTAATCCCAGTTCTTCCATTTTTAATTCCAGTTCCCAAGAGTCCTGAGATCTGGAAGTGGCCGGGCCTCTCAAGCTCCAAGAGGCCCCGTGAGGAAGCTCTTCCCTCAGCACCGGTGACCACGGGAGGACCAGAAACGAGACTCACCCCCGGGCAAACCTGCCTGCCGCCTGCCTGGGTGGGCTGGGCTCAGGTCTGGGCCTCTCAGTGACAGGAGGACAGTCACACCCATCCTAACTCAGGGCTCCTCGAGGACAGGGGCGAAGGCAGCAGGCAGGCACCGGGGCAACCGCCCAGCAGTGTCGACTGAAGCACCCCAGTCACGTCCCCAAAAAATAATCCAGCCCCCAGACACGTGTTCACCTCACCGGGCATTCATCAGTGACACCGAGGAGGAGGCGAGTGTGTTGTTAAGCTGCCAGGCGCCAAAGGAGAGGTGACACACAAATGCCACGCCAGGGCCTGTCAGAAACCCCCGTAAGAAACCTGTATTTAGGCCTCCCTGATGGCCCTGGGCTCCAGTTCCCTGACTCTGGCCTGTACCCCAGCTCTTGTGTGTATAAATAAATAAAATCTTTTTTAAAAATAAATAAACCTGTATTTATACGCCACATAAGCTACCACAACCTTGCACGTAAAGGGGTCTCCCTTCAACAGTAAATAAAGATGCATGTAAGACACGATTAGACCTACAAAGATGAGTTTAAAATATTATCAAGTTGTATCTTTCATTGAAAGGTGCTTTGAGGGCCTCCCTGGTGGCGCAGTGGGTTAAGCACTGCACTATGAAGCAAACCGCAGCCACTGCAGCACGAGTTTGATCCCTGCTGCAGGCCAGGGGTAGGCCCACATGGTGTGGCAGACCTCTCCTGCTGTGCCCGCTGCTCCCCTCAGCAGTGTACTTCAGTTGATCTGCCTGTTCTGCTCCCCGCTCTCTGTGGTGGATCCTCTCACCACCCCCCACACCTCTGGCCTGTACCCCAGTGCTTGTGTGCATAAATAAATAAATCTTTAAAAAAAAAAGAAAGGTGCACTCTGAAGCTAGATCATGTTCCATGTGTAGCTGGTAAAGCCGGTGCCGTGGGTCCAAGTCCTTCATTTCAGTAAAATGGAAAGTAGAGACCAACAGAATCAGAGTGGTCTCTTGTGAACACTTCACGGTGGTGGGCGTGCACGCGCGCGTGCGCACACACACACACACACACACAGGCACAAGCCTGCACAGAGTGCTGTCTGCGTGCTGAGCGCTGAGTTGCATCATGTGTTTGTCTTATTGTGACTTGTGGCCAGAAAAGCATGAAAGTCGTTAGTTCAACCACGTCTGACACCTGTGACAAAGCTTCAAAAAAGAGGACAGAGAACAGTAAGTATGTCCCTCTGAGATGCAAACACGCACACGCGCACGCACGCACACACACGTTCCCGGGTTTATGGGGTCACCTGGAAGACACCGCGTCCCAGTCCTGCCCGTCTCCTCTGGGGCGCTGGCCTGTGCGCCCCACCACGGAAGGCCGGGGGCTGCTGCTCCCCGGAGAAGGGTTCTGGGAAGGATGAACGACTCTGACTTCATGACAGTAAGACAGAGAGGAATTCTGGGAAACTGTGTCTGGAAAAAGAAAGAAACAATGAACCTTAGCGCAGAGGGACGGCCTGGCGAGCCGCGTGCACGGGTCTTTCTGCCAAAGCACATTAACAAAACTGAGCCAGCAGAAATGCTCCCGGGAAAGTGAAGTGTAATCTTCTCTGCAAGGATCCGCTTAGCACATCTGCCTTTAATTCTAAGTAACCTGATAATGCGGAACCTTCTAGCCCACACTATTCCCTTTCAGCACAGAGCCAGGCAGAGGCACAGATCGGGCACTCCCCTGGGGAAGTCCTCTAGGAAACCCCACTGCAGACCGCACAGCAGAAGGCTCAACCACCCAATGTGAAGTTAAGACCATCAAGCTCTGAGCCAGAAATGTAGGGTTAAAGGTGACGACCTGGGATACGAAAAGCGACCAGGAGAAGGTAATGAACTGGACCTTATCAAAATGAAAAACTTTCACCTATCAAAAGACATCATCAAGAAAGTCTACAAAATGGGAGAAAATAGTTGCGGATGGTGTATCTGATGAGGGAAGGAGATGAGTGAACAGCTGGACGGTTGCACCGTTTCTGGTGAGGGGGGAAAGACATGATGGCGATGGCTGCACGACAGCGTGAATGCAACGCAAGCCACAAACCAACACTTGAAATGGTGATAACGGTGAGGTCAGCTACCTCGCCATGATTTCTTAAGAAGGATTAGATCAAAACATTTGCAAAAAGAAAAATTCTCCAAGGGCTACTCATAGTCCTTCAAAGAAAATACAAAATCTTTACCAAGATGCACAAGGTTCAAACCCCTCTGGGGCTGGGGCCACTTCCGCTGGCCCCTCACACCCTCTGCGCCCCACTCCCTGCCCCTCAGTGCCCTTCTCCCTGGCCACCTCCCGGTTATCACTCTTCTTATTTCTTTATTTTTTGTGTAAAGATTTATTTATTTATGCACACAAGCACTGGGGTACAGGCCAGTGGTGTGGGGGGGGGGGTGAGAGGACTCACCAGATACAGCGGGGAGCAGAACAGGCAGATCTACTAAAGTACACTGCTGAGGGGAGCAGCGGGCGAGGCAGGAGAGGTCTGCTGCGCCACGTGGGTCCCCTCCCTGGCCGGCGGCAGGGGTCGAACTCGTGCTGCAGTGGCTGCGGTTTGCTTTGGTTTGCTTCATAGTGCAGTGCTTAACCCGCTGCGCCACCAGGGAGGCCCCACTCTTCTTATTTCTTTGCGCGCGTCTCCTTATCTGAAACAAATAGGCTTGCGTGTTCACTACCTGCCCGCAACCTAGTAAAATACAAGCCCACCGAGCCGGGACCTCACCTGCTCTGTTCAGTGTTCAACAGTCAGAGGCCCGACTATCAGCTGGTGTAGAGTAACGGACAAATAATTACTTTTTTTATACCTAAGTAAATCTTTAGGGAGATCAATTATTTTTACCAGCATGACAATTCTTTTTCTGATAAAATATGGGGAGCCCAAAGCTCCCCGTTATCAGTCCTTTGCAGCATGCTCTCTCAGAAATAGTAACAAGGAAGCCTGAAGCCTGAGATCGAGCTACAAAAAGGCTAATATAAAATATAAATATTCAAGTAACACAGGATCAGTGAAACAGGGAAAAAAAAATAGGGAGCAGCTGTGAAGCAAGATGACAGGCCCCTGTGACTTAACACTCAAGGTACACTGCAAGAGCACAGGAACCCGAAGTGCAAACGGCCTCCAAGGCCAGCCTGGTGCTCTCCTGACCAGTAGGTGGCGCTTCTCCCCTAAAAAGTGGGGCACTGCCATCCCAACATTCTGACTACATCGCAGGTTGCAGAAAAACTGTTTTCATAAAATAGAAATGGGTATTTTCAAACAAGCGATTTATCCACACAACATGCATCTTCTCTTGCGCAAAGGCCCAGGGTCCGGCATGAAGAGCTGGACTCAGAATCCTGGGTGCTGACTCCGACCTGGAGGGTCAGAAGAAAAGAAGCACCTGGCAAACTCTCTCCACTGCAAATAGCCAGCCTCTTAGGACCAGGAGTGGCTCCTGCTGGCTCTTCCAGATGCTAATTTGATCGCCTTTAGGAGTAGGGAACTTGTGCTGAGAGCAGGAATGCACAGTAGTGGGGGGGAGGAGGGGACTGAACGCAATGGAAGGGGCCTCCCTGCTGGTGCAGGGGTTAAGTTTCAGCACTGTCAAGCTATGGCCAGTCACTGCAGCACAAGTTCGATCCCGGCCAGGGAGGGCACCCAGGCCAGGGAGGGCACCCACGCAGCATAATACACCTCTCCTGACTCCCTGCTGCTCCCCTCAGCAGTGTGTTTCAGTGGATCAGCTTGTTCTGCTCCCCACTCTGTCTCTGGTGACTCCTCTCATCCTCTGCACCTCTGGCTTATGCTCCAGTTCTTGTGTGCATAAATAAATATTCCTTTTTAAAAAAAAAAGTGCAATGGCAGGACGGAGGGACAGACGGATGTGAATACCTCGCTTGCTGGAGAAGAAGCCCGGGTCTCGGTGGAAGTTGAGCCTGTTTCTCAGGTTCGTACACAGCTGCTGCAGGCAGGACATGGCCTGCAAGGCCAGTCGGTGCTGCCCGCTCCCTCCGGAGGCCAGTTTCAACAGAGACACCAGGTTCTGAAAGGAAGAGGAGGACGCTGAGCACAGGAACCCAGAGCACGCCTCAGAGAAGGAGCGGAGCCTGCTGACCCGCAGGTGGTGACCAAAGGACAGACGCGAGCGCAAAGCCGCAGGAGCCGCAGCGGCAGGTGGCAGCCGGGAGCTCGCAGCGGGGCACGGTCCAGGGAGGCGGTGACAGGGAAGAGCGGCTGGGGTTGCTCTTTCTGAACAGCCAGCTGAGTGCCCGTTCTGAGGGGTCACCGGGCCGCCACCCCACACGGGACATGAAGCCCCACGGGGCTTTTTGGAAATCACAGCGACTGGGATACTGCATCTCCACTGAGTCACGCCACCTCCCAGCAGTCAGCGCTCTGCCTCTGCTGTCGCCTGGCAGCTGCGCCACTCCAGGGACCACTGCAGCCTGCGCACGGGGCGGCCGGACATGAGCACACACTGGGGACGCGCCACAGGCCCGGCCTAGGTGCCAGCCAGACCAGACGGCAAAGCCCCCGTGTCCCTCACGAGAGCGCCCAGCACCGTGCCTCGAACACACATGCCCACGAGTGACGCCGCTGTGGCTGGCAAGAGGGGAGCCTGGGCCGAGCTCCTTCTCCGCAGCGAGTCTCCCCGAGGTGGCCCGGGGCAGGTGCCACATGGTCAGACGGGCTGACACCACCCACAGGCTGGGACGGGCGAGGTCTCAGACGCTTGAGCTCACCCACAGCCGCGCCAACGTCCTTCGCAAGGGCCCCGCTCCGCAGAACGTGTCTGGGCGCAAGAAACTGCCCGCTTCGAAACCTGAAGGTCCCGGAGGACACGCACCTGGACGATCTTTGGCCTCTGGAGGAAAATCTCTGCGGGGAAGTCCTGCATGATGACGGCCCTCAGCAGCTCGCAGGTGCTCCAGACCAAGGTGTGGCTGCTGCTTCGCAGAGAGCTGCAAGACATGGCGGGGCTTCCTTTCACTCGGTGGGTTCACCGGCGCCAGCTCTGAGTCACCAGGGCCGCCAAGACCCTCCCTATCCTCCAGGAGCCAGCTGAGGTGCCCCCAGGACTCGTCCCGCCTCGCCACACCACACCAGCCAGGTGCTTGGCCCACATGCCGGCTTCTGGGGCAGAAGGGACTCCGGATCCCACCCACAGACAACCCGGGCTCCACCCCTGGGATCCCAAAGCGCCACGGGTGACATCCCCAAGGTCAAAGGGCAGAGATTTCAATGCAACCTGCAAAATGACTAAGAAATAAAAGCAGAGCAGAGGTAAATGTCCAGGACGGGTGCAGAGCCAGCAAGGGACAGGGCAGGTTCTCCAAGATTCCAACAGACGGTCCAGGAGGAGGCCTGGAGCCCTCGGGGGCTTCTGCAGGCTTTTGTCGCTCTTTACACATCATAGGCGACCAGGTCCGCAGCAGGCAGGGGCAGGCAGGGCGGCTGCCAGGCCTCCCAGCCCACCGCCATCTCACTCTCTGGGCTCTCTGGCCTCTCGTGTCTCTGCTGCTGCTGCTGCTGCTGCTGCCTTGCTCTGTCTCTTCTATTCATGATCTCTGCCGCCCTCTCCCTTTCTGCCGCGCTGCTCTAGTATCCCTCGGCGTCCCCATGACGCCGTCCTTAGACTCCCACGTCCCAGCCCAGGTGCGCCCACCTGCGCCCGCCCACACCCTCCTTGAGGCGCCGCCCTCAGGCACGCGTGCAGGACGCAGGTGTCCATCATCACCCAACGGCGGGAGGGCGGAGAAGCCTGGTCACTTTTCTCTGACCCTACAATTTTTTAAAGTTTTTACTTACTACACGTTTATAGTAATAGAACTGTAATATAGAGTTAAATTTTTAAAAAATCCATCCAAGTTAAATTCCAATAATCCAGTTCCCTACTGCTCTCCCCTACCTGGGTGAACCAGGCCTGAACGCCCCTCTTATTCCACACAGAGGATATCACCCAACTTCTCAGGCCTCCTCCGCCCTCCGAGGGGTACAGCAGTCGTCCCCGCCCCCGGGACACTGAAGCAGGAAGCTGCCAAGTTTGTTGCTGGGTGCACTGCTTGTCCACAGCGGAGCCTGAGAAAGGGCTGCCTTGACCCTTCCCAAACAATAAACAATGCTTACGCTATGATGGATGTGTTTATGCTGTAATGGCTGGGGTAACAGCTTCCTCATACCACCTGTATAAAAACCTGCCATTTCTGCTGTTTGGGGTCAGACTTTTGGGAGTGATCCCACGGAGCCCGCCGGTGTGACAAAGAAATCTCTCTCTCCCCATCTCCCTGAGTACTGTCTGATTTCTCTGGGAAACTGCAGTACCAAAACCAAACCTCTCTCGGTCCAGCTTCCACCCCCACCCACCAACACCCAGGCGCGGGCACCAGCAACCGTCTCACCTGCCGGCTGACTCAGGAGCCAGTGCTCAGCCTCTTAGTGAGCCGTGCCAAGAGACCCACTGACGGCTGCTGAGCCTCCATCCAAGTCCCTCAACCACAGCCTCCCTAGTGGTGCAAGGGGTTGGAGCTTGAGTTCAATCCCCGGCCAGGGAGGAGACCCACATGGCGCCACAGACCTCTCCTACCTCGCCCACTGCTCCCCTCAGCAGTGTATTTCAGTGGATCTGCCTGTTCTGCTCCCCGCTCTGTCTCTGGTGAATCCTCTCACCTCCCACGCCTCTGGTCTCCACCCCAGTTCTTGCATGCATAAATAAATAAATCTTTTTTTCAAAAAAAGAGTGAGAGAGGAAGTGTGCGGCCGGATGAAAGGCAAATAGGAATTTTCTGGCTTGCAGTTTGAGAAAGGGAAAATATTTGTATATTCCCACCGTGCTCTCACCGCACTGTTGGAAACACACAGTATGACGATCTCAGACAACCGAAGATGAGTCAGACTGTGGGTGCCGAGGCCCTACCTCTCATTGGACGAGAGAACGTGTCTGTCAGTGGTGGTCAACGGCAGCCAGGGAAACGTGGAGAACTTCAAGCACTTCGCAGCCTGATTCGCTGTCAAGGGAAGAGCAACAGTTAAGGCATCAAAGAACACAAGGTGGACGGAGGCACATTCCGTAAAGCATCACATTTAATACAAGTTTCCAAATAAAGGTCCCATCTTACAATAAGCTGAAATACACAAAGTAGGATTAGCTGCCAGCTTGTTTCCTCAGAAGAAACAGAGCTCTCTTTTCTCAAGTTAAACAAAACTCAGATGTCATTATTTGAAGAACATTATACACAAAGCAATATTGAATGACATTGAGAGTTTTAATTAAACTTTTTTACTCTGTGCAGTGCAGAACAGGGCTTAAATTTAACACAGAAGGAACTGGGGTTTGGAAAAGATGTTTAAATTTTAAAACGAAAGGTGACATACACAAGCATATGCTATATTCACATAGTCACATATTCAGATATCCTGTGTGGTGTCAGGTGTTCACACCTCTTTGAAGCCGACTTGAAGACCAGAAGGTGGACGATCAAATATCAGCGCTCAAACAAGATTATAAGAAACCCGAGAAACCACCACAACTTTAAGTTACCACCATTCAAATTCCCTTTTCAAGAGATGTGATAGCACACCAGTTACGGTGACAGCTCTGAGAAGTCGTATCCACCACTTAAACCCCCCAAATGACAGTCTTTCCACCAAATGTTTTGAAAAAGAGCTAGGGGTAATTAAATGCCATTAACAGTGTCATTAAATGTATTAATATGTGCAGTTTGTTCCTTCCAAAGTGCCAAATAAAGCCAGGTTTACTTTCTAAAGGAAAACCAACAGGGATAAATCCGAGGTCAGACCCCCTCTGGCCTCCTTCCTCTCGCCTGCATAACGCGGAGACCACAGCCGCGTGCTTACACTGCACACTGAGAAGTATCAAGATAAGCACAACATGAATCCCCAGACAACCTCAACTCGCTGAGACCACCGACGTCCCGGTTTCATGGGCTTCACTCGAACACCCGTGCTCCCCTCCCCAGTCTCCACTGTCTCAAAGAACTATTGTGACTTACTATCTCTGACCCTGAGCTCCCTGCAGACCTAACAAAACTTTTCCAGAAAGGGAAGGTCAAGTACTGTCACAGACAAAGCAGTTTTCTGGTTATTCTTGTTTTTCGACCCTAGAGTTTCTGAGGACGCTTTTTAAACACAGAAGGTCTAGATTGAGTTCATTTGAGTAGTGGGCACCAGCAGATACACCCTGGGAGACATCCTCCTCACCTCGGCCAGTCAGGCAATAAAACGTAAAGCGCAGACTCACGTAACTCTCCCCCAGTCACAACACCTACGTCCGCGGTTCACCCTTTCAAAGCCTCGGTGCTCTGGTCAGGGAAGCGGGGATACTACTAACTGACCTCTCCAGGTCCCACTGCAGACTCATTCACTCATTCAAAGGATAAATCCGAGTGTCTGACCCCCTCTGGCCTCCTTCCTCTCGCCTGCATAACGCGGAGACCAGAGCCACATGACGAGGGAGACGCATGAGAAGGAAGCACGCCACCGCAGGTCACGGCGCGCCAGGGGAAAGCGAGAGCCAGAAGAGCTGGCTGGAGGCAGGCCTGTGTGAGGCCTCTGAGCAGCGACCACACGTGAGGCTCAAAAAGACCTGGAGGAGATTTCGGGGAGAGTCTGAATCAAAGCGTGTAACCCAGTGGATGTGGGGCACTGAGCCACAGAGACGAAGACGGCCCTGAGTCTTTTCCGCGAGTAGCTGCCAGATGGACAGAACCGCTGAGAAGGGAGGGTCTGGGCACAGGGTGCCGGCAAGCCCCTGGCAACGGCCTGGTGTTCGCCAGCACCAAGCGCCGCTGCCACCAGCACGGCCAGCTGCAGGGTAGTCCCTCAGAAACACACCATTTTACCGTGTAGACACTATACCCCCAAAAAGAAGTGAGGCAACCGAAATAATCTGCCTGGTGCTGAAACAGTCAGCTGAACACAACGAGGCCTCACAAGGACGAGGGCGCCTTGGGTGCCCGCCCACCCACTGGACCCACAGGACTGCCCTCCCCGCGAATGCCCACCTGGAGCGGGTGGAGGTGCTTCCGGCAGCTGGAGGTGACTTTTCTCTTGAGCAAAGTACCCTGTTAACATTTCAGGTTGCTGTGGCAATTCTGAAAAGAAAATGCATCACCGTGTTACTGATTCCTCACTGACTAAAAGTAAAACGCAACGCTCTTAAATGTGATTGCACTTACATCTTTGAGGCATTTTTAAAACTAGAAAAATAGTTGTGTTTTTCTCTGAACCGCCCGGTCTTGCTAAAGAGAAAAAAGGCATGACTACTGCATCTATTTCGAATGGAGGTTCTTCCTTCCCGCTCTTATACTGTTAAGTAAATATAACTTTTTGTTAGAATAAAAATATCCACAACGGATATGAAGAGCCTGTTACAGAGCACCTATTCAAAGCCCCTCGTGTCTGCTCCCTCCACTGTCCCCAGTCAGAGAGCTCCTGACCCCCTCAATTCTCATTAATATCTTTTTTTAAGTTGTCAAAAGCACCACCTGTCAACACCTTTGACCAGCACCCCTGTCACGTGACGACACATTCAGCAGCTCGGGGGCAATGAGGATGAGGTTGAAGAAAAAGCTAAGACTAAGTTTCATGATTTTCTGCTGGAAGTTTTCTTACCAACCTCTCCTCCCCTTAAAACAGATAATTAAGAATTTCCCCTAGACTATACTTCTAAATTTCCCTGCAAGAAACTAGACTGAACAGTCATGATTTAAGGTCCCACTTCGTTCGTTATGACTTAGAAATTATAAATCTCATTGTTAAAAATCACACAAAAGTGCATCTCAGTACTGTCAAGCTATTGGCAGCCACCGCAGCCTGAGTTCAATCCCCTGCCAGGGAGCTGACCCACATGGCGCAGCAGACCTCTCCTGCCTCGCCGGCTGCTCCCCTCAGCAGTGTAGTTCAGTAGATCCACCTGTTCTGCTCCCCACTCTGTCTCTGGTGACTCCTCTCACCCCCCACACCTCTGGCCTGTACTCCCCCAGCTCTTATTTGCATAAATAAATAAAATCTTTTTTAAAAAATCATCACACAGGAACTTGATAAATGGCAGCTGTTGTTGCCTTCCACAAGCAAGATACCACGCTGAGCACTAAATAACAACAAGAACACAACAAAGCAGCTAACAATTCTGGTAAAACATATGCCAGGCCCTCTGCCAAACTCGTCACAGGCACTGTCTCATTTTTTTTTTTTTAAAGATTTATTTATTTATGTATACAAGCACTGGGGCACAGGCCAGAGGTGTGGGGGGGTGAGAGGATTCACCACAGAGAGCGGGGA
>JAGFMF010011484.1:308117-332509 GCA_019455555.1 Galemys pyrenaicus | reverse complement strand
ATGTGGGTCCCCGCCCCTGGCCGGCAGCAGGGATCGAACTCGTGCTGCAGTGGCTGCGATTTGCTTCGTAGTGCGTTGCTTAACCCACTGCGCCACCAGAGGAGGCCCGGCACTGTCTCATTTAATTGTCACGACAATTCTATAAGAAAGATGCTCTTTTTTACCATCCTATGAGGAAACAAAAGCCTTGGGGAGGTTAATTATCTCTGCCAGTCACATAGCTAATGACCAAACTGGACTCCAGAGTATCTTGGGTTCTCATTTTAACCACTACACCCCAGGTATTGCAGCTTGTAAAATACTTGCACTATCTCATTTTAATTGTACACCATCACAAAATAGCTGGAGCAGATACCATCCTACTCCTACAGAAGCACACAGTTCAAAAACACAAATTCAAGGCTTTCAGAATATGCCTGGTACACGATCGTGGGTGCTCAATGAAAAGCTGTTAGTTTAGATAAATCACCTATTTTACCCATCCAGTCGCAAAAGGAAAATCGCTGGTATCTCTTATGCCTCTTGAACCAAAAAAGAATAAATACAAATTCATCCCCCTCTTTATAACAGTAGAGGAGGGAAAAGGCTCTAACTCATGCAAGTTAGCACCAGAAAACGTAGGTGGAAGGGATTTTGTTAATTTGCTTTTAGTGTAAGGTCTCTTTCCTGAGAATTAACTACTGGAACCAACATGTTTCTGTCTTAACAAATTTGATTCCAAATAGTTACCAGTTTGATTGGTTTGGTACGGTGCAGAAGACAGTGTAGGAACTTCTGAAGGAAGAATAAAAAGTCCATCCAGAATGCCATCAATCTCGGCCTGCAGATTTGGCTCCACATTAGAACGAAGTTTAGATAAGAACTCAACTGCGCCAAGATCAACCAAATGCTGGACTGCTGGAGGATACTGAAAAGAGAAGAAAACCTTGAGCTTAATTATAAATATCAAAATCTCTCAGCTTTATCTTACAACAATCAAAACACAAAAGTATGTTTGGGTATACCAGATGTTCCTTTTGGGAAGAAAAAAAAAAAAAACTCTTGCATTGATACAGCCCAAAGTAAAGAGCTTCCATTAATTTAACATAGATTTTTAGACACAGGCATCAAACCTTTGATCATTTTTGTGAGAGAGGAAACCAGACACAGAACCCTAGAAGTGTACACTATCAATTCCCACTCACACTTACACTCACCCTCAACTCTCTGAACTTCAATCAGGGGCAGGATGCCAACCTATTAAGAAATCCC
This sequence comes from Galemys pyrenaicus, assembly GCA_019455555.1. Taxonomy (NCBI): domain Eukaryota; kingdom Metazoa; phylum Chordata; class Mammalia; order Eulipotyphla; family Talpidae; genus Galemys; species Galemys pyrenaicus. The sequence goes on along the minus strand of JAGFMF010011484.1, from coordinate 331,258 downwards.
TACAAATGAACAGCGACTTACAATTTTGAAAGGTTAAATATATACTTTGACAACTAATGATGCATGAGCTATTCAGGGGAACATAAATGAGAAAAAAATAAACATGGGAAAAACAAAAATTAATGTGTTGAGGAAAGGGAATACACTTTAAGGTCATGTTTCAGACTATGCTTAATCAGCAGCACACACAATTTAAATGAAGATGTACATAACAATATAAGTTAAAACAGAATGAGAAACATTAATTCCCAAGAGAATACCAAAAGTCAAAACATCCTATCACTTCGGAGCACAGAAGAGACGATGTGAAACTCAACATTACCAATAAGAAACAAGGATGATGAGGGGCCTCCCTGGTGCCGCAATAGGTTAAGCAACACACTATAAGCACCGCACTATGAAACAAAACGCAGCCACTGCAACTGAGTTCAATCCCTGCCTCCAGGCAAGGAGGGGACCCACATGGCGCAGCAGAGCACTCCTGTCTCCCTGAAACCTCAGCAGTGTATTTCAGTCGATCTACCTGTTCTGTTCCCCACTCTGTCTCTGTTCCCCCATACACATCTGGCTTGTACCCCAGTTCTTGTATGCATAAATAAATAAATCTTTAAAAAAAAAAAAAGAAAGAAACAAGGACGACGAGCACCATATACCCAGATAAACTAAAATTCAAGTTCTACAACTGTTTTTAAAAAGTATTTTTCAGTAATTGCTGCTATTAAATGATAAAAAACACCCGTCGGATCACTTTATTTCAAAGCAAGGGTCCTACCTTAACCAATCTGTTCAACAGGCTCAGAACCTCTTCTTTCATCGGAACAGAGGGGAAATTGAACCATTCCAGCAAGTGCAGGAACAGCAGTCTCTCCTGAATTAGATCAGCACAACAGATTAAGTTGTGCTCAACTTTGCAGAGAATGTTCTTGAGCGCGCGCTCCCTGATCTCAACCAGCTGATGACCTGTCAAAGAAACAAAGTCATTTATTTCTCGACCCCAAAGAGACGCCCGCCCGGGATTTGCCCTAAACCTCCCGCGTCTGCACGGAGGTCAGCAGCGGGCTCAGGCAGGGGTCGACGTCCACCCCCGGGCGTCTGGGCACCGCGCAACGGGGCTGCTCCAAGTCGGGTGGGTCCCGGCGCTGCCCCGGCGAAGCCACGACCAGCAGGAGCGATCGCGGGTTGGGCTGGCGTCTGGGGCCCTGGGCGGCCATCCCCGGCCACGAAAGTGGCCACGACGTGGTCAGCTCAGGCTGTTACCGAGTTTCCTGATGAGCCCAGGCAGGACCATCCCGGCCCGCTCACTCAGCTGCCGCCGGAAAATTAAACTGCCGCGCCACAGCGTCCGCGCATAATAAAAGTCCCCCCCGGAAAATCCGGCCGGCAGGACGGCGTGTTCCGTAGCGAAGGAGCAAACCACGCGAAGAGAGCGGCATTCGGTGCTCTGAGCCTCTAGAGATGCTTACAATCGTTGTCTAATTACTGTCCAACGCCCCTAGAGAGCACTTTTTGTCGTGAGGACTGGAAAGAACAAAGAGGCAAGTAAGGTAGAAACTGCTCTGGCCGCCGTGCACCTTGGGAGCTGTAGTCTTGGCGCAGCGGTGCTCTCTCGCGGAATTCCGGGCCCGCCACCGAGCCCGCCCACCAGGAGTTCCGGCGTCCAGCGCGGGCTGGAGCGCGGGCTGCAGGGGCCGCTCGGGAGCCGGCCGCGCCCGGCGTCCTCCGCTGGAGGGCGAGGTTCCGAACCTCCGGAACGTCCCGGCTTAAAATGCGGAGTTCTCTTGTGTCTTCTTTTCTTTTGTTAGGATTTCCCACCCCTGTTACTAAAGGACTTACCCTCCTTAACGGTGAAGCGCACCTACGTTCCGCGCAAACACAATCCCCAAATGGACAGACAGACGGGGGAAGAAGGGGGGGCTAAGTGAACAGAAAAGAATTGGGGGGGGAGGGGACTGTAGACAGGTTTAAAGGAGGGGGGTTAATTGTACTTGAATGCTGCCTGGGTGATTTTTTGTACTGCGATGAAGCCAAACAAATAGAAAAAAAAAAAAATCCTAAGCAATGATAAGAAGTAGCCACAACAAATTAAATTTTAAGTGATTTGCATATTAGAGAACATTTTCTCTCACTAGACTTCAGTTTCCCTGGGGAAAGGGTGTTAAGACAGGTCTTCCCATGCCTGGAAGCCCAAGATTCTACCAGCTAGCAAGTGGCTGGCTGAGGAGCTGACTTCATTTGTCCATTTGTAGGAACTTGCTGCCTCTAAACTGTATGTCCCGTGGGTACAGGTGAAAGAGACAGGAGGGACTTTTCAACTGGATCTTGAAGGATAAATAGGAGTTTGGGTGCCAGGCAAAGAAATGGAGTAATGGAGTAAGGAATTCCCTTCCGATGTAACAGTATCTGCAAAGACGAGGTTCAAAGTAAACCTGTCCCAGGCCGAGAAAGGGGGCCTTTCTACGTGGCCAAATTGTTCTAAAACACAGAAGACACAGGTCACATTCCAATCACCGAACTGCGCTTAATTCTCATTCTTGAACAGTTTAGTCTACACAGAAAACACCTGCAGTTAGGAGTATTCAGTGTCTATGTAGATATTTATACTCAAAATCACAGGAAACATTCCGTTTCATGCCTAAAACTTTGTTATCTCTTTGGTGACTTATTCTAGAAGAAATGAAAATGAAATAAAGTATTTGGAAAAGCTGTACACTTCTGTTCTTCATAGCTAAGTGCATGAATTGTAATACTTAGGGTTTTGATCAGTAGGTCTGTCCTCTGTGATCATATGCATCCCTCTAAGCTAAACAAAGTATGGCATTGTTGTAAAACAGGCATCGATTTATAACCCGTTTTGCAGGCCTCCCTGGTGGTGCAAGGTGTTAAGCACCGCACTATGAAGCATCAGCAGCCACTGTAGCTGTGGCGCTAGTTCGATTCCCCACCAGGGAGGGGCCCCACATGGCGCAGCAGACCTCTCCTGCCTCGCCCACTGCTCCCCTCAGCAGTGTGTTTCAGTGGATCTGCCTGTTCTGCTCCCCACTCTGTCTCTGGTGAATCCTCTCACCTTACCCGACTGTAGCCTGTACCCCAGCTCTTGTATGCATAAAGATCTTAAATATATATATATATAAAACCCACTTTGCAACCTTCTTAATTGCATAATTGTGGGTAAGTTAACTTTCTTAATACAAATGATAAACTCATACAGGTAAGTAAAAACTAATTTGTTATTATCTCACTCTAGAAATGAATCAGAGACTCAAAAAATTTTCAGCATTATTATTCTCCATCTCTCGGCTTTGACAGTCTCGGTGTGTTGATCTTATTCACTTAGGTTACAGGTAGGATTCCTCCAACCTGCAGTGGAGGCCAAGACTATGGTCCAGATATCCATCTTTCCAAGTCAAGAGCCGAGAAGGAAAAAAGAAATCTTCCCTTTCAACATGTGGATATAAAATCCATGGTAAGAGCCCCAGCCCACCAATATGCTGAGGTTACTTGTTCACATTCCCGATTAGCTCAGTAGGGCAGAATGTTTTAACCAGAGTTTTAGGGCAGAACACTTATACAAGGGAAAGGAGTACTAGTAACCAAAAAAACAAGGTAGGTGGGAAAATCTCAAGTAGGGAGGGAAAACCTGATGTCTCTAGACCCTCTAAGCTTCAGTACCCCCAAGTAGTCACTAATACTAATGGCTCTTCCATTTGGGGACCAAAAGAGAGCATTTCGGGAAAACACACATCCCCAGCATTCAGCATAATGGGCAACTACTGAAAATAATAACAGTCTTAGCAACTACCAAATTCATGGATACCTCCTTGCTATAGACTGGATGTTTGTGACCCCAGTTCATATGTTGAAACCCAGTCCTCGGGGCAAGGGTGTTCGGAGATGGGGCCTGCAGGAGTCATCTTGGTCATAGGGGTGGAGCTTTCACAAAGGGTCCCGCCATCCTGGAAGAAATCCAGGGAGTTCCCTTACCTCTTCTGCCCTGCAAAGACACACAAAACAGACCATCGCCTAGGAGAAAGGACAGCTTCTCCCCAAGCACTAAACCTGCCAGCAGCTGTTCTAGGGTTTCCAGCTCCAGACTGAGAAATAAACTTCTCTTCTTTATAAACCACCCAGTGTCTGGTATTTTGCTTTAGCAATCCAAGGAGACCAAGATACTCCTCTTTTTTATTTTTTAAAAGATTTTATTTATTTATGCACATAAGAACGGGGTTACAGGCCAGAGGTATGGGGGTGAGAGGATTCACCAGAGACAGAGTGGGGAACAGAACAGGTGGATTGACTGAAGTACGCTGCTGAGGGGAGCAGCGGGGGGACAGGAGAGGTCTGCTGTGCCATGTGTGTCCCCTCTCTGGCCAGGGATTGAACTTGTGCTGCAGTGACTGCAGATGCTTCATAGTGTGGTGCTTAACCCCTTGCTCCACCAGGGAGACCCCCAAGATAGTCCTCTTTCTAAGAATTAGATGCAATGTTAACCACATCCAAGTACCCCCAGCAAGTATAGACACCAGGTCGGCTACCCCTACATCAGAGGGACACTTAACCCTAGAAACTCCAAGCCCTGCTGCCTCGTGACCCAGGCTTCCTCCATGAATGTGCTAACAGCTAATAACCACCATGTAGCCATATCCAGGCAAAATTTCCAGAAAAAAAAGAAAGTGCTCTGATTCCCGCCCCCTTTTTTTTTTTTTTCTCATTTTTCAGAACAAGGAAATTATGGAACCAAGGGGGCAATCCTTTTACAACCTACTTTTACATTAATTGGGATACTAATTTATGAAGACAAGGTATAAAAAGAACTATCACGCAGAACTCCTAATCAAAAGGGGTTCAAACCAGTGGGTGGAGGGTGGTTATTCACAGTCCCCCGAGGCAGGCAGGAATTTTCTGTGTCTTCCAGGAATGTCACCTGGACCCCAGCGTGCCTTACTTAAGAATAAAGAGCATGAATTATTAATAACGCTGATCTTTAAAGGGGGAAAATTGTTGCAGCCAGAAGTTTCATTCCAGTTATGAATGTATCCTGAACCTACTCATGCCTCATAGTTTTTGTCTTATAAATTTACATAATATTGAATTTTAAAGGAGATTGTCAAATCCTCCTTTATCCTCCCAAAACCAAAATAGAAAGTTAATAAATATTTTATGCCACTTTAAAATAGAAGGATTGAAACGAGGTATATTCATGTTCATCTCCAGTGGCAGAACGACCTGCATTTGAACCTACAATTCAATAAATAGGTCTCTAGTCATAGATGTGGAAAAGCATAAAAAATGTCTGCTATCACCATTTCTGTTCAACATTATACTAGAAATTTTATTCAGAGTAACTAGGCAAGAAAAAGAAAGAAGAGTCATCCAAATCAGAAAGGAATAGTAACTCTGTATCTGATTACAGCTGGCATGGCCTTATATTCAGAAAATCCTAAAAATACACAAAAAGACTATTAGCAAGGAGCCTTCCTAGTTGCACAAAGGGTTAAGTCACAGCATTATGAAGCTATCCATAGCCACTGGAGTTTGATGCCAGGCCAGGGAGGGCACCCACATGGCGTAGCAAACCTCTCCTACCTCGCCCACTCCCCTCAGCAGTATATTTCAGTGGATCTGCCTGTTCTGTTCCCCACTCTGTCTCTGGTGAATCCTACCATCCCTCCAACTGCCCCCTTCACCCCCCCCCCCCCCCCACACACACACACGCTCTTCTGGTCTACACTCCAGTTCTTCTATGCATTAATAAATAAATCTTTTTAAAAACTGTCAGCAGGGCCTCCCTGGTGGCGCAGTGGGTTAAGCAATGCACTATGAAGCAAACCTCAGCCATTGCAGCACGAGTTCGATCCCTGCTGCCGGCCAGGGAGGGGACCCACATGACGAAGCAGACCTCACCTGCCTCGTCCGCTGCTCCCCTCAGCAGTGTACTTCTGTTGATCTGCCTGTTCTGCTCCCCGCTCTGTCTGTGGTGAATCCTCTCACCCTCCACACCTCTGGCCTTACCCCAGTGCTTGTGTGCATAAATAGATAAATCTTTAAAAAAAACTGTCAGCAAAATTACAAAATATAAGCAATATATATATATATATAGCAATAAGCACTTCAATTCCAGTTGAATTAGGGAGCTGAGTTCCACTCCCCAAATGGTACTACCTACTTTCAAAGCAATCACTATCAAATACCCAGATGCCTTCCTAGTAGAAATAAACATCCATATGAAAATATTTAAAATGAGTATTATTGGCTTACCCTTATATGGAAACTGATGGAATCAGACAGGTGAAAATAACCTTTAAAAAGGACAAAATTGAAGACCTTATACTTCCCAATTTCAAAACTTACTACAAAGTTACAATATGTAAGAATGTGGGTTACTGATATAGGACAAATATATAGACAAATGGTATAGAATTGAAAGTCCAGAAATAACCAATGACATTTATGGTTAATTGATTACCAACTGATTGATGTGCATGTTTAATAAAATATTTAAATCATCAAAAAAATTAAGTTGTATTTAAAGAGGTGGGGTACAGGCCAGAGGTGTTGGGGGGGGGTGGTGGTGAGTGGATTCACCAGAGACAGTGTTGGGAGCAGAACAGACAGATCGACTGAAATCCACTGCTGAGGGGAGCAGCGGGCGAGGCAGGAGAGGTCTGAGGCTCCATATGGGTCCTTCCCTGACTGGGGATCAAACTCGCACTGCTGTGCAGCGGATGCTTCACAGGGCGGTGCTCAACCCACTGCTCCACCAAGGAGGCCCTTATCAGTTCTGTCTTGATCTTTTTCATGTAGGCTTCGAATTCACCAAGAGTGAGTTTATCTTCTGTGTGGTGTGAAGTAAACCACTGCTGGTTAGGACATGGGGTCAACCTCTTTAATCGAAACCAGATAATCTGTGGCTTAAAATGATAGAAATTTTCTTCTCAAACTGAAGTTGCAGCCATCGGCAGGCAGCACGGAGGTACAGGGCCTTAACCTCTTCATTCCATCTCCATGTCAGAGGGCTGTTCTGGAACATGTTTTATCTCCCAGGAGAAGGAATGTTGTCATTCTCCTTGCTTTCTCATAAATGTGATCAGAGATATAAACGTGCATTATATGCTACTTTGGGTTTATCCCAGAAGTTTCAGCATGTACTGTGTTTTACCATTTTGAGTATTTTATAACTTTCTAGGGAATTTCTGCTAACAATTGGAAGATTTGGCCGTTTATCCCATTTTTTTATTACATTGCCTGACATGTAGCAAGAGCCTGTGAAATTTTTGTCTTCTGGTTTTGACATTGCATCATGGTATAATTTTTTGAAGTACATGTCTATAATAATAGAAATCCAAGTATTAATTCAAATTTAACCCTATGAAATGGTGTAAATGAAAATAACTCGGTAGGTGACAATCTTTTTTTTAAAAAGATTTATTTATTGATGCACACAAGAGCTGGGGTACAGGCCAGAGTCGCAGGAGGTGAGAGGACTCACCAGAGACAGAGTGGGGAGCAGAACAGGCAGATCCACTGAAACCCACTGCTGAGGGGAGCAGCAGGGAGACAGGAGAGGTCTGCTGCGCCATGTGGATGGGTCCCTGCGCCCTGTAGATGGGTCCCCTCCCTGGCCAGGGATCGAACTTGCTGTGCCGCGGACACTTCACAGTGTGGCGCTCAACCCACTGCACCACCAGGGAGGCCCCATGTCTCAATCATTTCTAAGTATCAGTAGACAAGTCTCTTTTGGTACTTGTTTTTAAGACTCATTTTAATTTCAGCAACATAAGTTCAATAACAGTAACAACTGCATGTTTTTTTACATAAGAAAAACTTGAACAGACTTTTCTCCAAAGAAGAGACCTCTCCTGCTTTGCCCGCTGGTCCCCTCAGCAGTGTACTTCAGTCAATCTGCCTGTTCTGCTCCCTGCTCTGTCTCTCTGGAATCATCTCCTCTCCCACCACTCTGGCCTGTACCCCAGCTCTTGTATGTGTAAATAAGTAAATCTTTGAAAAAAAAGAAAAGACTCTGAAGGTGGATAATGAGGATAGTCACACAAAGATGTGAAGATACTTACGCTCCTGAGCTGTGCACTTAAACATGGTTAAGATTGTAAACTTTGTGTTATGTATATTTTACCACTATTAAAAAAACTAACTTAGGAGGGAGAAAGAAATCTCATAAGAGAAAAGAAACAGCCAGAGGTAGGGTCCTGTAATGTCTCCTGACAGTTTCATGAATTTGCCCCAAAGTCACACGTTACAGTCAACTACTGGGAAAACGAACATGTGACAGTATCACACAGAAGTGAAGTACCAGGGATAGGTACCTGGTCACTGAATGTATGGCATCAAAATGAAATTAGAGGGGCCTCCCTGGTGGTGCTAGGGGTTAAAACACAGCACTATGAAGCTATCAGCAACCACAGCAGCAGGAGTTCGATCCCCGGCCAGGGAGGTGACCCACGTGGTGCAGTAGACCTCTCCTGTCTTTCCTGCTGCTCCCTCCAGTAGTATATTTCAGTAGATCCACCTGTTCTTCTCCCCACTCTCTCTGGTGAGACCTCTCACTCCTGCACCTCTGGCCTACACCCCAGTTCTTATATGCATAAATAAATAATTTTTTTAAAAAATTAGACAATGTGTTTGTGGTCCTGCTTGTTTGCTTGTTATTTTAACCTCATGGCCATGGACCTTCAGACAGTCAGTCAATAACCCAGCTTGTTTACCGCCTTTTGTTCTATTTGCACACTGCACTACCTGAAGGAGAAAGTCCCTGCTTTCATCAGATTTCCAGAGCATCCTACCTCCTGCAGAAAATAAAGAGATCTAGTTTGCTCTCATGTTTTCTCATGTGGAAACTTGGATTGGAAGAACTGTGTCTTCAGGCCCAAGATCACAGCGTTATTTCAAAGATTTCTGCTGTTTCTCTTCACTAAGGCATTTCGGTTTCAGGTGGCTGCTCCAGTGGGAGTATTTCCGTTTTTAAGAGAGCTTTGCTGGAACTAGCTGTCCACAGAACAAAGGAACCCTGGCTCAGCTAGCCCTGCCTTAGCAGGTTCCGAAGGGAGTGCTTTAATGAGGGAGGGAGGGAGGGTGGGAGGAGACGACCAGAATAGAAAGAGAGGAAGGGGACAGTATTTGCTGACAGCGATGGGGAGGAGGAGGGGCCCACTGTTACTTTTTGGATGTCCTTGAACCCAAATGACTCCCCTGAGAGGATAGCAGGAACTAGAACCATTGTCCTCAGATCACAGCGAATCTAGATGCTGGGCTGGGCACAGTGTGACCCAGCTTCCAAGAGGGAGGATGGAGAGCAAGTCACAGCAGGTCATTCCCAGAACAAAAGAGAAGGAAGAAATTTGGGTTTTGCACAAAGACCAAAAGGCAGTCTGATAAAGCACCGAGCCAGCCAAAGAAATGTAAGCCCTCTCCTTGGCAAGAATTAGCTCTGTTTTAGCAATAAGAGCCTTTCTGGGAAAACAGATGCTCTCCAGACAACTGGATTTAATGAGCACACATCAGTGGTTTAGCTGAAAACCTCGCAATACCAAAGAACAGGAGCACTTAATCCAGCAGTGAGGGGCTGTCGTGACTCAGTATAAGAAGGAACCCTGATCCCAAGTTGTGCCCTCTTCCAGGAAATCTCAGAAATGTTGGGCCAAGTAACACAATGCTCAAAACAAGTGTTAGTTACAGTAGATTGAAATTATCAACTAATTAAATCGAGGGGCTCATTCTTTCAAGCCTGAGTTGGTAGTTAGCAGCAAGTAGTCTGTGCTAATTAGCTAGGAAGCTAAGGCATCACATCCCCAGGCCAAGGAGGGAGCCCAGCTTAATCTATAGACTTCCGCCCCTGCACAGGAAGTCATCCTATCCCTCCAGTTCTTTTAGACTGGCAAACAACCAAACAGGCATCAGCCAAGAAGTTTAATAATGATCTGCATACACATGGTTTCAGATGTCCCCTTATATAGTTTACCAAGACAAAGGGGGTTGGGAGGGAAGAAAGGGGAGCAACTTAGGGAGTTGACCGAGGAAGGCACAGTAAGCACAGGTATGTAGACTTGACTTCTGCATTCTCCACTGAAAGAGAGAAGATAGGGGCCTCCTCGTGGTGCAAGGGGTTAAGCACCACACTATGAAGCATCAGCAGCCACTGCAGCATGAGTTCGATCCCCAGCCAGGGAGGGGACCCACATGGTGCAGCAGACCTCTCCTGCCTCCCGCTGCTCCCCTCAGCAGTGTGTTACAGTCCATCTGCCTGTTCTGCTCCCCACTCTGTGTCTGGTGAATCCTTTTATGCCCCCTCCACACATGACTCTAGCCTGTACCCCAGATCTTGTATGCATTAAAAAAAAACTTTAAAAATAAGGAAAAGAGAGAAGACACTAGGTCTCATAGGTAGGAGGAAGGAGACACCCATACAGGGAATTTTACATATAAACATCTTTTTTTCAAAAGCAGTCTTCACCCAGACTGCATAACCCCTCCCATCAAGTCAAACTTATGTGAAAAAGACATTCTGGGGTGGCAGATTTTTGCCCCCCTGTCCAACCCACTGTGTCAACTCTCAGGACTCTGTCAGCGATGGTAAGAGGCAAGTTAGAAGGATGCACAAGAGTCCAGCAATCAGTCATCTTCCTCTCCCTGACTGTAGATGTGGCGGTGGTGTGGACAGCACATCAAAGAGATGCTGCTGGGGTTTATGTTGTAGCCATGAAATGAACTATTCAGGGGTCTGGCTATTCTGATAGTGGCCTGCATGCTGAATTTGAATTATTTAATCCATGGCAAATAGAAGTCATTTCCCCATGATGTGAAATGCACAGTTTTCTTCTGCTATAATTGTTCCTAATCATATACTGATTATTATGCTGAGGATTATCTGTAGTTAGATAAAGCATGAATACGACTTAATGGGGAATAAAAAGGAAACTAAAAATCTGTGTGGCAAAAGAAAAATCTAATAAATAGACTATAGGTAGATTTGCATCTAAACATCATATAAATGAATGTAATAATTGTAATAAATTTATTTTTTGTGATAAATGCTTAGCAGTAAAAATTGCAAAAAGAAATATTATGCAATTACCTGGTATCAACTTGACAAGTACAATAATTTTATTTTTAGCATGGTATGAATAAACATGTAATAAGTTCTCAGAAGTCATGTTTCATAAATAGTCTGGTCAAGTTATTATAACCACCTGAATAATGCAATCATTGGAGTTTTTAATGACATATTTGGAATATTCAAGATAAAAACAATTATTCTCATTAAGATATGTTTGAAATAATAAAGTAGTACAAGAGAAAAATTACATTTTACTTTTACATTATGGGTTCCTTTGCTTACTTGGAGTTCATAGTCCAGTTTTACAATGCATGCGATTTTTTATTCTTTTTTTTTATTCTTTTTTATTTATTCTTTTTATTTATCCCTTAAATAAAAAGTCATTTTACAATGTTACTATGCTTTACTTTTAATAGTAATGAATGTTAATTTACCACGCTTTCTAAATTGCATGATATAGTTACATAATATTCCTTTAGTTGCTATTATTTATACTGTCAAAAATACTTAGGATTAAGTGTAACACATATACACTGAAAATTACAAAATGTCATTGAAGAAAAAATGTAAACATAAATAATTGGAAGGACAACCTATATTATGAATTAGGAGACTTGATATTGTCAACATAACAGTATCCCCAAATTTATCTGCAGATACAACACAATCCTTAACAAAAATCCAGGTGTGGTTTTGACAGCAAGGGACAAGGTTGATCCTCAACTTCATATGAAATACAAGGAATCATAGTAGTGAAAACAATCCTGAAAAAGAACATAGTTGAAGGAAAGACTCATAATTTCAAAACCTACTGCAAAGCTATAGTAATCAAAACAGTATGGTACTTGCATAAGGATACATTAATACAAATCAGTGAAATAGAACTGAGAGTTTGAAAATGAACTTATAGATTTATATCCAATTGACTAGGTGCCAAGACCATTCAATGGAGAGAATTTAGTCTTTCCAACAAACGAATGGCTCTCCCTCTTTGAGGGAGTAAAGGGAAGCTTGGAGGAGGGGCCCCCAAGAGTTGAGTCCCAGTCCTATGAGATGGGGGTGCTGCATGGCACTGGAAATATGCACCTTTATGTGCCTATTGATGCTGGTCTCTTGAGGAAGGACACTGAGTTTAGTTGTTTGAGAGCTAGAAAACCTGCAAATGGGATTCTCCTGCCCAGTGATCAGCTGCTATTGTTGAAGCAAAGAAGTACCCCATGAGGTACTCCCATCAACAGGACAGACCAGATGGGACACCCACCAGAGGGAGAAGCCCTTCACCGCAGCCTGGCAGCTTCTTCCCACCCTCTCACAGCAGAAGGCAGTCAGCAGAGCAAAGATGTAGTTTATGAAGCCCCAGCACTCATGTCTCCAAGACTTGCAGAGAGGATGGTTTGGCACTGAGGGACTTAGGACCTGGCAAAACCACGTCCAATGTCTTCAGATAACTTGAGTATATTGTTACTGAAACACATGTGCCAATTCCTCCCTCAGTGACATCAGAGCTAATTGTGGACTGATGCCAAGAGGGCTAGATTTTATTTCTAGGTATGATGAGCTGGTATTCTATTCTAGGAGAAGACTAACAGCAGATCAGAAAAGGAGGAACATGTCTTTCTTCTCTTGAATGGGGAAAATATCCTGCATTATCAGCTAATGGTCAATACTTTATTCTCCCAATGTTTAATTTATAACCCATATTTCTTTCAGGCTTTCAGAAAGGTTTATTCAATGGTTTCTGCTAGGCTATCATAAGATATTTCTAAGCATTAAAACTCTAGTAACTATGCCCCCCAATTTTCTGCAAATCTATAAAAGGTCACTCTCAATTGCCCTGTGAATTTTTATCTCGATCCCATGGGGTACAAATTAGGCTGTAAATTCTTTCTTCAATCCCATCCTCCTGCTGAAATACTTCAACTAGGATTCAAAGTGCACTCCATTCAAGGCACATTATAGACTGGTTATGTTTAGTTATTTCTGAGGAGCAAAGCTTTGTTTAACTATCAAGGGAATTACATCAATATCATTAATCACAGATATACAGCTTGAATTGTTTTTGAATATCAGTAGAAATTCAAGACTATATTGAAGTTTCAATAATTAATAGTATATATGCAATGTTAATGAAGCCTGGTACACTCCACATAACTTGTCATAATACAATCTAGGTATAGAAAATCACACATCATGCTATTTAAATGAGATCACCGAATTAGGAGAAACGACTTGTTGAGATAGCAGCTTCTCTGTTTTAGCTTTAAACAGGTTTGCATCATATTATTGAAAGTAAAATAAAAACTAAACATAGAACTAGCCACAGAAAGCTATTAACTGCATATTCTACTTATTATAAAATGTTGTCAAAGTAATACTAGTGATATCAAAAACCATATTCTCCTTGAACTTAAATATATCTGTTAACTAAAATAATAGTGATTCCAAAACCTCTGTGGTAACAGGGTATGCAAACATCGCTTATGTAACAAAAGGTACCATTTTTATGGAGAATATAGGGGGTTTTTTTCTAAGAAAAATTTTATTACTTCTATAATGAAAATATAAAATTTAAATAAAAGTTTTACATTTTTTTTATAACTCCTAACAATCACAAAGCAGTCACATACAGGATTTTAACACTCGCATTCAAAATTCCATAGATTCAGTATCTGTTTCTCTTACTTCTAACAGCTCTTAATCAGATAAGAATTCCAAAGTTGCTAATGTGTTTTCAAAGCTTGGTGAAGTTTACAGGCATCTCCACATCCTAGACAGCCATAAAGCCTGAGAAACGTTTGAGAGTTTAAGAATTATTTTCTTGGAGCCTCCCTGGTGATGCAGTGGGTTAAGCAATGCCCCTGCAGCATGAGTTCAATCCCTGCCCCAGGCCATGGGGGTTACCCACATGGCGCAGCAGACCTCTCCTGCCTTGCCTTCTGCACCCCTCAGCAGTATGTTTTGGTCAAATGACATTTCCTCAAATGACATGCCTGTAAGTCTAGAGAATGATTAAATATAAATTTACTTAGCTAAGAAAATAAAATTTCCATAAAATACAAAGTAGGAGGAATATACATTTTAGAACAATTATTGAGAAATTTCTGACAAAATAGTATTGTAAAGTAATCATTCACAAAATAAGAGCAGTAAAGGTGTGATTTTTGAGGTAAAGAACATGTAGAACATTGCACATTATTCTGTGGTTTGGGGAGTGAATATGAAACTTTGGTGCTTCCTTTAAGTATAATTAGGAGGTTCAAATGGATTTAAAGCTTAAACACTGCTTTCCATTCTCATCTCTCATTTCTCTCCAGTTTCTACCATTACCCAAATCTAGCTACATTCTCAAGCTTATGATATGAACTCCATTTCCTAACCTAAGGCATTGTTGGAGAATACAGTTTCAATGACAGTAAAGGTAGTTTTATTTGTGAAAATATTGTTTGAAAGATACAGGACTAGATGTTAAGTATTTTATATCTTTATAGTTAATATTTCTGCATTTAAATTCATAACTCAGCTACTAAAATTGTACATTAAATACATATAGTTAAAATAATATTCATTTTATTCAATGTATCCATTCAAAATAGCCTTAGGAAAAAAATACAAAAACAAACTATTGCCCCTGCCTTGATGGAACTTAAAGTTTAATAAAATTTAGGATTTTCAGCTCAATTGTTCAAGAGCATTCTTTTTTTTTTTTTTTTTTTTTAAATGCAAACCTGGGACCTCCCTGGTGGCGCAGTGGGTTAAGCAACACACTATGAAACAAATCCCAGCCACTGCAGCATAAGTTCGATCCCTGTCACTAGCCAAGGAGGGGACCCACAGGGCACAGCAGACCTCTCCTGCCTCGTCCACTGCTCCCCTCAGCGTGTGTTTCAGTCCATCTGCCTGTTCTGCTCCCCACTCTGTCTCTGGTGAATCCTCTCACCTCCCTCATCTCTGGCCTGTACCCCAGCTCTTGTATGCATAAATAAATAAATCTTTAAAAAAAATGCAAACCTGCTTTTTGCTTATTACTGGTTTGAGAAAGTCACTGATTTCAAAATGAGATGTAATATTTGCAAATTTTGCCACAACGCTGCTTGTGTGATTTAGTCTCTGCACCCTGTGAGCAGGTGCCCATAACATATGTTATCTGTTTAAATAACACGCCCAGACGCTATTAGCAGAAAACACTCAAGGGGCCTCCCTGGTGGCTCAAGGGGTTGAGCATGCACTGTGGGCTTCCGCAGCCACTGCAGCACGAGTTCGATCCCCAACCAGGGAGGGACCCACATGGCGCAGCAGACCTCTCCTGCCTCCCTGCTGCTCCCCTCAGCAGTGGGTTTCAGTGGATCTGCCTGTTCTGCATCCCACTCTGTCTCTGGTGATTCCTCTCACCTCCCTCATCTCTGGCCTGTACCCCAGCTCTTGTGTGCATAAATAAATAAAATCTTCCCAAAAAATGGCAGATGCCAGGAAAGGAGCCTCCATTTACCCAAACCCATCAGGGTTCACGTCCTCCATTCTAGCACATAGTCAGTCCACTTGGTGACATACCTGAGCACAGGATGAAAGATAAGCTCTCTTCTGTTTGTATCTATTCATACTAATTACTCTCTGGTTATTGGGTTGCCACTTCCGGGGACTTTTAAGAACTCGCTATTGCTGGTGGCAGTAATTGAATGTAATCCTTTTAGGTTCTACATGGAAACAATGCTAACAGGTGAGAAAGACCTGTTTTGGAGACAAGAGAGAGCACATCCTTTACCACCAGGTGATCAGCCATAATAGCACCATGTGTCAAATGCATTCAGCTCAGTCATGTGGCTTCAGGAGTACAGGATTATGGAAAGATTATTAAATTCACAGAACTATCCAATGTACTTGTTCTTAGTATGATTGTGACTTACAGTGTGTAAAGCAGATCTGCAACAGGGTCATCCCCAGGAAAGGGGGAAGTTCCAGGATCCTGGTTCCGCCCTAAGTGGGTGGAGCTGGGCAGGGAAAGAAGACTCTGTAGAGAGAGAGAGAGGACAGAAGGAAGAGAGGAAGAAGGAAGAAGGATGGAGAGCAGCAAGACCTGGAGGAGGCACGTGGAGCAGAGGGACATGTGAAGAAGCTGCGCTTGCTTCTTGGTCCTGGACTGGTTGGAGCAGATGCGGGTGAGAGACCGGTGGGGAGGTTAACCATGGCAGCTTTCATCTTGATTTTGATTTTGCTCTTTTCCTCCCAAACTTGTCTGACTCTTTCTGACCCTTTTCTATGGGTCTCTACTGATAGGTGCTTTAGACGTGTGGCAACTTTTGGGCCTTGCTTTGGGCCAATCCTATTTGGCTGGACTTTTACCCTCAAGGAGATGGGTCATTTTGAATGCTTAACTTAGTAACTATGTTCTTTGTCCTTTCTGTATTGTTCCCTAATTGTATTAAAATTTCTTTCCATTAAAGGCCTTATATGTTTGTCTTCATGCAGTGGATGGCAGAACCCATTCAGAAAGGGCAGGTTTGGGGGTTCTGGGGTGCTCCTCTCCCTGCCCTGTAACAGATCCAGGATTGATAAGCTCTCTGATGAGTCAAGACACTAAAGACATTTATCTGGTGAATCGTCACACCCCTCTCCCTGCACCTCTGGCCTGTACCCCAGTTCTTGTATGCATAAATAAATACATCTGTTTTTCAAAGACACTTACCGAGGATCATATGACTAATAAGTGACAGTTTCATTTTTCCATAGAAGAGTCTAGGAACTGCTAGTTTTATTTTCCCAGTTTCAAGGAGAGTAATCATTACACAAAGTTAAAACTAAAAATCTGGAAACTGCCAGGAGTAATTAAAGCCTGATATTGAGCTAGTGTGGAAGACTATAAATAACATAAATCACGTTTTGGCAGCTGGCACCTCCAGAGGCAGGAAGTCCCTTCATTTGTACCTGTGACCATCCATGCAGAGTGTTCCTGCCCCCAGGCGTTCCCCCTCATCTCCTCAAATTCTGAAGGCAACTCCCTATGTCTCCCTTCCACTGTCAACCTAACTTGTGCCAACTTTCAATGGATACTGTCAGGTATTGGTTATTAGTTCAAGAAATGAGATTGTGTGTTTCCTCCTGTGGCTCAGGCATATATATATATATAATCAAGTAGAGTACGTTCTGGAATGGGGAATGGGGACTGATTGGCCTTCCAAACTTATCTAGACCTTCTAGAAGCTAGATAAGCTTTGGATGTGTCTCCAGAGTCAGCCACTGTACCAAGCACAGAGAAGAATACATTGCATGCATTCTTTTTTTGTTTTCTTTTGTTTTAAATATTTATGCATACAAGAACTGGGGTAAGGGGTAAAGGCCAGAGACGTGGTGTGTGTGTGTGTGGAGGGGTAGGTGGGGGTGTGGTAAGAGGATTCACCAGAGACACAGTGGGGAGCAGAACAGGCAGATGGACAGAAACACACTGCTGTAGGTGAGGGAGGAGAGGTCTGCTGCACCAAGTGGGTCCCCTCCCTGGCCAGTGATCTAACTGGAGCTGCTGTGCTGTGGATGCTTCACAGTGCATGCTTAACCCTTTGTGCCACCAGGGAGGCCCTGAATGCATTCTTGAAATAAAGAAGCAAGTGAATGAATGAAAGTGAATGGCGATGACAAGAGCAAAGTGATTATTTTGGAATTTCCTCAGTTTGGCTTGACAGCCCAGGCTAGGGAAAGAAGGACTAGTCTGTTGTACAGCCACTATCCACTTTCTTTTGGTCATTGACTCTTTTTATTCCACTGCACCCCTAAGACAGAGGCACCTTCTGCTCTACCCCCCACAAGCAAAAAGACACTGTTTCTTCTACTACTTAGGGACTTGGTACAAAAGCTAGAATATCACTTCTAATCCATGATGGGCTGAGAAATGGTGAAAGATGGTGTGGGGGCTAGCAAAAACCAGTGAGAGGTGGTAGACTGCCAGAGAACCTGAGAGAATTTAAGAGCTCGCAAATTTATTTATTTATTTACACACAAGAGCTGGGGTACAGACCAGAGTCGTGGGAGGTGAGAGAATTCACCAGAGACAGAGCGGGGAACAGAACAGGCAGATGGACTGAAATCCACTGCTGAGGGGAGCAGCTGGCGAGGAAGGAGAGGTCTGCTGCATCATGTGGGTGCTCACCCCCCACCCCCCCTTTTTCCTGGGGCCCACCTGTTGCAGAAGTATGGTATGAGGGTCTCAAAACTTCTCAAGTTATCTTCCCTGCCAATCATTTGCAGATGTAGAAAAGAAACCCAAAATCCTATTTAAATCAGGTGGGTCTGGGGAGGAAGTATAGGCAAAGGAAGGAAACCAAATTGCAAAATCTCCCATCCCTAAAAAAAAAAAAAAATGAGTGGAAAATTAGTTAAATAAAAAGGCAACATATACCAGTAATAATCCAAAAGAGCTTAGTTTAGCATCGTGAGAAAAAGTAGCGGTGTGGTTAACAAGCACACCCTGGAGAATCTCACAGAGAATCATCCAGAGTCAGAGGAAGCCTCTTGAATACATTCCACTTGTAGAAAAATGTTGTTTTATCAGTTTTGGGAGCTCTAGAGGGAGAGTGTCTACTGGAGCAAAAAGGATGTACTTAGGACTCAAAGCAAAGGCATATAATCACCATAAGAATTTACTGGGGGAATCCACATTATGAAAATACAGAAATACAACTGGATTGGCAGTAAAAGGGGAAGCAGAGATGTGAACCTTTGAGCAAGTCTCGGGAGACTGACCTGGAATGGGTGGGAGGGACTGATCTGGGGGGGTTCCTGGCTGCCTTCCTCCCACAGGGCCTGGGTGGGGTGGGGGGTGGTCCTTGTGGAGGAGAAGTTGCCACCTTTCAAAGCCAGAGCCCCAGAAAGGTTTTGCCCAGGTTTTGTGAGGTTGCTGTACCTCAGGCTGGAATCCACAGGAGTCCCACATGGTCTGAAATGGGAAAGCTTAATGGAACCTGGCTTCTATTGCCAAAGGAACTGCACAACCAGTTTGGCTATATTTCTTTCCTTTATCATTGCTTTCATAAGCAAAAGTGTTTTGTTTTTTTTTTAAGATTTTATTTATTTATGCATATAAGGCCAGAGTCGGAGGAGGTAAGAGGATTCACCAGAGACAGAGTGGGGAGCAGAACAGGCAGATGGACTGAAGTACACTGTTGAGGGGAGCAGGGGGGAGGCAGGAGATGTCTGCTGCTCCATCTGGGTCCCTTCCCTGGCTGGGATCGAACTTGCACTGCTGTGCTGCTGATGCTTCACAGTGCAGTGCTCCAGCCTCCAGCCGCTGGGCCACCAGGGAAGCCTCAGGCTAGAGTCCTGGGGAGGTGAGAGGATTCCCCAGAGACAGAGTGGGGAGCAGAACAGGCAGAATGACTGAAATACACTGCTGAGAAGAGCAGCAGGAAGGTAGGAGAGGTCTGCTGCGCCATGTGGGTCCCCTTCCTGACCAGAGATTGAACACAGTGGCTGCAGAAGTGACACAGTGCGGTGCTCAACCCCTTGGGCACCAGGGAGACCCCAAAAGGTTGTTTTTTTAACTGATCACTTAATTGCAATATTCCTTTGCCCCCTCCCATCCGTCAAGGTTATTCCAGTGTCAGTACATATGACATGACGAACGCATCTTGAGACAGCTGCACCTTTGTCTGGGCGTCTGTTGGAGGACTGTTGGGAGGAATCTTTAATGGAGGAGGACAAGCTGGTGCAGGTGGGGGGTGGTTGAATCCTGGGGCTATCGCCTAAGCAGAGTACAGCTGCCAGCTGGATCTGCTTAGGGAAATAATTGGGCAGGATATTTAGCAAATTCTGGTAAGGGAATGAAACTCCAAAAGTTCGGTTTGTCACTCTTTCCATTTGGCCTCCTGAAACACTGGGACTGGTTAGGAAGCCAAATTGAATCTGAGATAACAATCTCTTTGAAGGGTGTGTTCGGCAAATGAACAGAAGCCTTTGGTCAAATTCAATTCCTATTTGAACATTCAGAGTCATTTTCAACAACAGGTCTTTCATTAGAATAAACAAGAAGTTGTTCTTTATTCATCACAGCTTTATTTAATTGCTTAAACCACAAGAGCATTATTTCAGTAGGGAGATTTGACAAAAGGAAAAAAGAAAAAAAAAATGACAGTGCTGCCTGCATACTTTTAAAAGGTGTGTCTGCAGGGTGTGGGGGAGCCACAATGCATGTGGTGTTAAAAGCTTATAAAAACAAAAGCATTAGAGGATTCCTCAATCACAGACAATGGAAAACTCATACATTGGTGCTGGGCTGGCTCTGAGGTTCAGATTGGAGCCAGAAACAAACACAAAAAAATTGTCTTGCAGAGAGTTTTAATGTAATTCCTTTTAAAAAGGCCTCTCCCTCACAGTAACATTTCTTTTTTTTTTAAAAAAAGTTTTCTTTTTTTAAAGATTTATTTATGCATGCATGCAAGAGCTGGGGTACAGGCCACAGGTGCAGGGTGAGAGGAGTCACCAGAGACAGAGTGGGGAGCAGAACAGGGAGATGGACTGAAACACACTGCTGAAGGGAGCAGTGGGTGAGGCAGGAGAGGTCTGCTGCGCCCTGTGGGTCCCTCCCTCGCGGGGGATCGAACTCGTGCTGCAGTGAGGCTGCTGCTTCACAGTGTGGCACTTAACCCGCTGCACCACCAGGGAGGACCACGGTAACATTTCTTTACAAAAATTTTCAGAGTCTAATATTACAAAGCAAAATATTGACCAAGCTTGAAGGAATATGAATTCCAAATACTCCAGTTGCAGGGTTTTGTGAGGACTTGTCATTATCAGAGTCTCAACAAATGCACTATTTGGTCACAAGGACACCAGGAAAGCTTTTGGAACCCGGCATCTAATTGCAAAAGAAACTGCCCTACTTACCTTTCCCAGGTCCAGAATCACACGTGACTAAACTATGCATAACGAATAAAATACTTGCTCTTTTCTTTCCTTTGTTTATTGAACATAAGTTTACTCAAGTCCAGATTTCATTACAATGCAGGATAAGACACATGTCTACAGCATAATAATAGTCACTCTCTAAACCCTAGCAAAGCACTTAAAAAAAAGATTATCACAGGCATTTCTGGCCATGTTTTTGGGGGAAATGTGACATTTTTTGAGTAGCAATGGAATGTTTTTTTAGTGGGTGGAAACAGTAACAACAGACACTCAGAAACATAATACTTAATTTTTCCATTGAATGGAAAAATACTTTTCAAACATATTGTAGTTTATAGAAAAATCTAGTGGATGAAAGTGAAATGTATTGCTCGTTTTCAGAATCATCAAAATCAAAAACTTAAGAAACTGTATGAACCATATAAGTACTGAAAACTATAATGTAAATAAATACTTTTTAAAAGGCATTGTGTTAAGGTGGTCAGGTAATTAGCATTTCTTGTTTTTATGAACATTCCAATAGATAGATAGACAGACAGAGATAGATAGATAGATAGATAGATAGATAGATAGATAGATAGATAGATAGATAGATAGATAGATAGATAGATAGATAGATAGATAGATATAAATGGTAGACAGACAGATAGATAAATGAATAGATGGATAGATAGATGTAAATGATAGACAGACAGACAGATAGACAGACAGATAGATAGATAGATAGATAGATAGATAGATAGATAGATAGATAGATAGATAGATAGATAGATAGATACTTAGATACTTAGATACTTAGATAGATACTTAGATAGGTAAATAGACAGATCAGAAAAAGAACCAATTCATACTAATGGTTCTCCACTGATATTTTAAGTAAGAATATTTTTAAGTATATTTAAGTAAGGGGGTGCATTTAAAACAGAACCATTGCTTTAATTGGAAGCTGCAATGCTTAGTGACCCAAGACCAAACTTTGCTTCCAGTTCCGAAGACAGTAAGCTCTCTGGCCTAGAGGTGTTAGTTCTGGAGGGAGGGAGCTCCCGCCGGGAGACACAATGATTCTATTGACTGGAATTTGAGACAGGCGCCCAGCCCCCCAGCTTCCTCAGAGCTCTGAATCAGCAGGCTAAGAGGGGGTTTGAGGTGTTGGCTGGGGCGGGCCATGGATCTGGTCTTAATGAGGATGTGCCTTGCAAGGGGAAATTGGAGGAGGGAAGAAGAGTGTGTCTGCAAGACAGGAGGTGCCTTGAGGCGTCGGTTGGTATAACGTGCCTGTGACTAAGGTCAATGGAAACCACGGCAGCCAATCCAGGCAGGATTAGTAATGACCTGGAGCCTTTGGGATTGAAGGTTAATGTTGCATTGCTCCACCAGGCATAAAAAAGGGATACAGGCATAAAAAAGGGATACTTGTGACACAGTGGGTTAAGCAACGCACTATGAAGCAAACCACAGCCACTGCTGACCCACATCGCGCAGCAGACCTCTCCTGCCTGGTCTGCTGCTCCCCTCAGCAATGTGTTTCAGTCCATCTGTCTGTTCTGCTCCCCACTATGTCTCTGGGGAATCCTCTCACCCCCTGGACCACTGTCCTGTACCCCAGTTCTTCCATGCATAAACAAATAAAAATAAATCTGTTACAGGGTAATTTTAATATAAAATGGGTTTGCCTGACTGGGTTCTTACCCGCGCGCTCGAACTGCACTTATAATGCCCCAACTGCAGGCACACACAACAAAGGTTAATAAAGGGTTTTATTTACAAGGGAAGGAGAAATAGCGTAGTGAATAACACAGGGGGAAGAGAGGGATACAGATCTGTAAATATCCTACCAGTTCTTTGGAGCTGGAACTCAACGGTGTGCTGAGAGCTGACTCCCAAGAGAGAGAGCAGGGTGGTCCCAGAAAAAGGGAAAGTTCCCAAAATCCTAGTTACGCCCTAAGTGGGTGGAGCTGAGGATAAGAAAATTTCTGCAGAAAAAAAAAAAAAGGAAAGATGGAGAACAGCAAGGAGACCTGGAGGGGGCACGTGGAGCAGAGGGACATGTGAAAAAACTGTGCTTGCTTTTTAGTCTTGGACTGGTTAAAACAGATGTGGGTGAGAGACCCGTGGGGAGGCTAACCATGGCAACTTTCATCTTAATTTTAATTTTGCTCTTTTCCTCCCAGATTTGTCTGACTCTTTC
>JAGFMF010011484.1:291860-307261 GCA_019455555.1 Galemys pyrenaicus | reverse complement strand
GATGGATGGATGGATGGATGGATGGGTGGGTGGGTGGATGGGTGGATGGGTGGATGGGTGGATGGGTGGTTGGGTGGATGGGTGGATGGGTGGATGGGTGGATGGGTGGTTGGGTGGATGGGTGGATGGATGGATGGATGGATGGGTGGATGGGTGGATGGGTGGATGGGTGGATGGGTGGATGGGTGGTTGGGTGGATGGATGGATGGATGGATGGATGGATGGATGGATGGATGGATGGATGGATGGGTGGGTGGGTGGGTGGGTGGGTGGGTGGGTGGGTGAGTGGATGGGTAGATGGGTGGAGGGATGGGTGGGTGGATGGGTGGACAGATGGATGGATGGATGGAGAGAGAGATCCTGTTGGCTCTATTTCTCTGGAGAATACTGACTAGCAGAGAAATGGCACCTGGATCTCTACTGGCTGCAGTCACTCCCTGCACACAATCTTCAAGACATAGGAAACCTCCTGCTGACCGTTGACCAAATGCATGCCCGACCTCTAGAGCACCCCCCTTCTCTTCTGTTTTCTCTAGGGGGCACAGGCTGCTGTCCCCTGGAAGTTTAGGGTTGAGTCTCTGTGCAGTGGCTTCCAACCCTGGCTCCATGTTAGAAACACACAAGCAGTCCTGGTTTTATTAGGGGGAAAGACCCTCCTGAATGGATTACACGAATAGGTTGTGGACTTTGACCCCCATTCCAGACCTACAAGATCCAAGAACTACAAATCCCATAAGGTCATTATCGAAGAGCAGATCACTGCGACCTGAGGGTGGAGTTAAGCAGCCAGGCTGAGTATAAAAGCTGACACGTGGGCTTTGGGGGTCTCTCTTTTCCTTGGGAGCCAGCTCTCAGCGCACCATTGGGGTCCAGCTCCGAGGAACTGGTAGGACATTTACGGATCTATATCCCCCTCTTCTCCTTGTGTTATTCACTACGCTATTTCCCCTTCTCTTGTAAATAAAACCCTTTATTAACCTTTGTTGTGTGTGCCTGCAGTTGAGGCAATATAAGTGCCTTTCGAGCGCGCAGGTAAAGACCCAGTCAAGCAAACCCATTTTATATTAGAGTTGCCCTGTAACAGTTTCAGATTTAAAAAAATGGGAATCTCTGAAGACTAGGGCCTAGACATCAGCATTTTAAGGCAATAACCAAAAATGGTTTTGTTACAGGGCAGGGAGAGGGGCAGAACCCACAAACCTGCTCTCTAAATGGGTTCTGTCATCCGCTGCATCAAGACAAACATATAAGGTCTTTAATGGAAAGGAACTTTTATACAATTAGGGAACAATACAGAAAGGACAAAGAATATAGTTACTAAGTTAAGTATTTAAAGTTACCCATCTTCTTGAGGGTAAAAAGTCCAGCCGAATAGGATTGGCCCAAAGCAAGGTCCAAAAGCTGCCACAGTCTAAAGGACCTTTCAGGGGAGACCCATAGAAAAGGGGCAAAAAGAGTCAGACAAGTTTGGGAGGAAAAGAGCAAAATCAAAATCAAGATGAAGGCTGCCATTGTTCACCTCCCCACAGGTCTCTCACCCACATCTGTTCCAACCAGTCCAAGACCAAAAAGCAAGTGCAGTTGCTTCACATGTCCCTCTGCTCCACGTGCCTCTTTTATGCTTCCTTATTGCTCTTCATCCTGCTTTTTTCTTCCTTCTTTCTGTCCTCTTTTCTCCTCTCTCCAACATCCTCTTATTTTTGCTCAGCTCTACGCACTTAGGGCAGAACCAAGATTCTGAAACTTCCCCCTTTCCTAGAGACCACCCTGTTGCAGTTTCACAAGAATAACATATTAACCATCCTCCTGAGGACTATGTGATTAAAGAAGCAATGTCGGGCCTCCCTGGTTGTGCAAGGGGTTAAAGCACAGCATTGAAGCATCCATAGCCACTGGAGCACAAGTTCGATCCCCGGCCAGGGAGTTGACCCATATGGCGCAGAAGACCTCTCCTGTCTCCCCACTACTCCCCTCGGCAGTGTATTTTAGTCTACCCACCTGCTCTGCGCCCCACTCTGTCTCTGGTAAATCCTTTCACTCTCCGCACCTCTGGCCTGTACTCCAGTTCTTGTATGCAGAAATAAATAAATCTTTAAAAAAAATAAAGACAGAAAGAAGCGCTGTTCTAGGTAATAGTCATTATTTGTTGTAAGTTTAATTCTTGTACTTGCTCTGTGTGTATTTGTCTGTGTGTGTTTGTGTGTGTGTAGAGGAACTGGGGTGCCAGCCAGAAGCGTTGGGGAGTGAAAGGATGCACCAGAGACAGAGTGCAGAGCAGAACAGGCAGATCTACTGAAATCCACTGCTGAGGGAGCAGAGGGGAAACAGGAGAGGTCTGCTGCGCCATGAGGGTCAGCTCCCTGACTGGGGATCGAACTCAGGCCTTAGCAATGATAGTGCTTCTGCTTGTTAACCTAGCAACCACAGAACGTCCCTTATAGCAGAGCAGAGTGATTGAGAATGTGGTTCCCTGAGTGTGACAGGGCTGGGTTTGCATCCTAGCTCAGTTGCTTAGGAGCTAAAGCACATCACTTCAACTTTTCTAAAACTTAGTCATTAATGATACTATCTATTCATTGCACTGAGTACATTTTTTTAAGTTAATTTAATTGTTGTTTTTGTTAAGTTACTTAATCTCCCTTGGCCTCATTATTGTCACCTGGATGAGAAGAATAAAGGAACCTACCTCATAGGGCTGTTCCGAAACTTAAAGGAAATAAAATAGTCACAGTGTCATAACCAGGACACAGTAAAAACGCCAAAGTACATTTGCCATTGTGGTTGTTCACTACGTATGAAAAGCAGTGAATCAACCTTCTTTTGTTGTTTGTTATGTTTTGTAATTGTCGAATGAGTTCATGTTAGAGAAAAACAGTGCTCTTAAGAAAATAGTAGCCATACAAATGGGAACTTGTGTACATGGGTGTGTATCATAACAAATTTACTTAGACACACGTATATAAGTCATTTATTCATTGTACAGACATGGAAATTGACAAGCAGCTGGAATGTGCCAACACCTTCCCGTGGTGGGCAATACTACATCTCTCCACAATCCAACTCTCACCCCTGCCTGAGATTCACACCCTGAATCCCCAAAGGCATGAATAAGTGGCCTCACATGGTAAAAGGAATATTACAGATGTGATTAAATTAAGGATCCAGAGAAGAGGTGATTATCCTGGATTATCCGGGTAAACACAACTGAATCATGCGAATAAAGTGGGAGGGAAACAGGATGTGGAAGAAAGCAATCGATGGAATGACAGAGCCAGATGAGGGAGGGAAGAAGAAGGAGCCAGGAGCCAAGGTATGCAAAGAACCTCCAAAGGCAGGCTGGTCAGGAAGTGGATTCTCTTCTGCAGTCACCAAAAGGAATGTCATACCCACACCTAGATTTTAGCTCCATGAGACTCATTTTGGAATTCTAAGTTTGTGTCATGTTAAGCCACTGTTTGTGTAGTTTGTTACAGCAGTAAATGGAAACTAATACACATCTCTGGAAATCAAAAAATGGAAAAGAAAAAGCTTAAGGCTTAAAATCACATGATTGTTTTTCACAAATCTATGTACATGACTTGTTTACTGGCATTTAAATGTTCTTGTAAGACAGGAATTGATTTTTTAAGGGATGGTGATTTTTTTAAAGATTTATTTATTTATGCATACAATAATAGGGTACAGGCCAGAGTCGCAGGAGGTGAGAGGATTCACCAGACAGAGTGGGGAGCAGAACAGGCAGATGGACTGAAACACACTGCTGAGGGGAGCAGCGGACGCAGCAGGAGAGGTCTGCTATACCATGTGGGTCCCCTCCCTGGCCAGCGGCAGGGATCGAACTCATGCTGCGGTGGCTGAGGTCTGCTTCACAGTGTGGTGCTCAACCCACTGCGCCACCAGGGAGGCCCTAAAGATTTATTTATGCATACAAGAACTGGGATACAAGCCAGAGGTGTGGGGAGTGCGAGGATCCACCAGAGACAGAGTGGGGAACAGAACAGGCAGATCGACCAAAACACACAATGTGGGTAACCCCCGTGGCTGGGGGCATGGATGGAACTGTGCTGCAGTAGCTGCAGTTTGTTTCATAGTGTGTTGCTTAACCCACTGATCCGCCAGGGAGGCCCTGAGACATGAATTGGTTTAAAAGATAGTTTTTAATTCTTTTAAGGAAGATGAAAGTTGCAGAATCAATTAAAGAAGTGTTGGATGATGATCTGGCTGAATTTTCTATGTTATCTGATAAAAAGTGGAATTAGCAAAATGATGAAAATTTAGAATTATATAACCAGATTATCTCATGACTTTATTATCTCAATAGTACATGACTTATTACCTGATAGCACTGATATGTTATTGAGAATTATAGTTAGCACTATTATATTTTACAAAGAAATTTAGCTACTTTAAATACAGTAATTACTTTGTGAATTATCAACACCATTTTAAAAGGTATTCAAAGGGGCCTTCCTGGTGGCACAATGGGTTAAGCACAGCACTATGAAGTTATGAGCAGACACTGCAGCAGCTGGAGTTCAATCCCCAGCCAGGGAGGGACCCACATGGAGCAGCAGACCTCTCCTGCCTCACCTGTGCTCCCCACTCTGTCTCTGGTGAATCCTCTCACCCCGCCCCACCCCACACCTCTGGCCTGCACCCCAGTTCTTGTATGCATAAATAAGTAAACCTTTAAGTAAATTAATTAATAAAAAAACAAAAGTATTCAAGGTAGTAAAAGAAATCTTTATTGATATTAGATAATTACATAGGTGTTTTGGCTTTGTGTGTAATTGTTTGTATCCAAGTTCTGTCTATGCATTATGTATATATATTCAGGGTTGCTAGATTTCACAAATATGAGCACATAGTAAAATCTGAATTTCTAGTAAATAATTTATGTATTTAGTGTAAATATATTCCAAATATTCTGTGCTCACCTACCTACAAAATTGATACTGCTTTCCTGAAATTCAAATGTAATAACCTCTTATATTTTATATGACAACCCTAATTATACAGCTATTGGTAAAACCAGTTAACATACAAGCAGGCCTTACTTTGTAAGTGCATTTGTGAAAATCACATCAGAGAACTGGAAAATGAAGATCGTTTTAATCTTACTAAACATGTACGCCCACTTAGCTACAGACCACCATCTTATGATCAGACACCACTATGCACTGGTCAATTAAAATGTAAATTGAGGCGATTTTTCCTGATGAACATACTTCAGAGATGGAAAAAACTCATGAATAACTGATTAATGGTGAAAAATGATATGTGGGTCTTAATGGCACTGCTAGCTAAGTTAATCAGAAAAATTGGAAGCAGGAAGAGGAGTAAGTGGTTGTATAATTGTAAGATGCTCTGTGGATTATACAACAGCAAAGCATCTCCTTAGGGGAATCTGGTACACAGGACTATTTCTAGGAAGTATTGGGGCACATGTAATCATATTACATGCTTCCCTCTCTTCCTAGCCATCAATTGTGTCCAGCTGAAATCTAGTTAAATAAATTTCAAAGATTCCCTTGGGGAAAAAGAAAGGTCATGAAAAGGCAGAGGGGGAATAGTGTCCTCTGTTGTTTTAGAAATTTGGGGAGAGACTGTAGCGTTAAGTGTATGTGCCCATCAATTTAGCAGCAGCCAGTGTGGATAAGAGTGAATCAAAAGAACAAAAATAATAACAAAACCGAATAAATGGCTCTATTTTCTCTTGCACTTTCTGCACCATTGGGTCCCTTTAATGCAAGGTACAATGTAATCTATGGTCTGATGAAGGTTTCAAATATGATGCAGGGAAACAAGACTTGGCCACTAATATTTATAACCAAGATGTCAGTGCTCTAGTGTAGATATCAGGGAGTAAGAGATAAATTATTAGCTACTTAAAATTACAGACTGATTGTACCTGAGGGGAGAAATCATATACTCTCCAAAAATGAATGACTATATAAGAAAAAGGTCTTTACTTAAATATAATTTTAGGGTCTCCCTGGTGGTGCAGGGGTTATGTCTCTCAGCACTGTCAAGCTATCACCAGCCACTGCAGCATGAGTTTGAACCCTGGCCAGGGAGGGGACCCACATGGCGCAGCAGACCTCACCTGTCTTCCTGCTGCTCCCCTCAGCAGTGTGTTTCAGTCCATCTGCCTGTTCTGCTCCCCACTCTGTCTCTGGTGGATCCTCTCAACCCCTGCACCTCTGGCCTGTACCCCAGTTCTTGTATGCATAAATAAACAAAATAAATCTTTAAAAACAGTAAATTTTGAAAAGTTAAATATATGCTTACTATATTTTGAGCCATTGTCTTTATAGAACTATACAAAAGCAATAAGTGAATGAATAAATAATAGATTGATCTTGACTGTCAACAACATACAAGACAATCATCTCCAGCTTGCTTCCATCCATCAATCTGTGGAACACGCTGGCTCTCCTGACTTCTGATGTTTTCTCCTCCTTGACTTCCCCCTCAACATTCCTCACTCCCTCCATCACAGCTTGTCCTAGCTCTTCAGAACTCAGACACAGGTGCCATGGCTTCTAATTTGCAACCTATAGTATGGTGCACCTACAATTGACCCTCTTCCATTTCCCATTATTTTTCTTCAAAAAAATTAACTTTGGGGGCCTCCCTGGTGATGCAGCGGGTTGAGCGCCACACTGTGTCAGCTGTGGATTTCAGTCTATCTCCCTGTTCTGCTCCCCACTCTGTCTCTGGTGACTCCTCTCACCTCCCGCAACTCTGGCCTGTACCTCAGCTCTTGTGTGCATAAATAAATAAATCCACTCACATATTGATGGGCATTTTATAGGTGATGTGTGTATTTCATCTTGCGTCACATCCAGAAGTACGTCATATGAGGTTGCTCTAAGGCAATTCATAGAAGGTAGAGGCAACTAGCTCCTATTGCTGGTGCTTTTATACTATGTGATTAGGAAGTAGAATTAGTTATTTGTAGCTCAGCAAATGTGAATCTAAAAATCACCAGCCATGCATAATTATGAAATTTAAAAAACACAGGGTTTATGGGAAAATAAGATTAGAAGCACAAATCACAAAAATGTCATCAGTAATGTAGTTTAAAAAGGAAGAGATTAATAAAAATGAAATTAGTTAATTTAATAAATTTAATTAAATTTAATAAAAGAGAAATTAATAAAAGAAATTAATTAAAAATAAAAATGGTATGGCAGCTCAGTTTCACACATGATTAAGGGCTATAGAAAGACTATAAAAATAGGGTCCTTTCTCTTGAAAATACCCAAGGTTTGTACATCGGTGTGGGGAAGATGACTGTGGATTAAGTCATATATAAGCAAGTGTGAAACTGGTGTAACGTTCAAATTTTTCCCTAATGTATTAATCATATTGGAACTAAACAGGCATGATAGCAGAATGCATTCTGTGGGATGAAATGAATATTCTGTTTCTCACCAGCCCTTCTCTGGCTGGGCTCTGCAGTCATTGATTACCCCCGTCTTAGTCAATCATTTCAATGGCAACTGCAAAATGGGGATTTTTCCTAATCCCATCAGTCCTTCCACAGTTAAGAGCTGCATTGATCTGTATGAGAAGCCTTTCCTCTTTTCTACCCAGCATGGTCTGTCCTGTCCCTTTACACAACACACAAGTCTGATCTTGCTTTCCTTCACTGTTCTCCACATATTCTGCTGTCAGGGTTTTAGATCACTGAGTCTTCTTGCCTTCCAGTTCAACGTCTTCGTTGCCTTAGCTGTCCCTTGAATCACGTGCTTTGGATTTCCTTCAGTATTCCGGCCACTTTCTTTTGCATGAGTTCAATTTACACACAGAAAATACATTATTCTAAGTGGAGTCTGATTGAGTGGGTTGCAACAATTGTACTCTCTGCTTTGGCTGTTATAGGTCTAGAAATACAGCCCAACATCAGCATAGTTTGCGAAGGTCACATCTTCCCTATTGACTTATGTGTTTTCAGCTCAATTGCTGAGCTAAATTTCCTCTGAACATTATTGGTAATTTAAAAAATATATTTATTTATGCATACAAGAGCTGGGGTACAGACCAGAGGTGCAGGAGTGTGAGAGGAGTCACCAGAGACAGAGTGGGGGGCAGAACAGGCAGAATGACTGAAATACCTCCTGAGGGGAGCAGTGGGGAGGCAGGAGAGGTCTGCTGTGCCCTGTGGGTCCCCTCCCTGGCCGGGGATTGAATTTGTGCTACAGAGGCTGCAGATGCTTCATAGTGCTACACCCCAACAACCTTGTGCCACCAGTGACACCTGATCATTTATTTTTTAATACAAGTATCCAGAATTTACTGTGCTAAATTCCATTTAAGTTGTCTAAATCTTTTTATTCATTTTTTATACTAGCTATAAATCCAAGCTGCTATATATTTTCATCCAAGTCATTAATAAATTTGATCAGGAAAGGTCTAACTAAGGACAAGACTTGCCTTTCATCACAATCACTTGCCATTTCATTCATTTCATTTCTTGATTATGAGCCTTCATCCAAAGCTCAGTCTATCAATGTCTTTGCCGCTAGCTAACATTTCTCCATCTAACCCTCAAAAATATCATATGACAGACCTTATCAAATTCTTTGTGGAAGTTCAAGTCTATAGCAAGCTCCTTAATTACTCCTTTAGTCACACTGTCTAAAGAAGAAATAAGGTTAGCGTGGTACCACTTGTTTTTAGCAAAACCACGCCATAGTCTTATGATCATAACTTCCTTTCCAAAGGAGCTCACAAATATTGAGTCTCAAGGAACTTATTCATCAATGTAACAAAAGATGTTTTTCACAAGTGAAACCAAAATGTGTTCAAGAGAATTATCTTCAAAGGTAGATGAGCTATTAATTACAATATTTGCTGATTTAAAGTTTCTAAATTTCTACTGTGCTCTGAATATAGATGAATTTTGTAGTACCAGGAAAATCTAGTAAATGTCAATAATTATGATGGATTTTAAAAGAAATTCTTTCATTTGCATTTTTTATTCCATTGCAATTTGATGTATAGTTACATAATTTTAACAAGCTTTCATTATTTTCAAGAGCTTGCAGTCTTTTAAAGGAAAAAAAATGACCCTATTTTCCAAGACTGCTTTAAAAATTTTAACATTATTAGTTTGTAACACTGGCTGTGAAGCCTCCTTAAATAACATTTCGATATTACTACCTTTATGTGATAATCAGTAGGTCTATAAATCTATCCAAACAGAGAGAAGAGGAATCAGCTAATAGGCTACAACCAAAGAAATCAATCAGTAATTTCATGGCAAACAATCCAGAAAATAGATTGGTCTGCATTAAAATTTTAGCACTGCAGGCATATTCTGGAGGAGAAATTCATTCAGTAGCATCTACATAATGTGACCTCATAAAATATGAGTGAAAAAATTCCAGTGACTATTTTTGTGTAGATCTAAAGCTCTGAAGACTTATTTTTGGCACTAAATTTCCCTAGAACCAAAACAGCATCTCTGTCTTTTAATTCATATTGGAAAATCAGTAAACAGTAGAATATCCAAAATTTCTTGGGCGAGTTACACGAGGGTGTCAGGAAGCGCAGCTGAAAAAGAAATGAGGTATGTGGTCAAAATGTTAGCAGCATAAATATACTGGCTCTGATATACTCATGTTAGTTGTGTTTACACTTTTAAGACACTTAAAGAGCTAATAATATCTGTGATTAAGGTATCAGAAATTGAAAGTGAATGTGTAAATAACTGAACTATGAATTAGAATGGTAGACTAAATATTATCACAATATATCAAAGCACATGTCCATGTTACATAACAAAAAATAGTGAAATTCAGCCAGTGTCAATTCAAAAGGAATTTTTTTTAAAATCAGTGTTTTAATAAAGAAGGTAACTTAATTATTTCATTGTCCTGGAAAGGAAATTAGCACTTTCATTTGTTTATTGAACTGACACTAGGAACTAGGGATCTTACTATTACTTGGTAATTTTCATCTTTTTTTGAAATATCAATCTTTCCACCCTCAAAGTGTCCAATCACATTAAGCAGGGAACAAAATTAGTAAAAGAAATGATTCCTTCTCTTCCTTCAATGTTGAAAACAGAACAGAAATTATTGTCTTTTTTTTTTTCCAGTGATTTTTAAAGATCTAGATAATTGCTATGGTTTTCATACCATGGCTTATTGTATTTGCGTCTCTGTTATGGACTGATGGAACATGTACTATACAAATGAAATAAGTTTGTTAGTGGTTGGATAATTCTACAAAATAAATTTTACTGTGGAAAGTTTAATGTTCATTTCAGATGCCCTTCCTATGAAATTATTTCTTCCTCTCCCTACCCCTCACCCAGTCTAAACAAATTCTTTGTTAATTGCAAACTTAGCTCTGGCTCCGGAAATTACTGACTATGCTTTCCATCAATTTGCATTGAGGTCCCCAGGACTATAAAATTAGTGGAATGGAACATTGGCCAGGTTCTGTGCCAATTGCTTTTAAAATAAACATCTTTTAAGTAAAACAAACACTGTGCCAATATATGTTTTGATTTATAAAATGATTTTTAAATTAGAAGAAAGTCTTAGCTTGCTTTCCGTAATGGTTTAACATTACCCAAGTCCATTGTCCTTTTGAGATTGATGAGTTCCATTGCAGATAGCATTTAATTAAATAAGATAATGCATTTTCTTATTAATATAAATGTTCTTATTTATCTCTTAAAAGGGAGTTCACATAGTGAAGAAAGTCACATTTTAGTGGTTATATTACTATTTTTCAGCCTGGTGAATATAAAAGGTTTTGAAATATAATTGTTTTTCCAAATAATTATCGTGTTCTACTCAGTTAATCACAAATTGACACTTGAGGATTATCATTTTTTCCCTCCTATTCCTTTTTGAAATAAACACAAAGTCTTGTGACTTTCAGCTGTGCTGGCCACATTTCTTATCTTTATGAAAACAACTTTTTCTTTTTTTCTAATATATAAATATGTAGGTATAATCCACCACATTTTATGATCCATGAAAGCATAAACATTTCTAGAAATAGAAAAGAAAGTTTTTTGTATTTCCATATAGAAAGATAAAAAAGAGAACTCTGGCGGAACTTGTGCTGATTGTGAACAATCAATGCCATGTCCTATTTTCTCTCAGACATGCTTATCAGACCATCAATATGCTTTATGTGCTGGAGTCTTAACTTTGAAAAATAAGTTCCAAAATGAGAAAGAAAAGATGTAGTCATTTCTAGAATATTTTTAAAAAGTAGGCTAATGAGTTCGCTATATTTCACATGTCTGATAAGGACATGGATGACATAATAATGAGCTTTCAAATAAGTGGGAAAAGTCTCCAAAGAGAATATGGAAACTTTTTCTGTTTGCAATGAATGTCACAATCAGAAGGGTGTGGAGGGGTTTACAGACCCAATGAAAGAATGTCTTTACTTTCCAGTAATAAACCACTGGAAGGAGAGGTGG
Organism: Galemys pyrenaicus; assembly: GCA_019455555.1. Lineage (NCBI taxonomy): Eukaryota > Metazoa > Chordata > Mammalia > Eulipotyphla > Talpidae > Galemys > Galemys pyrenaicus. The sequence goes on along the minus strand of JAGFMF010011484.1, from coordinate 295,803 downwards.
CTGTGTGATTGTTAGTAGTTTAGCAAAATAGACAACACTCACATTCTGACCAGTTTAGATATCCACAGATGCTGGAAAAAAAAGAAGAAAAAAAAAAGAAAGAATGGGATTAATACACATAAATAAAATGCATGGGTCATTTAAAAAATATAAGTTAATGATTTTTTAAAATATTTTCACAAAACCTAGTAACTATCACACAATAGTTTGAGAAGTAACAAAAATAGTTAATTGAGTTTTAGTTTAACTTCCAGATCTCAGTCTCTGTGAAGATGCTAATGGTCTCAAAACAGGCATCCAGACTGACATTAATTAGTTAATTATGTTCTCAAAGAGAATATGATTTCACAGTGTTATTTCTAAGATATTTTAGGAGATAATGAGACTCTGAAATTATAGTTGAAATGGTATTAATAAAGAAAAATGATAAGTAACAGGACATATTTGACCATCTAATTTTCCTAGGAGAAAAGAACTGTGGTATAAATCCATCAAGTTTCTACTGGAGGTGTGGATTCACTATGTATATTTTTTTATGCAAATGTTCATATATGATTCGGGTTAACCTTACACAATCACGGGAAATGGCTAGGCAGTGCCTGTTAGGTTGTTATCTTTCTGTTTAATGTTTGACCTCAGTCTGTGGAACCACAGGCAAGATGGTGGGGGACATGGAGGAGAATAAAGAAACTGGGACCCAAGATTGTGAACTGTTAGCCATAAAGACTGTACCATGAGTCTCTCATCCCTTCCAAAGATGCAGTGTCTTGCCAGGGGAAGCTGGTCCTTTTCATCTTAGAGCTAAACACACACCTGGCCCAGGCATCAGAGAAGTCACAGAAGAATCTCGAGGTGACAGAGCAGCTGCCAGGTAGCCCGTACCACCAGGTGAGCCAGCAGGTAAATGGTGACCTGTGTGATTGCCACTGTATCTGTGTCACTCCACTGTTTCTCCAAGCATAAGGGCAAGGTAGTGCTACTTCACTTCACCTTTTACATGTCTTTGCGGTCTGCCCTAGCTAGAAATATGTAGGGCAGAGAATTCCAGGAAGGGTGTGTTGCCTAGCTAAATCAGCGAGTTGTTAGGCTACCCGAGCTTGCCTCAGGATTACTCAGAAAGTGCCATGACAGCGTGCTTCTGGAATAGAAGCTCCAGTAAAAGTCCAAGCACATACCTGACTTGCATCCATTTGCACACCATGTAAGAAAGAGGTGCCCCATTAAGCACAGCGTTGGCAGAGACAGGAGGCAGATCCAAAGGGCTGGGCGGAAGAAAGCTTAAGAAAGGGACGCACTGTGGGAGCTGACTTTAGGAAACTAGCAAGTGATAACAACAGCCCTTGCCACTCTCAGGTCCTTAAGGCAAGGGAGGGGAGGCAGCAGGGAGGGAGTGGTGGTCCAGGGGCAGCTCTGTGGGCCCCGGAGCCTGGGGAAGGCAGCCTCGGTCCCACCTGCAGCCCAGGAACAACAGAGCAGGACAAAAAGCACCCTGAACTTTCTCCACTCCAGGTCTCCATTCCAGGACACCAGCGGGCACAGAGGCCCAGGCCATGTGGCCATAGAGATGCAGCCAGAGCCACAGGTCAGAGCAGAGAAGGGTGAGATAGATTTGAGTAGCAACAGAATAGGCTGCATGAGTGATCGGTGTGAACCAAAATGAGCCTTCTATGAACAGATAAATGTTTAGGTATGTGGATGGGATGGATGGGTAAATGATGGAGGGATAGATGGGTGGATAGATGGGTAGATGGGTGGATGGATGGATGGATGGATGGATAGGTGGGTGGGTGGATGATGGATGAATAGGTGAATGGATGGATGAATAGGTGGATGAATGAATGGATAGATGGGTGGATGGATGGATGGGGGGTAGGTGGGTGGGAGGGTGGATGGATGGATGGGTGGGTGGGTGGATGGATGGGTGGGTGGATGAATGGATGGATGGGTGGGTGGGAGGGTGGGTGGGTGGATGGATGATGGATGAATAGGTGGATGAATGGATGGATGGTAGAAGATGGATGAATAGGTGGATGGATGGATGGATAGATGGATGGGTGGGTGGATTATGGGTGAATAGGTGGATGAATGGGTGGGTGGATAGGTGGATGATGGCTGAATAGGTGAATGAATGGGTTGATGGATGGGTGATGGAGGCATGGATGGATGGAATGATGGACTTTTAAAATGCCATCTACTGATCCTACTGAAAAAGTCACCAATTAATAATAAAATATGGTAAATATTTTAAAGCTAATGAATTTTTAGGAAGTACTAAATGACTCAAAATGACTTGTCCCAGGCTTCTCTGGTGGTACAAGGGGTTAAGAACAGCACTATGAGGCTGTCAGCATCCACTGTAGCACATGTTCGATCCCCAGCTAGGGAGCCGACCCACATGGCACAGCAGACCTCTCCTGCCTCCCCGCTGCTCCCCTCAGCAGTGCATTTCAGTCAGTCTGCCTGTTCTGCTCCCCACTCTGTCTCTGGTGGATCCTCTCACTACCCCACCACACCTCTGGCCACACCCCAGCTCTTATATGCACAAATAAATATTTGAAAAACAAACAAACAAAAGTTACTTGTCCCTGTGGGCCTGTCCCTCTACCTTTCATGGATTTGCTGTTCAATGTCAAGCTTCCTCAGGCACTAAGACCCTTGCAGAGCAACTGCAGATCCTCAGGTGTGCCCTGTCACTATTTGATGCGGCTCATCGACTGTTGGGGCCCCCTCCACAATCCCCCTTTGCCCCCACTCATCAGCAACAAACCAATGTGCCTAGCTCTGGCTGGGGGGGCTGGCAGTGGAGACCGCATCTCTCTCACCCACCCTTATCCAAGGGGATGGCAACTTGTGCGCAGGACACATTAGGCACCAGGAAGAAGAGAAGGCAAGAGCTTTGCCAGCCCGAAGGAGGTGGTGGTGGGGAAATCAAGGGGTCTCCAGCCCAAGATGCTGTGAGCATGCACAGTCCATTCCTGCAGCAGTACCCAGTGGGCTTTAGGTGATTTTGGTGACTCCAAGTGAAAGGTGAAGTTGCTAGTTCTCACAGCCAGTGCTTCACCTCTCCCCGAGGATGCACCGGCGCGGAACCCAACCTGGCGCTGGTTCCGTCAGCCAAGCCCCACCGAGGTCTTCAGAGGTATTTTTCTCTAGAAACTCTTCATTAGTCTTTTCAACGTGGTTGAACTGAAACCGATTTTCTCAAGAGATCCTTTGAGACATACCTGTAGAATGTCTTCAGTCCTCGAGATGAGGATTTGTTCGGTTCTCATTTGGTGATGGGTTTTTTGTTTCTTAATCATTCAGTGATATTTTCTTATAACCTGGTCTTTCTCCAACACAAGACATTTTTAATATTGACAAGGGAGGGATGAAAAGGTTTTATCTTGAAAGACCTCAGGATTTTTGTGGGCCTGGGGGAGTTTTCATCAGCCATGAAGACATTTTACAGAGCTTCAATTTTAATCCCCACTTTAAAAAAAAATCACTATTTCACTTCTTTCCAGATGGTACGATTTTGAGCTTTTATTCTGGCACTTAAAAAGCAAATGACTTTTGGGCAAATATTTCACTCTTTTTGAAAGAAACGCTAAAAATAAAGGAATCCATGTAAGCATTTCTATAGTTGCCCTGGATTTCTAATAGCTGAGCTTTTGGTATCAATTAATTTAATTAGAACTGAACATCAGTTTCAACATGCCTACTCCCAGTGATTTGATAAAGTGAAAAGAGTTACCAAAAGTTTTCCTATTCATCTTTTATTTTTAGTTAGTTTTAAAAAATTCACAGACTAGCTCTGATCCTGCTTTATAAAGTGTGACTTTGTGTAAAATAATTTGAAAAATGGGCCTCCCTGGTGGCGCAGTGGGTTAAGCAACGCATTATGAAGCAAACCGCAACCACTGCAGCACGAGTTCGATCCCTGCTGCCGGCCAGGGAGGGG
>JAGFMF010011484.1:216994-291810 GCA_019455555.1 Galemys pyrenaicus | reverse complement strand
CGCTCTGTCTGTGGTGAATCCTCTCACCCCCACACCTCTGGCCTGTACCCCAGTGCTTGTATGCATAAATAAATAAATCTTTAAAAAAAAAAAAAGAAAAAAAATAATTTGAAAAATTTCCTTGATCTCTCGAAGTACTTAGGGAATATTTCATTCTTGTAACAGCCCTGAATCACATGATGGAATTTTTAAAAAGTGTATCAGGTAATTGATTTAAAGCTTCTGATGTTAGAGACTAAGCTAAGAGTTATGAAAAAGAGAAAATGGAAAATGAGTTTTGGGTTTTTTCTATTCCTGATTTAAATATGATAAAAATCCAAAGAAAATATTTTGAGACAATGGGCCAGTTTATTTTTTTAAGGTTTATTTATTTATGCGTACAAGAATTGGGGTATAGGCCAGAGATGTGGGGGATGAGAGGATCCACCAGAGACAGTGAGAACCAGAACAAGTACATAAACTGAAATACACTGCTGAGGGGAGGAGCAGGAAGACAGGAGAGGTCTGCTGCGCCATGTGGGTCACCTCGCCAGTGGCAGGGATCGAACTCGTGCTGCAGTGGCTGCGGTTTGCTTCATAGTGCGTTGCTTAACCCACTGCGCCACCAGGGAGGCCCCTAAAGGACCATTTTAAATGGGTAGCATTGATATAAAATATTTAATCAGAGCATTGCTGCAAATTAAGTGTCATTAAAAGCTGCATTTCTATTTCCTAATTGTATGGCTCAGGTCCCTACATCCTCTTTCCAAATAACAAACAGGGTACGCTAAAGTGTGTAATAATGAAGAAGCAGAAGATAAGTTTAAAAAAAAATGAAAATAATTTATTTTATTGCAAAGAAAATATCTGAGTTTTGTGTTGCTTTATGACTGCCTTTAGGGCACAGGGTTTGCCGTGTGAGGGCATGACTTTGAAGTTGGGAACATCAGTTGTTTGTCTGGATGACAAAGAGGAAGTCACATTATTCTGAGGAATATTCTGGTCCTTTTCTCAGGAATGTCCTGGTGTGTACCTGTGTGCCTGGTGCAAAGAGCCCACTCAGGCCCATTCCATTTCTTTTTTTTTTTTTTTAAGATTTATTTATTTATGCATACAAGAGCTGGGGTACAAGCCAGAGGTATGTGGGGGGGGGCGGTGAGAGGATTCACCACAGAGAGCAGGGAGCAGAACAGGCAGATCAACAGAAGTACACTGCTGAGGGCAGCAGCGGGCGAGGCAGAAGTCTGCTGTGCCACGTGGGTCCCCTGCCTGGCCTACAGCAGGGATCGAACTCGTGCTGCAGTGGCTGCGGTTTGCTTCATAGTGCAGTGCAGAACCCATTGCGCCACGAGGGAGGCCCCCATTCCATTTCTTTACTCGACTTCACTGTGTATATGTGTGTGGCGTGTGGCGTGTGTGTGATGGGTGGTGTATGTGTGTGGTGTGGAGTATGTGACATGTGTGGTGTGGGCATGTGTGTCATGTGTGTGACATGTGGTGCATGTGTGGTGTGTGGTATGTTGTGTGTGTGTGTGTGGTATGTGAGGGGTGTGTGTTTGTGTGTATATGTCTGGTCCACTCTCAATCTCTCTAAAAAGTTAAGTCTCTCTCTGTACCAATCAACAACTAAAGTCTTCACCACGCTTCAGATAAAGAACAGAATCTTCATCTGCAGCTACTATATCAGCAACTGGGGAGAGATATTACACTCCCAGCAGGAAGGTGTCAGGAACCCAGCTCTTGGGGAAGAGCTGAGGGCAAAGGCCACCAATGTCTGCTCCACTGTCCTACAGAATTGTTTTCAAACAAACTGCACCTGAGAATAGTCAATGACAGAAGGAAATCTGAATCCTGCCCACATTTCCTTAATTGCTCCCTGGGTCCTTGGTAGCTTTCTCTTTTCCTGTTATATCCTGGAGTTGCCAGACTTTTCCTGAGCTGGTGCACACTCAGTAACATTTTCAAGGAAAAAATGAATCCAGAGGATCTTGGTCCAAATTGTTCTTTCATTATTTTTTTTAAAGATTTATTTATGCGTACAAGAATTGGGGTACAGGCCAGAGGTGTGGGGGGTGAGAGGATTCACCAGAGACAGAGTGGGAAGCAGAACAGGCAGATCTACTGAAATCCACTGCTGAGGGGAGCAGCAGGGAGACAGGAGAGGTCTGCTGTGCCATGTGGGTCCCCTCCCTGGCCAGGATCGAACTGGTGCTGCAGTGGCTGGGGATACTTCATAGTGCTTAGATGTAACCCCTAGTGCCACCAGGGAGGGCCCACTCATTCATTACTTTCAATAGATGTTTGTTTGCTATTATAATGAAACATACACTCTATGCCCTTGAAAATGTAAAACTCACGCCATTAGTTTACCGGTACCATTCATTTAGTGCCTTGCCTAATTGGCTTTTGCCAAAGTTCTCCTTAAATTTGGGCCTCCCTGGTGGCGCAGTGGGTTAAGCAACGCACTATGAAGCAAACCGCAGCCACTGCAGCACGAGTTCGATCCCTGCTGCCGGCCAGGGAGGGGACCCATATGGTGCAGCAGACCTCTCCTGCTGTGCCCGCTGCTCCCCTCAGCAGTGTGTTTCAGTCCATCTGCCTGTTCTGCTCCCTGCTCTCTGTGGTGATCCTCTCACCCCCCTATACCTCTGGCCTGTACCCCAGTGCTTGTAGGCATAAATAAATAAATCTTTAAAAAAAAAATTTGCACACAGCCTCCTCTCCTTGGGGCCTCATTTGAAGTCTTGCTTTTCATGATGACAACTCAGAACTGAAGGGGGAGGAGATGCGTGCATTGGTGATCAGTTAGCCTTTATTTGTGACAGTTACACATAAACATGGTTAGCGCTCCCTTCTAGTTACCCCCAACTCATCTTGATCAACAGCTTAGAGATAATACAGTAATAAAGCCAAGTGTGTCTCCGACTTTATTTTCATGTAATCTGTGCACCCTTTCCCCCTTACAAAATGTGGGTCCACAGACATGGCAAGGGATTTATTCTGAAATCAGGATTAAAGAGAAAATTAGGGAGATAAAATTGAGCAAGAGCCCATCAGGGGGTACAGTGTTCCTTCATGAGGACATGTGGCTTAATCATTAAGCAGTGTGAAGGCCTACCTAATGGCTCAAGCACCTAAGTTTCAGCACTATCAAACTGCCAGCAGCCAGTGTAGCACAAGTTCAACCCCTGGCCGGGGAGCCACTTGTTCTCCTCCCCTCTCCGTCTCTGGCAAATCCTCTCACCTCCCACACCTCTGGTCTGCGCCCCAGTTTTTGTATGCATAAATATATTTTTAAAAATTAAGCAAATTTTATCTTTGAACCCTCACAAGTGGATATTAAATGCTGTTTTTAAAAATGTCAGTACTTCACTAGGTTATTTAAATTAAACATGCAGTCTATGACAAATTAAATTTTAATAATCCAGGTTAATAGTCATGGTGACCAGAGATAAAACACGATAAGAGAAATATGTTCCTTCCACAAAATAAACTTTAATGAAAAGAGCACAGAAGAATATTATAATATTTGTAAGTTCAAATACATGCAAAGGCTTAACGGTTAAAAAATAGTAAGTACTTTCTATTCAATTTTTTGTGAACTGAAAAGTCCACCTAAAATTCTGAAAAAGTTATAAAATAGAACACAAAAATCAGGGGTGCTTACCGGCCACGTAGAAATGCTTTCCACCATAATATGAAACACCACGCCTCATTTTTTTGAAGTGGCGGTAAAGACATTGTGTGCAGTGGTTAAAGAGGGCTGATAACCCTCTGAGTGTAGTCCTGGTTTTGCCACTTTGGCTGTGTCCCTGAGCAAGTTACTCAGCCTCTCTGTGACTTATTTCCTCCTTTATAAATGGGGTCTATTTGTCCTCTACTGTTGCCTAACAAACCCCCCCAAACTCGGTGGCTTACAGCACTAGACACAGACTCGCTCAGTTTCTTTGGGTCAAGAGCTTAGAAACAGCTTAGCTGATGGTTCTGGTTTGGGGGTCTCTTGTGAATTGCAGTTGTTGACAACCAGTCATTTCACCAGCAAAATGGGTTTAGTCAGAAGCAACAGCAAAAAACAATACAATCACCTGGAGGAAAAAAACAGGTGCACGTTCCCAAAAGAAGACAAAAGAAGCGTCCTTACGCATGTGTCCTATAGAAATACCATGGAGAAGAGCAGTTACAAATGGGGTGTCCCTTGGAGGAAAAGGGGGGTAGCGGTGGAATGGCTTCTCATGAACTGGTTCTGGCACCTCTCTTTGGTCAAGCGCCTGTTGCTAGGTACCTCTTCCTTCCTTCCACAGCAAAGCAGGATGGCCTCCCTTGGAGGTGCCAGGTACGTCTCTTCCGGTTGCATTCTGTAGCATGCACGGCGAATTCCCTTTTAGCCTCCCAACCTCCTTTAAATGTAGTCTCTGCATATTCCTTTTCACAGGGCCGGACTGGACTGCAGTCACTGAAATCTCGTCTGAGATGACGCATTTCCAGAAGCGCACCAAGTGCTGATGGGTACCTGCAGGGTTCAGTTCTGCCCACTGGGGCTTCCGGAGTGTCCGCACAAGGAAGTGATGCTTTAGCAAGAACCCCCATCTTTCCTGTATCCTCTTAGTAATTTTCCATCCACATCACACCCCTCCCCCCAACGCTAGAATTTGTTGGCTGTAAATCCCAACTGTCTTCAGAAGTAAGCTCCATTTCACTCCCCTGCTGCTATCACCTTGACAGGGATGACTATAAAGTCTTCCTGGCTGTTTCAACAAGTATCAGTATTCCTCCCCCCACCCCACCCCCAGTCCCCCATCCTTNCACTCCCCTGCTGCTATCACCTTGACAGGGATGACTATAAAGTCTTCCTGGCTGTTTCAACAAGTATCAGTATTCCTCCCCCCACCCCACCCCAAGTCCCCCATCCTTCTCAAGGACAGAGTTTTTTTGTAATTTGCCTAGTTCCAGCTCAAATCTATGGTTCCACAAAGCCCTCACATGGTTCCCTTATCTGCGACCTTCTTCATTTGACTAGAGTCCCAGAGCTCTGGTCCACCTGTAGCCTTCAGCGTTTTCGAATTGAGTATGACATTCAATCCTCTCCAGCTCAAAGGAGAGGTCAAGCTTTTTCTTTGGTTTTCTTAATGATTCCTATACTTGGCTAAAATGAGGATAAAACATCCCCTTCTCTCCCTTGTTGAAGGATGGGACATGGGCCTCTTCTTCCGCACCACCCTGAAGCTAGGTAAGTTGGCTAATTCAGGCAAAACAGGTTCGGGAGCTACTCTTTTTGCAAGTGTGGTGCAGACAAGACCTTAAAGTGCGGGCACTTGTACCCACTGCCAAGGTCTGAGCCAAGGGGACATTACAATGAAGCCTGGCTGGAAAGCCATTCACTGGAAAACCTTCTACTTACTTCTTTCAAAGAGAGTGCCTTTTGAGGTGAAGTCCCCTGGCCAGCCACTTAGTTCAGAAGTGACTCACGAGTGCAAATGCGATGATTCCAAAGGCGTGTTAGTTACTGTTGCGCAACACCACATTCTGATGACCAATATTTCTTCTCAGGAAACTTGCATTTCTCAAACATATCAGCTGATAATTGAAAAGAGTAAAATTAGGGCCTCCCTGGTAGCCCAAAGAGTTGAGCACCGCACTGTGAAGCATCCTCGGCACTGCAGCATGAGTTCGATCCCCGGCCAAGGAGGGGACCCACATGGCACAGCAGACCTCTCCTGCCTCGCCTGCTGCTCCCTTCAGCAGTGTGTTTCAGTGGATCTTCTCCCCACTCTGTCTCTGGTGAATCCTCTCACCCCCTGCACCTCTGGCCTGTACCCCAGTTCTTGTATGCATCGGTAAATAAATCTTAAAAAAAGAAAAGAGTAAAATTAGTTCTGTATAAATTATAATCTGCATCTAAGAGCCTTCGTAATCATTGATGAGCAGCTCTCATCTTCCATGACAACATTCTTTGAGTTTGTCTGGGGTTTGCTAAGGAAGATGTGGCCACCTGATGCGGTTGTAGTGTTTGCCTTTTAGTTATTTTTCTCTAAAGACACACATCTCATTTTTAGCACCTTGGAGGTGTTTTGTTATCCATGACTCATTTCATTCTTAAGAATGTATCAGAATAGTGAATTCTAAAACAACTACCCTGAAATAATGTTGCCAATCAGCAATTTTTATTTTTATTTTTTTAAAGATTTATTTATTTATGCATATAAGAGCTGGGGTACAGGCCAGAGGTGTGGGGTGGGGGGTGAGAGGATTCACCAGAGACAGAGCAGGGAGCAGAACAGGCAGATGGACTGAAACACACTGCTGAGGGGAGCAGCGGGCACAGCAGGAGAAGTCTGCCACACCATGTGGTTCCCCCCCATCCCCCCGCCGGCAGCAGGGATCGAACTTATGCTGCAGTGGCTGCGGTTTGCTTCATAGTGTGTTGCTTAATCCACTGTGCCACCAGGGGAGAACCCCTAATCAGCAATTTTTAGCTTTTGAAGGGATTCATGTATGACCCGCACACATCCCAGGTTACTATGCGGATTATTTTGAGCTTTAAGCAACTGAGAAACAGTAGACACAGAGGAGCTCTCTGCCTGAAAGCAAGACGTAGATTTTGCTTTGGGAAGATGACATAAACGTCCACTTCTGAAGATATTCCGCTGTCTGGGAAAATTGAAATAAGATGAGATGAGTTTGTAAAACAAAGCTTGCTAAACAGCCCGACCTACACACAGTTTCTTGTCGCTTTAATTTACTGCTCCTGGAAGCCAAATTCCCTTTGTCTCATCACTTGTACACAATTCATTGCCCTTTGTTAAAATTGTATTTAAGCCCTAGGCACACGAAAATATTAACATCAGTTTTAAAATGGAGACACCTTTTGTCCCAGCAATCTATCTTTTGTCAATTTGGGATAGGCCAGGAAAAAGAAATGGGGGACAAGTAGGCTAAGAGTAGCCCTAGTCCTGTTTGAACAGAAGGACTAAATCGTGGACTGGATAGCCGTGTCCCAACAGCCTTTGGACCAAATTGGCCCAGACTGACCAAAGGGGCCTTGCTGGACAAAAAGCTACCTGAAAAGAAAAGACATACTACTATGTGTGTAGGGGTGGGGGGAGGGTAGTGGGGGAGCATCCCTGTTGGCCGATAGCCCTATGAGGCATCCACAGCCACTGCATCACGAGTTCGATCCCCTGCCAAGGAGGGGACCCACATGGCGCAGCAGACCTCTCCTGCCTCGCCCGCTGCTGCCCTCAGCAGTGTTTCAGTCCATCTACCTGTTCTGCTCCTGCCTCTGTCTCTGGTGAGTCCTCTCACCTCCCGGGCCTCTGGCCTGTACCCCAGCTCTTGTGTGCATAAATGAATAAATCTTTAAAAAAAAACCAAAACAAAACCGGGGGCCTCCCTGGTGGCGCAGTGGGTTAAACAATGCACTATGAAGCAAACCGCAGCCACTGCAGCACGAGTTCGATCCCTGCCGCCGGCGAGGGAGGGGACCCACATGGAGCAGCAGACCTCTCCTGCCTTGCTCGCTGCACCCCTCAGCAGTGTGTTTCAGTCCATCTGCCTGTTCTCCTCCGCACTCTGGTCAATCCTCTCAACCTCCCTCTCCCCCCTGGACCTCTGGCCTGTACCCCAGCTCCTATATGCATAAATAAATAAATGTTTTTTTAAAAAGTTTAAAAAAATAAAGACGTGCCAATCCTATTGGATTAAGGTCCCACCTGACTCCAGTGTCCCCTCTCACCACCTTAACTGTATAGGCAAAGACCGCACAAGATCACATTTTGAGGTTCTGGGAATGCCAGAAATCCCTGGGGGACATTCTTCATCCCAGTACCAGTTCTGAGCGGGAAACTTGGAAGGGGTATAGGATGACTTCTGACCTTCAAGCAAAGCGAAGGTGAGAGAGGTGAACTGGGCTTCTCTGGGCAGAAACACCAGAAGGTGCTCTCTGCAGAGCATGTACCTAAAATGTTGGGGTGCAGGAGGCTGCCCACTAAATCTCTGCCTGATTGTACCCACTTTTCTCTCTTTTTCCCTCCTGGGAGAGAGGAAGACTTTGAATAGGAGAAAGCAAACCATGATCTGATCTCTGAGTCGCTTTCCTCCTGCTTAAAATGAGGATGTGGGGCTGTTTTTGTGTCTCCAAAATGAGGATGTGGAAGATAATCAGAAGATGTCCTTCTGGTTCTGTGAGCTATGGCTCGAAGGGAGAGGAGGGACCAATCTCCTGTTAAGAGCACTTTCCTGCTAAGAAGGTAGACTTTCAGAAGGAACGGTCCCCATCACCATCTTTCTTTTTTTTTCTCTTTATTTATATATACTTGACATCAGTTGTGGTCCCCATGGAATTCCCACCACCATTTCACCTGTGTACCATGACGTCAGTCCCTTGTGCTCTTTCTGTCCTCGTCCCATTCCCTCCCCCACCCCCACAAAGTGTTTGTGATTTGTCCTTGTCTTTTTGTTCTTGTTGTGTTGTGAATTTTTTTTTTATTATTTCTTTTTCTTGAGCTCTTTTTTGGTTCCTTTATAGTCTTCCTAAAAGTGAAACCACCCGATATTTTTCTCTTGCCTTCTTGTAACAGGGTGGTTCCCAGGAAAGGGGGAAGTTCCAGAACCCCGGTTCCGCCCTAAGTAGGTAAAGCTAAGCAGGAAAAGAAAATTCTGCAAAAAGGAAAACAGAAGGAAGAGAGGAAAAAAAAAAAAAAAAACCAGGATAAAAAGCAACAAGGAGACCCGGAGGAGGCACGTGGAGCAAAGGAACATGTGAAAAACTGCGCTTGCTTTTTGGTCTTAAACTAGTTAAAACAGATGTGGGTGAGAAACCCATGGGGAGGTTAACAATGGCAGCTTTCATCTTAATTTTAATTTTGCTCTTTTCCTCCCAAATTTGTCTGACTCTTTCTGACCCTTTTCTATGGGTCTCTACTAAAAAGTCCTTTAAACGTGTGACAGGCTTTTAGGCCTTGCTTTAAGCCAATCCTATTTAGCTAAACTTTTACCCTCAAGGAGATGGGTAACTTTAAATGCTCAACTTAGTAACTATGTTCTTTGTCCTTTCTATATTGTACCCTAATTATATTAAAGTTCCTTTCCATTAAAAGTTTTATATGTTTGTCTTAATGTGGTGGATGGCAAAACCCATTCAAAAAAGGCAAGTTTAGGGCCTCCCTGGTGGTGCAGTGGGTTAAACAACGCACTATGAAACAAATTGCAGCCACTGCAACATAAATTCGAACCCTGCCGCAGGCCAGGGAGGGACCCACAGGGCACAGCAGACCTCTCCTGCCTTGCCCACTGCTCCCCCCAGCAGTGTGTTTCAGTCCATCTGCCTGTTCTGCTCCCCACTCTGTCTCTAGTGGATCCTCTCACCTCCCTGGACTCTGGCCTGTACCCCAGCTCTTGTGTGCATAAATAAAAAATCTTTAACAAAAAAACAAAGAAAGGCAAGTTTAAAAGTTCTAAAGTGCTCCTCTCCCTGCCCTATAACATTCTGACTTATTTCATTGAGTATCATCCCTTCTAGCTCCATCCATGTTTCTACAAAAGACTCTAGTTTATCTTTTTGATTACTGAATGGTATTTCATTGTGTGTATGGACCACATCTTCTTGATCCAGTCCTCTATTTTTGGGCATTTGGGTTGTTTTCAGGTCTTACCAATTATAAATAGTGCTGCAGTAAACATAGGGGTGCAGGTATTCTGTGAATCAGTGTTTTTGTGTCCTTTGGGTAGATCCTTAGGAATGGAATTGCTGGGTCATATGGTAGCTCTATTTTTAGCAGACTGAGGAACCTCCTTATGGCTTTTCATAGTTGTTGGATTTACTTGCTTTCCCACCAGCAGTGTAGTAGAGTTCCTTTCTCTCTGCATCCTCACCAACACTTGTTGCTGATTTTTTCAATATGTACCATTCTGACTGGTGTGAGGTGGTCTCTCATTGCCTATCACCGTCTTTCATTCAGCAAGTGTATCTTTCAGGCAGTGGTTGTGGTTGCAAGCAACAGAAACTGATTATCTTGAGCACAATGGGAGTTTTTCAGAAGGCTCTGGGGACTAGCTGCAGGAACAATCTGCTTCAGCTACCCAACTGTGGTAGAGCTGATCTCCTCCCTCCCCCACACACCCTTCCTGTTTGCACATCTTGCTTAAGGGTCAAAGTCCTGGGTATGAGTCTAATTATAGTTCTCAAGCGTTGGCATTGCTCTCAGCTTTGCTGGGTATAGGCAGAGCAAAGACAAGATCTCCCCCAAGAGAGATGAACTGCTGATAGAAGATTGAATAGTGGACACACAAGGAGAGAACACATGTCTGGAATTCAGCCAAGCATGGAGATTTTTCACAGTGTATTGAGATACTTGTATCTTTACACTAATGTTGTGGTTGTATTATTAATAGTCTTATCACTATTATTTGAATTCAGTGGTTAAGGAGTCATAGTCTGGAATCAGGGAGACTTAAGAGTGAATTCCACTCTTCCTCGTAGTAGTTAGATGATTTGGGGAAAGTTATTTACCATGTGTACAAAAGAAGCCCCAATATTCTCATTTGTAATGTGAGTATAATGAAAATGACTTTTGTTCCATTTAAAGGAGATAATATATACAAAAGAACTTAAGGCTATGCCTGACTCATAAATATATAGCACCCAGTAATAATCTTTATGGACCAGGCACCAAGGAAGTGACTTCTGTGAGTGATTTCTTGTAACCTTCAGAACTATCTGTAGCGTTGACATCAGAATCCACTCTTCCAACAAAAGTGGAAACTGTGGTTCATCTGAGAAAGTTGGTTCAGGAAACACAGCTGTGAGAACTGTCAAAGTTGGGATGGCTCACTCCAGCTGTATCCCACCCAGAGGCCCAGGGCCTCTGCCCCACCAGACACAGTTCCTGTTTTTCATATAGGCCCAGGAGACAGTCTTCTCCTCCTAGGGCTAAACAAGAGGGGGAGGTTTGAAAAGTTTGCTTTTTTGTAATTACTGCTTGTGATTACTCTAGCCCCTGGGACCATACTATTTCTGTCCGCATTCATTATAATTAGATACCTGAGAATGGAGTTGCATTGACATCAAGGTAATAATAATGGGAGAGGTTTGCTAAAAGTAAGGACTGAAGAAGACACAGGTCAGTGTGGAGATGCACACTTATCTATACTATTTTTTTTTTTTGAAGATTGGTTTATTTATGCATACAAGAACTGGGGGACAGGCCAGAGATGCAGGCGGTGAGAGGGTCCGCCAGAGACAGAGTGGGGAGCCCCCACACTTATCTTTACTACTCAGGCATAAGAAACAATCAAATCGCCTTAAGGTCCATATTGTAAATTTTATATTAAAATTACTTCATTTGTCATTTAAAATATTATAAATTATTATTTAAATTATCATAAACAAAATCTAGAGTCTATGTTTAGATGAGTACAGTATATCAGACGTCACAGCAATGTTCATAGGAATGAAGAGTTCATAGGAATGAACAATCAGTTGCTGGAACTTTTTTGACGCTAACAGCTTTATTGCTACACTATACCATTCAGATATAAGCTTAGGTGAAAAACTGACTTCCTCCTTATTTCTGTTTTCTTTTGAAAAAGTTTCTGTACTCAGGAAACATAGCCTTTAAAGTCAGCAATAATGCGGAAATTAGATTGTAATGATCTTCAACTGCTTTTCATCAAGAAAAATGAAATAAATTTTCCCCTGTCGATTTTCATGGCCCCATCAAATAAGCCCTCGTTGCTCCACATGCCCTTGCAGGCACTGCGTCAGTTCCTAAAGGAAAAGCCAAGTTCACAGCTGACATCCCATTACCTTGGGACCCATTCAGCGGCAGAAACAATAGTGAACTATCACTGCAACCGCATAAACCCCAGTGAGAAGAACTAACTGTTAAAGTACACGGTTTGAAACAAGGAATACTTTAAGTTCCAGATGATTAAGCCAGAGGAGGGGCGCTGCTCCCGCTCTGGTGCCGGCCAGTCCCGGCCCGCTCCTCCCGCCCCGCGGGGGACCAGGTCGGGGTCGCCGCGCCAGATGCGCGGTCCTCAGGTGAGCGGGCAAGGGGCGGGCCGGCGCCAGACCGCCGGGGAGGTTCCCCTCCCGCGGTAGCCCGGGAGCCTCTGCAGCGAGCGGGCGCGGATGGAATCCCAGACCGGCGCCGCGGCCCCGCCCCGCCGCGGGCCCGCCCCGTCTCCGCCCCGCCCCGCCCGTCGCGGCCCCGCCCCGCGTGGCCCCGCCCCACCCCGCGCGCTCACGTCGCCCCCGCCCGGCCCGCCCCCGCGCCGGGACGCCCGCCTGCGCCGCGGGCCGAGTTGTGGGCGCGGGGCGGCCCGCTCGGCTCTCCGCAGCCGCTCGCCGCCGCGCGCCCTGCGGGGAGGCGGAGGAGGACGCGGAGCGGCGCGGGAGGAGGGCTTGCGGGAGTGCGGGCCGAGCCGCATCGGCCGGCGCCGGCGAGGGAGCGCAGCGGCCCGCGGTGAGTGCGGCCGGGCCGCGGCGGAGCGGGGCCGTCGCCCGGGAGACGGGCGCGGGGCGCGGGGCCTCCTCGCGGCGGGGCGGGGCGGGCGGGCGGCCGGCGGGGCCTGCGGCGGGCGGGCGGGCGGCCGCGGCCTGCTTCCGCCGACCCGCTCCCGGCCGCGCGCGGGCCCGGCCGCCGCCTTTGTTGCCGCGGCCGCGGGGAGAGCGAGGCCGGGGCTCGGCGAGGCCTGGGGCAGCGCGCGGGGCCTGCGGCTCCGGGCCCCCACCCCGGCCTGGCTGCGGGGCCGGCGCGGGGCGCGGGCAGGTGCTGCGGGCTCCTGGGGGGCCGGCCGGCGCGGGCCGAGCGCGGTGGCGTGGAAGCCGCCCCGGGACGGGCAGCGCGCGTGGGGCTCGCCCGGGAGTTGGCAACTTCGGGCGCCCAGGGAGGCTGCTCTGGGCCGGACCGGGTGACGTTCGTCAGGGGCAAGTCCAGGCACAGAACTTGGAAGGCGCGGAGTGACCTGTGCGCCCACCGAACGCTCAGTTGCAATGGCAGACGTGGGGTTCCCCTCCCCACTTGTCGGGGTTCAGGGCCAGGTGGGGCCGGGTGGCGGAACGCGGGCCCGGCTGGGGAGACCAGCACCTGGGGTGCAGTTCTCCCGGGGTTTGTGAGCCTCTAGCCTAGGGTGGGGGGCAGGCGACATGGCTTGCGGGGACAGCAGGACGTGGGGATCCCCGTAATGGTGTGAAGGGGACACTGAGTGTTTCCCAAACGCGATGTTAATTCACTGTGCTCGGGCTAGAGCAGTTCTGTGCAACCGAGCAAAAATAAACGCCCATCAACTTAAAGATGGAACCGCCGACCTGTCCTCCACCGTGGGGGGCCGACGCTGATCTGGACTTTTCTGCTCATCATCCGCCAGCTTCCCATCACGTGAAGTCCGCACCGTGCTGTGGCCACTGCTCCCACAGCCATCGTTCTTTAAAAGCATTAAAAGACGCGTGGCCTGTGGACCAGGCTTCGCAGCCTCGGCCCTCCCGGGAGCAGCTGTGATTGTTGCCCTGCACTTGCTAGTTTCTCCTCAGTTCTGCATCCCCTACCTGGGATGGGGTGAGTCGGGGATTCCATCTGCTCTGAGCAAAATCTGTGTCCTTAACCCTTTGGTTCCAGCACCCTCCTGCTGTTTCCTTGGTGCCTCTGGGGAGGAACTTACTTTCTAGGCTTTGCCAAGCTCTTTCCCCTTGTGGCCTGGGTTAAGGTCAGTGGGCGTATTCGCCTAAACACTTACCCATTTCAGGACCCTCGGCAGCATCTCTTTCCAAGTCCCTTTCTCCTTTTCCCCTTAATTATTACGTTTCCTCTTAAGAGTTGGTAGGAAGTACCTGCACTGGCCCTGCCCCCCTTCTTTTCTCGGGAAGACAGACTGGCCTTGAAGATGGCTCCCCAGGACTCTGGACCTCAGCCCCTGGTCAGGTCGAGCCTGGCACCCCCATGACCTCTTGTAGGGAGAGACAGAAGGGGCTTCAGGGCGTTGGGCCGGGTCTTGGGAGGGAAAGCACTGTGGTCTCGGGTTTTTCTCGCAGTGACCTCTGTCCAGGGCACAGAGCAAGTGTCTTCATCAGACCGTCTTGTGTAACTTCACTCCTCAGAGAAAACAGTTTTCTCTCTTGAGGTCAATTTCCACAAACTTGTGTTATTAATAGTATCTTTTATTTTGCTCACAGAATGGCTTGAGGTATTAGGTCATGTCTTCTGAAAGAGGAAATGCCCACTTCTGAATGTGTGATAGTTACTGTTATGGTCAAGAAACACTCAGTCTTGTGAATGGGGTTTGAGCTACACACCCAGATTTGGTGACGTCTGAGGTCGTATACCCCGTGCCAGCTGTGATTTTTACAGTGTGGCTGACGGTTAATGTTGTAGGAAGGTTAGGCAGATAAATGACCTGGAGCCGGCAAGAGCACCTTTACCTATCTCATTTGTTGCATCTGCTGTGGGAAGTGGAGTATGTCCATTCCAGATCTCTGCCCACATCCTTCACCTCTTCCAGCTTGGGAACTGGCTCATCTGTGATGCCTGAGTACTGCTGTGGAATTGTTCCTTTTACAGGGGAGGAATTTATAATACTAGTATATACACCATAAAAAGGAAACTTTTTTATATGACTTGGCTGATTGAAAGAATTGACCAAGTAGTAAAGGAGAAACACTAGAGGGAAATGGTCATTAATGTTTTTATGGCTAATGTACGCTACTGGACAGCTTGCTGGCTCACTTGATAAATAATGACGACTTCAGGACTGAGGTGCATTTTGCTTTAACCTGACTTCATGTCTCATGGATGATCTGCACACACATACAACTTTACTTTCTTGGAACAGCTTTAGGTGGCTGCTGGTCTTGTTGGTGTTCGAGAGTAGACGTACTCAGTCGTTGAAGATTTTGGTTCTCACTGCACGGAGTACATCTGGGAGGTGTTGAGTCTACATTACTAACTTTGTGACCTTGTGCACGTTTTACCTCTCAGTCGTCTTCCTTATGTGGGCTATAGTGGGGATGATAATCCATCTGACAGAGTTAGTGTGAGTACAGCAGGTCCCCAAATAGTGTGAGATACGAGGTTGTTTCATGATGATGATGAGGAGGAAAAAAACAACTGATTCTGGGTGCGGGCTGCTCTCTGAGGGTCTGGCGTTCTCCCATGTCTGCATGGGCTTTTTCTGGGCACTCTGGTTCCCTCCTCACATCACAGGTGTGTCTCAGTTGTCCGTGTGAGTGACTGGGAGACGCACCCACCGCTGAAAGGTGGCCTGTCCAGAGAGGGTCTCCCCTGCGCCCTAAGCTTCCCGAATAGGCTCCGGCCACGCACACCCCTTGGCTGGGATAAGTGGGTTGGAAAATGAGTGAATCAACAATTGCAATGGTCATTGAATATTAGAAGTGTCTGGAGGTCTTGATTAAGGAGTTTGGTGTTTTTGCCACTGGAAAAGCTGGAGTGAACCTGCCTCCTTTCTGTCAGTGGGCCTGCGCCACGGTTGGTTCCCTCACGCTTCATTCCCTCGGACTAGAAGTTCCCAAGAGCCATCTATTACCTATTACTTAGGTGCCTTACTGCATGTGTTTTGTTTAAAAGCCACGCTCTCCCCTGGCCTCAGGATTCTGCCTGGTTCTGCATCCTCTTGAGCAGCCCTCTGCCTCACCAGAGTTACTCGCCAGTCTTTCTGTTCCTCAACACTTGAGCTGCTGCTGCCCCCCTGACCTTGTCTAGAAAGGTCTGCGGGGACACCTGTGGTTGGTGCGTTCTCAGATCTGTTGCAGGGATCACCTCAGAAGAGCCTCAGTCATCCCTTCTTACCAGTTTATGTTTCTGTCATAACATTTTTTACTGTTTGTAACTTTTTTTCTGTCCTGTCTCCCCATTAAGTTTCATGATGCTGGGGTGTGGTCTTTCTCCTCTGTTCTCCTGACGCCCATGAGACCTAGTCACTGGGTAGGGAGGGATGTGGTGTCCGGAGAGTGCATGTAGTTTTTTGTTGTTGTTGTTTAAAGATTTGTTTATTTATGTACACAAGAGCTGGGGTACAGGCTAGAGTCACACGAGGTGAGAGGATTCACCAGAGACAGAGTGGGGAGCAGAACAGGCAGATGGACTGAAACACACTGCTGAGGGGAGGAGTGGGGAAGGCAGGAGAGGTCTGATGCACCCTATGGGTCCCCTCCCTGGCTGCGGATCAAACTCATGGTACTGTGATGCGGATGCTTCACAGCATGGCGCTCAACCCACTGTGCCACCAGGGAGACCTGAGTGCATGTAGTTTGTTACCTTGATTGCTACATGCTAAAGGTAAAGATTTGCTGTGGAAATCTTAGACATCTGTTTTTGTGTGTGTGTTGCTCATTTATTCCTGTCTGAGCTGAATACAGAGTGTGACCACATTGTGCAGGTAGCGCTGTCACAGAGAGCGGTGTGTGTCTGTGTGTCTGGGGGGTTCACTCACATACACAACTGGCTGGTCAGTAAGACGTACGGCCTCCCTCTCTTCTGGAGTGGAGTTATGTGTAGTGTGTGGATAGGAACCGTACCAGGGCATTTTCCCCTTTCTGATAGCTTGCATAGTTCAGAAGGTAGAACCTCAGTTATCTGGTGTAGAGTTAAGCGGGGAGGAAAAAGTCATCTGGAATTAGGCAAGCCAGAGACCTACGTGACTCCAGTTATAGCTGGTGAAGACAGTACTGCAGCACAGAAACCAGGGTTTTTAAAATAAACTTAGAAGTCTTGTCTTATTTTCCTTAATGTAGAAGTAATAGTGCCCTTCTCAGCGTAGGTGTGAAAATTAAGTGAGATGATGCATACAAATGTATGAGCTCAGTCCTTGGCATATGACAAGGGATAACATTATAGTGATGTCTCATTTAAATATACTGTGATCAATTAAAAGGAATGTTTGATAATCAGCAACATTTAGTTAAGGCTGGTTTTCTCCTGTTAAGGAAGTCCGGGGAAGGGTGCAAGAAGGGAAGAGAAAGTGGAAACCAAGGAGGGAGCAGGCAGGAGCCTGCACCGGTGCTGGTGGCACCAGGCATGGGGTTCCCAGTGCTCCTCTGAGCAGGACTGGGTTGCTGGGCACACATGCAAGTTGGCTGGCGGGGGCGGGGGGGGGAACGGGGACGAAAAAGGTACTTACGTGCAGCCTTCTGCAGGGCCCGTTCTCTGTCTCATACTATTTGTTCTGGTTATCTTTTCACTCCTCTAAGAGCCATCACACTATTAATTTTCTCTTAAAATTATTAAGAATGCGTCACAGTTGGAGAGGATGTTTAGAGAGCAGGGGGACTGTCCTGTTACCCCTGGGAGCACTCTTGAGTGGCAGAGGAGAAAGAGCATAAAGATTGGGTCTTTCTCAAGCAGACAGCAGTAAGCCAGGGTGGTGTCCTTCCTCCATTCTGAAGTTTTCCAGCAGGTGGAGTTGGCCGCGCGCAGTTGTGTTTCACTCACATGTTGGTGCTTAACGTAGCCCCCTCAGGAAGGCAGAGGACTGCCTGGCTCCTGTTAGGTGAGATCTGTGTCAGTGACAATTTTAGGAGCTTATGTCATTAAAACTAAAAGATGAATTCACCAAGTGCTCTAAATAGCCAGTTGTTTTGGTGCTGTTTATGGTTGTACTTGTGATTTTTGTGACGGATGTTATTTTGGCCACACCAGTAAAGCCCTAGATTGTTGAACAACTTCTTTCCTGTACTGTCAGAGTAAGATGGAGGTTTACCGGTAGTCTTGTAACTTTGTACTGTTTCCTTTTGTGAATTTAATTGTAATGCTACAATATGAAGGTTTTTTAAATTAGGGCTTAATTTTGGTTTTAAGGAATATCAACTTTCTGATAATAGTCATCTTTATTGACATTGCTTTTATTTTATTTTTAAAGATTTTATTTTTTTATGCATGCAGGATGCCAGGGGATGAGAGGATTCACACCAGAGACAGCAGGGAGCAGAACTGGCAGATCTACTGAAATACACTTTTGAGGGGAGCAGCGGGCAAGGCAGGAGAGGTCTGCTGCTCCATGTGGGTCCCCTCTCCCTGGCGGGGATCGAACTCAGGCTGCAGAAGCCCTAAAGTGCCGTGCTCAACCCCCTGCACCACCAGGGAGGCCTTCCATTGTTTTTAAATTTAAATTTATTTAGGATAACATTATTGCCACTACCAGACTGACAGAGCCTTGAGCATGTACTGTAGCTTTGTATCAGTATTTTAGTGGTTTTGTGCATTTCCATAAATATTGACTGTCTTTTTCCCCTTCTGATGATTGCCCAGCTTCATCTTTACACAGGGAAGGAGATTGGAACTGCACGTGGTTGTGTGATCTGCCCATGGTCACACCCCACAGCACTAGCGTATTTCTGAAGGAGTCTGCTGGGCCGACTCTTTGTGCCATTGGTGTGGGTGTTTTCATTTGCCCTGAAGTGAGGGGACTGGGGTCTGTGTCTTCCTGGAGGAGGTCACATTTGAGCTGGCCCTTAGGGGGGACCTGGATTGGACTTGGGAGGAGCTATAGCCAGTGGGGGCAGTGTCTCAGAAGGAAGCAGGAGCTTTACCATCAGTGTGGTGATGCCGTTCTCCTGCCTGAGAGTCTGTTTCTGTTTCTTAGTTTTGTGATCTGATGGAGCTCATCCTCCTGTAACTTCTGAGAAAGGTGATAGGGAAGTTGTATGTTTGTTTTCAGACCTTGCATGTCAGAAGTGTCTAGGTCTCAAGTACAAGATTTAAAATTTGGCTGTGTGTAGAACTCTAGGTTATTGCGATAGGATAGAAGAGGTTATGCTGTAAACCTCTGTGCATAAACAAGAGTGTATTTATTGCTTTTGCCAAGCCTGCTGTGGGCTCTGGGTTTCTGCTTTGACTCCTTTGGGTCCAGCGTGCTCCCCCCTTCAGTTCCCCATCAAATATGTCACCCCTGATTCTGGGTTACCACAGCGGGTGCATGAGAAAGCTGCCAGCTCGTCCTCTGGCACTTGAATACTTGGCTTAGAAGTGGTACCTGTCACTTCTGCGCACAGCCCCTTGGCCTGAGCCAGTCACGTGCCCTGCAGGATGCGGAGATGGGGCAGCACACAACCGCTGCCTGGAAGCTGTGCCATGTCAGTCAGTTCGTGAGCTTTGAAGGCCTTGCTCCACCAGCCCCCAGCCTTCGGCCTACTACTAAGCTGCCCTCTGTTTCTTGATCATTTGTATGCAAATTTTTGTTTCTGGAAACTTCTCCGTATCTTTGTATTGTCTCTTAATAAATTTTCAGCACAGTGTGTCTGATTTCCCGCATGGATGTACTGCTGGGTCTGTTCAGTCTATAAACTGCTGGGTCTGTTCAGTCTATTCTTCAGTTCCAGGAACGTTTAAAAAATGCGCTTTATAATTTCTTCCTTTCATTTTCTTTTTTTTTTTCCTGAGGTGAAGTGCTTCCTTTTATTGATGTTGGACCTCCTAGATTAATATGTTAATTATCCTAGGCCTTTTTCTCACGTTTAAAATCAGGTTTTTGTGGATCTGTGAGGGAAAATCCCTTCATTTCTCTTCTATTGAATTTTAATTTGGGATGTAGGAATTTTTGCTTTTGTTCACCACATGCTCCCTGCCCCGCCCCCCCCCCCCCATTTTTTTCTTTGAATAAATGCCTTCTGACTCTTATTTCACATCATGATGCCTTTTTTTAGCGTTGGTTTGTGTGGCCTTCCCTTCGGGCCCTGGGACCCACCTCCAGTTTGTGCAGGCCGGTTCACATTTATTACCTGATGTCACGTTCCAGTTTCATTGTCCTGTGTTTGGGGAGATAGTGGAGATAAAGAAGTGTGTTTCTTCAGTAGCTCATCCGAAGTTTTGTTGTACTTTTTAATAATTTTTGGTCATTTTACCTCTTGGTGAGAAAACCAAATATACATTTTTTTTAAAAAATAAAGCTACTATGTTTTCAGCTAGTGGTGTCATAAACCACATCTGTGTCACTGAGCCCTGTGTTACTTACGAAATGCCTGCTGGTCTGGGGTGGTAGCGTGGATTATTTTAAGTTGCATCATTTCATTTTTTTATTTTAATTTTTATTTATTTCTTACAATGTTTGCTTTCTTTACTAGGTGTATTCCCATAGAATTTCCACCACCATTCATTCACCCGTGCACCGTCACCATAGTCCCTTGTGCTCTTCCCGTCCCTGCCTTGATTCCAGTCCCTCTCTCCCTGCAGATGACTCTTGATTTGTAGTTGTGTTTATTTTTGTTTTCTTTTGTTTTGTTGTGGGCTTTTTGTTGTGGTTGTTATTTTTTATCCTTGATCCCCTGTCTACCTCTTATAAGTGAGACCATCCGGTATTTTTCTTTTTCCTTCTGACTTATTTCACTGAGGCTAATCCCTTTGAGCTCATCCATATTTCTACGAATGACTCTAGTTTATCTTTTTTGATTGCTGAATGATATTCCACTGTGTATATAAACCACACCTTCTCGATCCAATTGTCTACTTTTGGGCATTTGGGCTGATTCCAAATCTCACCTATTATAAATAATGCTGTGATAAACATGGGGGTGCAGGTATTCTTTTGAATTAATGTTTTTGTGTCCTTTGGGTAAATCCCTAGGAGTGGGATTGCTGGGTCATATGTTAGTTCCACTTTTAGTAGATTGAGGAACCTTAAGTTGGGTCATCTTAAAAACAAAAGGAGATCCCATGTCTGGCAACCTATAGTAAGTGCTTGGTTTTGACAATTAAGATACCATTTTGTACTGCATATAACCTTCATTTTGTAAGATTTTTATTAGTCTCTATTATTAATCTGAATAACTGTTACTCTCCAGGATACCCTTTATCATTAATGGTCAAATGAAGTTTATGTTTGCTCCTGATCTACATTTATTAAATCTTATGCTTTTTGTATCCCAAACCTGCTCTTCTGAAACCCTGTTATTAATTTGGATGTGCCTTAGAAAATAAAGAAAAGATTATATTAACTGAAAGTTCATAGTCTCTAATGTAGATTGAATGAAAAAATCTTATATGTTCTAGACAAAATCATTCGGATAATTAACAAATTGCTTTTCAAATTGGAGCTTTTGTGTTAAAATCTGCAGACAGAGCAGTCAAAGCATTTGTTACTTTCCAGTTGTTTTTATGTGCATGTTGCCTTTAAAAGTGAAAACTTTTGGGCCTCCCTGGTGGCGCAGTGGGTTAGGCAACGCACTATGAGGCAAACCTCAGTCACTGCAGCATGAGTTCGATCCCTGCTGCCGGCCAGGGAGGGACCCACATGGCATGGCAAACTTCTCCTGCTGTGCCCGCTGCTCCCCTCAGCAGTGTACTTGCATTGATCTGCCTGTTCTGCTCCCCGCTCTCTGTGGTGAATCCTCTCACACACACCCCCCCCCACACCTCTGGCCTGTACCCCAGTGCTTGTATGCATAAATAAATAAATCTTTAAAAAAAAAAATAAAAGTGAAAACTTTTGCTTTACAGAATATACTTAAGAGATTTGATGTATAAAAATTAAAGAATGAATCTTAGTGAAGGCAGTTTGTCATTGTGCTGTTAGTATAGTACCTTTCTCCAGAATAAAAACAAAAGCAGTTGTTAAAATTTCTTAGAGGTTCTTACCTACTTGGTGGATTAATCAATGAGGTCACACCTTCTCATGGGCAGTGAAAGTGGGGGGGTTCTGGGAATTTGCTCTGTTTTTAGTTAAAACTGTGCCCAGGCAGGTATAAAAGTGTGTATGTTAAACATTTAATGTAAATGTACATACATATATGTGTGTACATATGCGCAGAAAGGCAGTGGTGAGTTGGCGTGTAGATGGCCTGCTGTTTAAATCCTCATGTTCAGGAGCCTCCCTGGTGGCTCAGGGGTTAAGTCTCAAGGCCATGACCTATCCCAGCTACTCCCAGTCAGGGAGCTGACCCACATGGCGCAGCCTCCTCGCTGCTCTCCTCAGCAGTGTGTTTCAGTTGATCTGCCTGTTCTGTTCCACACTCTGTGGCTGGTGACTCCTCTCACCCTTCCCCCTCCACTTCTGGCCTATGCATAAAGGAAATAAATCTTTAAAAAAATTGCACATGTTTAAATGTGAATACAGAGATTAAGGAGTGAGTTTATTCATTAATCAGTTTTAACAACTCAGCTCCATGAACATTTTAAAATGCTTATATTTACGAACATTTATTTCTTATTTAACTTAGTGATAACATATTGAAACAGTCATGCAAAAAGCTGCTTAGAAATGGACACATGAAAGTTCTGTGCAAATAAAATTTCTAGTGTCTTGTTTTTATTTTCATCGAAACAGGTACTTTCAGAGCTGGAAGTGCTCGGCACACCAGCCTCTATTTTTTGTGGGAAATTCAGACCCAGGAGATTCACTTGGGGTCACGAAACAGACTTAGTGCTGCCCTGTTTCTATGTCTTATGATTTAGGTGAGAACAAATCACTTGCAAATTTAAAAACACAAACAAGAGTTTTTGCCATAGTTATAATAAGTTAATTCAACTTTGAAGTATTTGGAAACTAAGTCTGTTTTTCTTAACATCTCTAAATATCTTTACCCTCCTCTGTAACCATGTAACTATTAGTGCTTTTTACAAGGAAGTGTTTGTGGTAAGATTTAGAGGCTCCCAAGTGTAATCAAAATGATTATATTTGCTAATTTCAGTCATTTTTACTTGCATGTAGTTGTTGAAAACTATGAGAAGTGGGAGTTTGCCTTACCAGCAAGCTCTCTAGGTAGCCCGCCACAGTTCTACGGTGCTGTAGAAGATATAAGCTCCCCGAGTGGGAGATAAAGGACTTTGTTACTCAGGACAGATCAGTAACCAGACTATCAGTGTTCCTGCCAGTTCCTGGAGCTCCAGTGCCGGTAGAAGAGAAGACTTAAGGGGCCGGGGGAAGTGGGGCAACTAGGCAGCTGTCGAGGTGAAGTAGGAGAGCTAGGACAGTGCTGGGTAGGTATCGTTTTTGGTTTTTCTTTTAAAGATTTATTTTCTTTATGCATACATACAAGAGCTGGGGTGTAGGTCAGAGGTGCAGGGGGTGAATGGACTCACCGAGACAGAGTGGGGAGCAAAACAGGTGGATCTACTGAAATACACTGCTGAGGGGAGCAGCGGGGAGACAGGAGAAGTCTGCTGCGCCGTGTGGGCCAGCTCCTGGGCAGGGGTCGAACTCAGGATGCAGTGTCTGGCAATAGTTTGACGAAAGGTGATTGGATTCTGTGTATAGTTTGAAAATAGCTGAGATTGGGATTTTTTTTTGGCTGTTTGGATGTGGAGAGAGCTTGTGTGTGCCTTCCTCAGATGATTTCAGTGGTTTTGATCGAAGCAGATGGACGAATGGAGGAGCCGCAGATGAGAGTGGTAAGGACTGCAAGGAGAGGAGGTGTGGGGTGGCATGGGCAAGGTCCGGTTTAGCTTTGAACTTGTTAAGTCTCAGCTACCTCTAAGACAGTGTGGTGGCAAAGCCCGGAAGGAAGTTAACTGGAACTAGGCTAAATAAAGAGACAGGAATTTGGAGGTGGAGGACACTGTGATGCTCTTTAAGCCTGAGAATGTGAGCCACAGGGGGTGTGGGAGTAGATGGAGAAGTGACCCAAGTCTGAGAGTGGCGTGTGCCACCTCTGAGGCAGGGCTGGAAAGCAGCCTGCAGAGGTGCCTTGCTGTGGCAGGTGCTGCCGATGGGGCATGTAAGATGAGGCCTGCAGGTGGGCACTGGGTTTGCTGCGTGGAATTGTTGTGACCTTGACAAGAGCACTTTCTGTGCAGGGTGGTAGAGCAGGTTTCTGGTCTGGGTTTAAGAGAAAGCAAGAGGAAGGGAATTGTGGGCGTATTCGTGGTTCTTCCTTGCTCTTTCCCTGCAAAGGGCATTAGAGATGGCACCGTAGCCGGTGCGGAGAATGGGGTCACTCATGGGTTGGTTTACGTGTGCGAGCAGCGATGTATTTGGGAGTGACCAGCCACTGGGCGGTTGTGAGGAGGTGGGACAGATCAAGTGCACGCGTGGAGGGTGCTTCAGAAAGGTGCATGGAAACCGGGAAGGGGGCGGTGCAGACACCGAAACACACAGGGGGCGCGTTGCCATCCAAGTTTTCTTCTGATGTCCTGAATTTTCTCAGTGAAGTAGGAGGCCAGCCCACCGGCTGAGATTGATGACAGGAATTGTTTCCGGCGTGTGGAGAAAGGTGGTTTGGTTGGTAAGAAGCGTGTTAGAGAAGCTTGAGTTCACATTTCAGGAGCTTGGTCACCAGGTTCAGTTTCTGATTTTCTCCAGCCACATCCCCTGCCCTGGTGCAGGCGTGACGCAGAGGTGGACTTAACCCGTGCTGTGGTTTCGCCAAGACTTTCCCCAAGTGGGGGTGGGGGAGGGGACGTGAGGGCATTGGTCTGGCGTGTCCGTGACGGGCAGTGGGAGTGACAGCAGGTGCGGGAGGGCTCTGAGAAGCCGTGCTCGTTACCCTTGTCCTTCAGCCCAAGTGTTTCAGGGCAGTCAGGTTGACTGCCGGATTGGGTGAGAGGAGGAGGGGTCCTCGGCGCTAATGAAAATAATACAATATTTTTATCTATTGATGTCTTTTCTTGTTTGGCAGTGATGGTGTAACTGACAGCCAGGAAATCTGATGGATTTGCTCAGCCGTCCCCTTTGAAAAAGTATGATAGGAACAAACAAGTCCACAAGTTTCTTCTTAAAAAATACTGTTCATTATCATTTTAAAAATAATTTATAAAGCGTTCTGAGTTCAGTTGACAGTTCTGCTGTATTTCTGCTCCACTTTCTTTCCCCTCTTCTTTTTGCATAACTGAGACCATGGTTTACATAGGATTTTGTTTCCTGTTTTCACAGTTAACAAGTGAACAATATGAGCTTTTCCCCTATGTTATTTATAACTTTGTGGAAATACCAATTTTGGTGATTCCCTGATGTGTAGATGTGCTAGAAATTTGTTTACAATTCTCATACAGAAATTAGAATGTTTCTGACTTTTAAAATTAAAATTTATTTTTATCATGTATGATAATATTATCAAGGTACATTGTTATGCTTTGGTTCTATATTCTTTAATGTTTATGAAAACATTATTGGGTCAAAGACTGGATGTTTCTAAGAGTTGCATGTAGCCAAGCTAATATTTTTAAACCGTATTAATCAATTTTGTCATATTAGATATCACCATGTAGAGAAATCTTTGCTGATTTGACTTGTGAAGAATCACTGCTACTTTAATTTGCATTTCCTTAATTCTTCTGAAGGTCATTATTTTTCTGTGAGTGTTTGAGCCTTTTGGTTATCCAAATGGAAAAATACAGATTAATCACCTCTCATGTAAGTCAATTCTCGATTAACCTAGTACATTACTTGAGCATACTAGATTAACTGAAAAGGTAAGCTTCAGTACTTTTGCAGGAAAATACATGGTTTCAATGTCGGAAGGATTTGTTAAAATGATAGAAGGGGCAGTTGGGAAAGGAAGACTGCCTAGTAGGACAGAAGCAAGGTAAGGAACGTGGCGCCACTCAGAGGAGAAAAGCCTGGCGCAGATGCTGTGAAAGGAGGATCTGTATGGGTGGGGACGAGGGGCCCTTCAGTCTGGACGTACCTGTCCTGTCATAAATGTGTGTTCTCAGCCGTGCAGTAAGATCGCTTTTCCCACAGTAAGAGAAAGGGAAATATTGTTGAAGAGCCAGCCCATTTTACATTCCCACCAGCAACATATGAAGTGGGAATTTCTCTACATTCTTGCTAATACTGGGTCTTGTTTTTCCAGTGAATTTTATTTATTTTTCTTAGTTTTCCTAATGGCTAGTGCTATTAAGCACCTTTTCCTGTGCTTGTTAATCATTTACATATGACTAACTATAGTATAGTATAGTATTAGTACTAGGAAAATGTATAGGTAAAAAGTCTTTTTCCCACTGAAAAAAATGGGTTATTTGTTCTATTCCATTGTGAGAGTTCTTCATATATATATATTTCTGGATAAGAGTCCTTTATCAGATATCTGGTATGCAGCTACTTTCTGCTGCTCTGTGGCTTGTCTTGATGTATTATTTTGGGAGCACAGAGTTCTTTTAATGGAATCCCAGGGTGTTGCTTCTCGCTCTCCTGGTGTGAATTCGGCGTCTCTGCTGAGCTAGGCTAGCATGGCGTCCTGCCGATCACTGCCCTTCTTACTGTCTCCTGCACATGTCTGTACTGGCGTTCCCACCCGAGCCTAAGGGCCCAAGGTCAGCCCTGTGCTTTTACTCGGCGCTGTCTTCTGTCTTCTGTCTTCGTCTGTGGAAGTGTGGAGTTGATTGATGTCAACTCAAGGACGTGACCTGTGGTGATGAAGCAAGGCAGGAGCTGAGCAGACGTCCCGGAGACGTGGGAGCCCCTCGTTGGGTGGTGCGGCCTTAGAGGGGCCAGGGTCGCCGGGTGTCGTGGAGCTGGCTGGAGCGCAGGCGTTTACTCGTGTGCAGAGGGGCAGAGCCGTTCCCCAACACGGAGCTGCGGTTGAAGAGGGACTGTTAGGACTGAAATGCGATTTGGGGCAATGTGGGGTGAGACAAGGTGGGAAGGGGACAAATCCTCGCGAGAGTAGACTGGGAAGAAGTGGGACAGTTGGGGAAGGCTTTGGAGATGGATTAAGGAAAGCAGTTGAGATTTTTGCCCCTCAGGTTATCAGATTTCTGCTTTTCACATATCAGGTGGCTGAAACAAGATTGTTTTACCTAGATTGCTCAGTGGTTACAGAGAGCTTTACTAGGGCATGAGTTTGCTACCTGGCCAAGGAGGGTACCCACAGGGCGCAGCAGACCTCTCCTGTCTCCCCGCTGCTCCCCCCAGCAGTGTATTTCAGTAGAGCCACCTTTTTCTGCTCCCTGCTCTGTCTCTGGTGACTCTTCTCAGCCCTGCAGCTCTGGCGTGTACCCCAATTCTTGTCTGCATAAAGAAATCATAAACAACTAGAGAGCTTTACTAGAGAAAATTTAAGACTGTCGGGTTTCCTGGTCCCTTTTTCTGTTCACTAGCGCTGCAGTCACCAATATTCGGGTGTTCTTGGGGACATTTACTGTATGTATTTACACAGAAACTATGTATGTGCACAAATGGCATCACATGTGCACCTGCTTTATCACTTGCATTTTTCCAAAACTGTAACTTTGACCTCTTTATCTGCATAATGTTCATGAATTACAACTTATTAAACTATTGATTTTTGATATACTATTTCCAGATATTCAGGTTAAGTCCACATTTTGCCACAGTAGATTATGCAGTAAGAGTCCTGTGTAGTGATAAGAGGGCTCATTCTGGAGATTCAGTTGTGTGATCTTAGGCAGATCCCTGGTGTCCGCAGTGGGAATATTGCTGCTGTCACTCCTGTTGCCGCAAGCACCCCTGCGGCCTGCCGCGTGCTCCACAGGTGTTGTGACGCGAACATGCATTAACACACCTGAACTGCACAGCTGACTTGAGCGGTAGGCACTGTTGTTTCTGAGACCATACAGCTGTTGGATGGCAGGACTGGATGTGCCTGAACTCACGTGTTCTGTTCTAGATGGAGGCTTCCCACTGTTGTACTGCCTCCTGCACAGGACTAGGTTTACAGGGTCATGAGGACTGAAGGAGGTGCCATGCGTCCAGAAGGCTTACACCAGGGTCTGGTACATGTTGAACCGATGTGACCTCTATTCACCAGTGGTAGACCAGTACTGAATAAAGAAACAAGTAAAATTAACCTTTTTTTTAAGTTAATGATGAAGGGGATATTATTTTCCATATGTCCTTGTTTTTGCATGTGTGTGTGTCCAAAAGACAAATTTCCAATAGCATAATTACTTGGTTAAAGCATATGCGAATTTAAAATTCTGATAAATATTTTTAAATAATCCTTCACAAATTGCACCAGTTTACACTTCTTAGAGACCCCAGTTTTCCGTACCCTTGCCAATACTCTAAATGAAAGATACTATCTTGTTTTGTTTGAATTTTCCTGTTAGTGATTTTTTTTAATAGAGATATAGTTTACATATCGTGGAACCCACCCTTTTTGTGTACTGTGGGTTGAGTTTTAATAAATGCTTGTTCCATGCAGTCTTGTAGCCACAGCTCCCAGTGCCCCAAACCCCTTGACCACCTGAGTGTGGTGAGCAAATTGAGAATCATTCGGGGTGCACATTGACCCCATGAATCTGTTTTCTCCCTCTCTCAATTTTTCTGTGTTTTTCTATTCAGTTGTATTGTCTTGAGATAATTTAATGAGAATGTTCTGATTTTAAAAATGTGCTGAAGATTCATTGTTGCTTAATATATTCACATTTAGTAACTACTCCTAAGTTCTTGAACAGGAGATTCCACGTTTTAGAACAGACTCCCATATCGCTAAACAGAAACAGTAAAGATGTTACTCAAATCTTCATTTTTGTTTATTTCCTTTTCTTAGACTTTGTATGAAAAAAATGATTGCTGGATTAGTCTTTATAGGTTATCACTGTGTAAGGTGCCTTTTACCTGACCAGCTTTCTCTGGCTCTACTGTATTACTGTCTCATATTACTGTTGTTTACTCTAGCTTTCGTATTGGTAGCATATATATTTTTTATTTTCTGTTACAGGATTTTTTTCCACAAAAACATTAGGACTATTCTTTGTCAGCCCATTAACGTATGGACTCAAGTACTTTTAAGTATTTTGTTCTAAGTGAAAAAAGGTAAGTAGGCACTCTTACTGTCTCCAAAGGAAGTGCCAGTTCATATATCCATTGACTGAACTCTTGTCAGTCTGAATTATGTAATCTCTGTCCTTACATAACGCATCATCTATGATTTCTAGTCTGGCACTTCTTTTAAGTAGAATTAGAAGTTAATCATATTTGCCAAGCAATCTTCGTACAAAGGCCTAGTTTTTTATTTCCCCTTATGTAACATGTTCCTAGTCTTTAGAGTGGTTTTGTCTGTGCCCATTTCCCGACAGTTTTTTAGTCCTCCATGTGTACTTAGTGATTATAAATTGTTTTTATAAAAAGAACTAAAAAATACTGTTTTCATGTTGAAATGATGCCTTCAAGTGGAATTCAGAAAAGTTTAGACCAGTCAGGAACTGCTCTAGGTACTGGGAATACAGCACATGACTGAGGCAAGTAAATGTTCTTGGTCTCAAGGGGGCTGCGACTGGCTATAATTTAGCTGATAGCACTTAGAGGCGGCAGGCATGCTGAACTGGGGACGGCTGGAAAGGGATGGCAAATGGATGTTTTACGGTGTTTGGAAAGTCGGAGGCTATTGGGTTTAGTGTTATTTTAGTAGAATGTGATTGGACTTCTTTAAACCAGATCTGAAAATCTTTTTCTCCTAGTAGTTGAGTTTATCCCAAGCACTGTTTTTGGCGTAACAAACAGTGGAACCTCAGTTCTATCATGTATTATACTTGCTATTGCCCTCCTTTTAAATTTTTTGATTTTTTATAATATGTTTTTATTACATCATCCTTCATATCTGTACAGTGTATGGTTTCCCCATGAAATTCCCACCACCAGCTCACCCGTGCACCACCGCCACAGTCCCCTGTGCTCTTCCCACCCCTGTCCAGATCATTCTCCTCCTCCTGCCCTCCTTTTAAAAATTACCTTTCACTCCTTTCTGGAAAGGTATTCTTTATTTTTCCTTTTTTAAAATAAAGGTTTCATTCTTTAGTGAAAGCAGTGTGCTGACAGTCAGCCATGGTAAAGTGGGATCCAAGGAACTGACGTGGAAAGATATGAACGGGCCTGCTGAGGGTTTGCTCAGAAATTGATGATGCAGCCTTTAGTTTGCAGAGAGACATTTACAGCAGTAAGATTCTTTCTTGTTGAAGGCGTAGACGGTGCTTCCCTTCCGTTACATGCTTTCTCTTTCCCCTTAGACTGTCCTCACAGGTCACTTAGGCCTGCAGTTCTCAGTGTGTGCTCTCAGGAGCCTTTGCGCAAACATTTGCCTTCTTCCCTGCATTGCTATTTGCACTGCAGAGGCAGTGCTGGATAAAATGGATGGCTCCTTGCCGTAAGTTAGGCAGTGGCTTGGACTGTGGTCATAGTCATAGTAGTCGTTCTTTACCTCCTTGGACTTGGGTCAAAAAAGAGTATTTCCAGTTACATTTAAGAGTGTTGCTGGTATAAGTGCAAAAACTCTTTCTTAAATCTTGATCTTGAGTACACATCTCCTGATGAAATGTGCGAGAAAGCACTTTCAACCACATACTAAGAACTTGGGATCTCAAAGGCAGGTGTTTTTGGCCTTGTTTGAGTGGCCAGCTGAACTAGCCAACTGACAGACAGACAGACTGGTTATTCAACCTGGGTTTTTAATTTTATCTTTTTAAAGATTTATTTACACATACAAGAACTGGAGTACAGGCAGAGATCTGGGGGTGAGAGGATTCAGGAGAGACAGAGTGGGGAGCAGAACAGGTAGATCTACTAAAACACACTGCTGAGGGGAGCAGCGGGCGAGACAGGAGAGGTCTGCTGTGCTGTGTGGGTCAGCTCCCTGGCCAGGGATCGAACTGCAGTTGCTGTGGATGGTCTTAACCCCTTGCACCACCAGGGAGGCCCCTCAGTCTGGGTTTTTAATGACTAGTTTTTAATAAATGATCAAAGTGAGCCTGTCACTTCAGTGACAATTGACGTTGAGTGATAATGGTATAAAATTCAGACTTCTTGGCAAAGTCTAGAATTGGGGAAAATATATTATCTCATTATTACATGACTGCTCCTGGTATGTAAATACTTTTTTTGATGAGATCAAAGTTGATATTAGCAAATGTAAATTTTTGGTATTGCGCGATAAAATAACACATGGAGTTAAAAATCACACATGCATAAAAGATTCATTCAATATTTAAGCGAGATCGATGGATTTGCATTAATTGAGGATAAAATCTTGATATGGTTCTGGTTTTTTAAGAAATTCACTTGTGGAGTTTTGGTAGTGCATTACAGGAAGAATAGCTTCAGTTACATGAAAAGTTTGTTAAACAGAAGTATCTCCCTCTTTTTCAGTTATAATTTGTTAGGAGGCTGGATTTCCTTCTTGAACTTTTTATTTATTTATTTTAAGATTTATTTTATTTATGCACACACAAGAACTGGGGTACAGACCAGAGGTGTGGGGGTGAGAGGATTCACCAGAGACAGAGTGGGGACAGAACAGGCAGATCAACTGAAATACACTGCTGAGGGGAGCAGCGGGGAGGCAGGAGAGGTCTGCTGCACCCTGTGGGTCCCCTCCCTGGCCAGCGGCAGGGATTGAACTCATGCTAAGTGGCTGTGGTTTGCTTCATAGTGTGCAGCTTAATCCACTGCGCCACCAGGAAGACCCCCTTCTTGAACTTTTAACAAACAACAGTTTGAATGCAGAAGCAAATGGGAAAGTCCAGCTGACTTTGTCGGACAGAAAAGAGGTTTACAATAATAGAAAAACAGTACCACTTCTCTTACTGAATCTTTATGGTTTGTGAACATGGTCTCATGAAAATATTTAACCTATAATTAATATATTATCATTTTGAAATGAATTAATGATTAAATATTTTTTAAATCTGTTTTAGTTTCTAGTAGGGTACATTTCAATAGATATAACCCGCATAAAGTATTTTGTACTCTTAAGTCATCTTTAAGCGTATGAAGAAGTCCCTGAGACTAGAAAGTCACTGTTTCAAGTAGAATGACCAGCAAGGCAGCTTGTCACAAGGAGAAGAATGTGAACTTTGGTCTCACATTCAAATTCTGAACCTGCTGTTTCCTAGCAGTGAATTGCTTAGTTTTGTTGGGTAGATTTTAATCTCTGAGCTCCAGCTTCCTCGCTTATAAAGCCTGACAGTAAAGCTGTTTCAGCCAGTGAGGGGCCAGTGGCCGTCCAGTGCTGTCGTGTGTTTCCTCTTCGGTGTTACAGTGACAGCATGACTGTCTCTACTCATCCCTGGGAGAGAGGGGTGAGGGTGCCTGAAATTGTTCTCTTCTGCGTGTCTGAATAAAGTATTCATGCCGGAAACCTCTTCCCTTGAACCTTTATGCACATTTTCAAAGATGTGTAAACTTAAAATTTTACAATTAGAAAAGCAGTAAAACTAATTCAGAACATTTACTTAGGCATAATGAGACAGATGGTAAGCCTATAAAAAGATGGCATATATTTTTGGAAGTGCAAACAGAAAAACAGATACTCTTAAAAATTCCAGAGTAATCTTTGCCTAGAAAATGAAGGGAAGAGATAAAAGACCATATGGCTCAATAGAACTTTTTATAGTTTCTAATGTCTAGAATTGACTTGTTTATTTAATGTTAGTATTAAGTTGCATATGGACTGATAGTTGAAAAAGAAATAATTCTCAAGTAGACAATTGCCAAGTACTTTTGCTGTGGTTATCAGTATTTTCTGTGAAATGGATAGGATGGTGAGAAGCGGAACCACTGTACCCCGTATTTAATGAGGTCACTTTAAAAGCGAATACTTCAGAATCAGGTACAGTTACTGAGGGGCAGGTTGCCTGTCACCTGGAGCAGTGCTATCACTCATCTTACATCACTAACTGACCAGATGTTTGTTGAGTACCTCCCTCGAGTTCTTTGGGGCAGCTACAAAGTGGGTGCTGAGGTAAAATGTTGAGGAACACCTGGGATAGTCTGTGTTTTTGTGTAGGTTGTGATCTGCTGGGGCGGTAGGTGTTAATTAGATTTTATGGGCAAATCTAAGTGTGGTTCCCAGCTGGAAATCCTGGGCAGGAGAGGCTTGCCATGTAATTGGGGGTTCTCCCAGTCAGGAAGAGCAGGGTGTGGTTCCCTGAGGAATGCCCAGGCGTCGTTATGTGTACAGGAATTAGTCGAAGAGAATGAAAAATAATTCAAATGGAAGAGGCAGCCGTTAAAAAGTTCTGTGTTGTGGAAGAATATTAGTGTGAGTGGAGCAGAAGTGACCAGGGAAAGAAGGGCCAGATGGTGTAGGGCCTTACCAGCCCATTGAGGCATTTACATCTTTGTCCTAAGTGATGGTGAGTTTTGGTTTGGAGTGGGGAGTGAAAGAGGTGAAGGTGCATGGTGTCTGATCACTGTGCCTGACTGGATTTGCACATCTTAATTTTCTCAGGAAAGTACTGGGCCCCCATGTGTTCGTGGCACTGTCTGGAAGCTTCGGAGACATCTGTGAATAAGGCAGATTTAAAATCCTTGCATTTATAAATCTTGCATTATTTAAGGAAAGGAAGGGAAGAAAGACAACACAACATAGGTTTTGTCGTATGCTAGAAAAATTAATACAGAAATAATGCAGGTGTTGTGGAGAGGTGATTTGAGTGCAGACTTGAGGGAGGATGCAGCTTGCATCACAGGCCCTCACTGGTCCCCAGGGAAAAGGGCAGGGAGAGAGGCAGTGTAAGAACGGGAGCCCCCCATCAGGGAGTGCCTGCAGACCTCACCCTAGCCAACATACAGACTTGTGCTTTTCGCTGAATAAAATGGAAAGTACTCTCAGGGGTCTCTTCTCCTCGGAGTTCGGGGTTTGGACTGAGAACGACCAGCGTGTGTGATCAGGAATCTATGCTGCTGCCTCCTTACGGGCTGCCCCGGGCCTTGGGTGCTTTGCACAGCGCTGCTGCTGCCTCCACGTGCTGGGTCACCCTCACCTTCTTTGCCTGCTTTTTGGAATTTATCTAATTACGAGTCCCTAAAACCTGAGCTCGTAATATTTGACTTGGGCTCCAGATGTTTTCCAACCAACTCCAGGATGAGTCCGTATGTATTCCTAGCTGCATTATTTGTACACACGTGTGCACACAGACACACCACGTATGTGAGTTTGCACATCTGTAATGGGGTGGCTGTTATATCTGTAAGTGGGGGACCTAAGAGGGTCTATAACTGTTGCGCTGGGTGTCATGTCTCACTGAGTAACTTCTAAGTGGAGTTAAATGTTATTTAATGTCACTAGAATTATGTCACAAACCCAGGGCAGTGTGAAGAATTACTTGGAAATGGACTTGACATATGAATAAAACTTTCCGATGCAGTTGTGTCATGTTTGAGTCTCTGATGCTTGTATGTTAATCCTGAACTCAACGAAGTAGAGACGTTTGGTCTATTTGGTCTGTTCTGCGGTCTGTCCAGGAAGCTAGGCACCATGCTTTCCTAGAGCACGAAGGGCTCCAAGTGATTGCTACAGCATCTTGCGTTTTATTAAAAAACGGTATATCTGGTTTTTATAGAAGGCAATTTGAAGCCCATGGTACTGTTTTTATCTGGCTATCAAAGTTAATTCCTGGTGGAGCTGTGTATTTGTGAGATGCTGTGCATGCTCAAAACTGGGAAGTGCTGGCTTCCCTGGCGGCTTAGGTGTTGAAGCTCAGAGCTACCACGTGAAGGCCCACCTTGACGCCCCGAGCTCAGTCCTCCTCTGTTTCTCCCGCTGCTCCCCTCAGCAGTGTATTTCAGCGCATCTGCCTGTTCTGCTCCCCACTCCGTCTCTGGTAACTCCTCTCACCACCACCCCACTCGTCTTTCTTAGACCACAGTTCTTGTATGCATAAATAAGTAAATAAATAAAATCTTTTTTAAAACAAACAAACAACTGGGAAGTGTGTGTATAAACTGAATCATGTTGGTATTTGAAACCTTTTCCTCCTTCTTGCGGCACTGAGAATTGGAGTGGCCTAATCACGCCCCACTCCTCCTCTTCCTCCTCCGCACCCTAGACTTTTGGCACATGGGGCTTCTCAGAGTTTGCACTTGGGTTTCCTCATCGAGGGCCTTTGTACGTACACAGTCCAGAACCTTGTTCTAACCCTCCCTTTGCATGACTGACTCTTACCATGCCAGCCTTGGTCTGAGGTCTCCCCAGAGAGCCTCAGAGGTGGCCTTAGTGCTCACAGAATCTAAAGTGGGAGCCCAGGTACCCCCATTTGCCTGCCTTTCCTCATGGCATGGCTCGCATTGCCGATTAGATGTCCTGGCGTCTGCTTCCCTTCTGCACCGTCCACACAGCCTCTCCCTGGAGTGGCGCGCAACCACTGAGCCCCGTGACCGCCCAGGTGTGTTCTCCCCACTGACCCAGTGTGCTCTGAGGACGGACCTTTTAATGGCCGCGGCTCCTTGAGGTCTGATAGTAGTGTGTGTGCGGGGGGTTCACAGAGCTTTTAGGACCCACTCGTGGGTTTCAACCGCATCGTAACATGTACCAGGTTAGAGTGTACCTAGAAAGCAGATTAGAACTCACCATCCTCTCTCCTGTGTCTTTAGTTACTACCTGATTGGGCTTAACAGCTTTAGTCATCGGTCACATTCAGAGTTTACTGCTTAAGAACAGATTTGTCTGTCCAGCCCTTTGTCCTTTGACCTGTCCTGGAGCACTCAGATTTCATCTCTTAGCTTTGCATGAGGCATTTTTAGCTCCTCTAGGATCCTGTAGGGTATTTTACAAATTGAGGGGAAACAGGTGGTAGAAAGCTTTATGAAAAATAGCTTTGAAGCATAAAGGAGTCTTTAAACTTGGGATGCTTAGCATAATCTTTTATTTTGGTCCTGGTAACAGTTTAGTCTATATAGAATAATGCCATGGCCAACTCTACTTTGACCTCATCTTTCTGGTATCAAATTTTTATTTCTAGGTGGGCGTGGGTGACTATATGGTACTAAGCATTTGGGGTGGGGGGCAGTTACTTACTTTTTTCTTGCTACTAGTTATTTGGTAGAACTACCTTTGCGTGCCTTACGACATACTGTGTCAGATGTGCAGGTGTTTCCCTGTGGTCTTCTTGGAATTGCTAGTCCTTTATCATTTGTGACAAAGACTTTAGATTTTACAGGAGCTAGATAGCTGCATTTTCATGAGAGTGGATTTAGCCAAATCTGCAGTATATAATAGGACCAGTAGTTCCTGGTTACGAATATACAAATAAATAAGAAGAGGGCTCTGAAATAGTTCAGTCTGGTTGGGAAGCTGTCAGTAAGACAAGAATAAAAAATGAGTAACTTTAGGTCACACTGCGAGGCGCCGTATAAAGGTACAGTACTTGGAGTCCAGAAGAGAGGCAGAGCTTCCTGCTGGCTGGGTGAGCAGCAGGTCTCAGGAGGACATGCACATTCTGTGAAGAATTCCCTGACGGACGGGCGAGGAAGAGGAAAGCTTTTCTCAGGAGGAGGGCCTAGCATAAGCCAGGCACAGAGGTCAGAACGCCCTCATAATTTACATAGAAACGGAATTAATACTCGTCATCTTTTCTAGCAAGTGAACTGCCCTGACCCTCAGGGTCAAGTCAAGCTGGGCTTGAGGGCTGCTGGTGACGCTCCCACTGGACAAATGTGGTCAGGACGCTGCTTTGAGCTGTTCGTCAGAGATGCCGATTCTCGCGGCTGTTGTGAATAATGCTTTCTTTGCAGCATTTCTTTATTGGGGGGAAATGTGTGTGTTTTAGACTCACATCCTTTTGTTTCATGGGTATAGGTAATTAAGTTTCTTTACTCTCTGTATGAGTTTAGACCGGTATTTTGGTGGGCAAAATTGGATTCATTTGCTTGCGCGTCAGGAAATTATTACTTAAAACAAGGTTTTATTAGCCTTTAGCTCATCATTTTTAGCCTGTTAAGACAAACAAGTATAGTTTTTGTATGAAGAACCGTACTTAGAAGTTCTCCTGGTAGTGAAGGTCACGGACAAGGCGACTTGCTCAGCAGTGGGTCATGCGCGCTGAGTGTGCGAGCTGCGGGGAGTCGCTGGCTGACAGCTGCTGGGCCGGCCCGCGGGGCGGACACAGCCGCAGGGCCACCAGCAGGCTCCCTCGCTGTGGGCGTGTTCTGCTCATTGCTACCAGAAACTGTTTGTTTGTTTCCCCACTGTTTATTTCTATGATGCAGGATATGGCCTGTTAGTGATTCTTTTTTATATACTTGTTGACCTTTTAAAATTTCAACATAATTTTATAATATTGTTATCCCCAGGTGGACAGGTTATTTTACTTACATTTCATATCAGCTTCTTTCCAAGGGCAGGTTAGTAATTCATCTTAGTAGTACCCCACAGAACGGCTCCATTCCATTGCGCGTGGCCTTCCGTCTCAGAAGTGCCTGCGCCCGCGTGGCTCATTGCTCTGGACAGGAGTGGCGGGCGCTGGGGTCTGCGGTGCTTTGGGCACAGGGCTTGTGAAGGGCCATGTCTTCGTCAGACCTGCTGTGAGCGTGCTTTGTGGCCTTGTTCAGCAGCTAAAGGGTTCAGCTGTTTGTGGAAATGTTTTTTAATTTAGTTTTCTTTATTCTGTTTTTATAGAAAATGGCTCCAATAGGTGAATGAAGCTGGGAAAATAAGTAGACGCAGCATTGCAACCTTTCCAGATGTTTGAGGATAATACTGCAGAGAGAAATTGATCCCCTTGGATTAGGTAACTAGTCATAATGAAGAAGATTAGTCTCAAAACCTTCCGAAAATCTTTCAACTTGAATAAAAGTAAAGAAGAAGCGGATTTCATGGTCGTACAACAACCATCACTAGCCAGTGATTTTGGAAAAGATGATTCCTTGTTTGGTAGCTGCTATGGTAAAGATATGGCCAGCTGTGACATCAACAGTGAAGACGAGAAAAGTGGGAAGAACAGATCCAAAAGCGAGAGCCTCATGGGCACGTTAAAAAGACGGCTGTCTGCGAAGCAGAAGCAGAAGGGCAAGGGCAGCGCGCCCCCGGGGAGCGCCGCAGACGAGGACGCCTTCTCCTCCTCTTCTGCCCCCATGGTCTTCAAAGACGTGCGGGCCCAGAGGCCCATCCGCTCCACCTCCCTCCGCAGTCACCACTACAGCCCCACGCCGTGGCCTCTGCGCCCCACCAACTCCGAGGAGACGTGCATCAAGATGGAGGTGAGAGTCAAAGCCCTGGTGCACTCCTCTGGCCCCAGCCCGGCCCTGAACGGCGTGCGCAAGGACTTCCACGACCTCCAGGCAGAGCCCAGCTGCCAGGAGCAGAACCCCTCCCTGAAGCGCTCCGAGGCCCAGAACGGAGACCTGCACCTTCACCTTGATGAACATGTGCCTGTCGTTATTGGACTTATGCCTCAGGACTACATTCAGTACACTGTGCCTTTAGACGAGGGGATGTACCCTCTGGAAGGGTCGCGCAGCTATTGTCTGGACAGCTCTTCTCCCATGGAGGGAGCGCCTTCTCAGAAGATGAGAGTCAGGTAGACCAGGACCTGGTCGTGGCCCCGGAGATGTTCGTGAACCCGTCAGTGGATGGCTTGCTGATCAGCACCACGGGGGGCATGCTGCAGAGCCCCTGAGCGGGCCACGATGACGCCCCTCCACTCTCACTGTTGCTACCTCCAAGGCAGACTAACCCTATCCAAAGGAACTACAGCGGGCTGAGTGGCCCCGACGCCCACTTGGCGGAGAGCTGCGCTGTCATTTGAATTTTGATCCCAACTCTGCCCCGGGGGTTGCAAGAGTTTATGATTCGGTGCAGAGTAGTGGCTCCATGGTGGTGACCAGCCTTACGGAGGAGCAAAAGAAGCTGGCGAAGCAAGGGTGGTACTGGGGGCCGATCACCCCCTGGGAGGCGGAGGGGAAGCTCGCCAACGTGCCTGACGGTTCTTTCCTTGTCCGGGACAGTTCCGATGACCGTTACCTATTAAGCTTGAGCTTTCAGTCCCATGGCAAAACACTTCACACTCAAATCGAGCACTCCAACGGCAGGTTCAGCTTCCTCGAGCAGCCCAATGTGGAGGGACACACGTCTATCGTGGATCTAATCGAGCACTCGATTAGGGACTCCGAAAACGGGGCTTTCTGTTACTCGCGGTCTCGCTTGCCGGGTTCTGCAGCTTACCGGGTGCGGCTGACCAACCCGGTGTCCCGGTTCATGCAGGTGCGCTCTCTGCAGTACCTGTGCCGTTTCGTCATCCGGCAGTACACCAGAATAGACTTGATTCAGAAACTGCCTTTGCCAAACAAAATGAAGGATTATTTGCAGGAGAAGCACTACTGAGAGCTTGTGAGAACTCTGTCTTGCACTTTGGGAGTAAGAAAAAGATTGAAATACAGTTTACAAACTTTCATTGCTATCAAAATCTTTTGCTGCCATATGATTTCAGTTTTATGTGTAAGAGTAATCAACTCGTTTGGGAGTGGGGTGATGTCGGCAAGTGTCTTGGGTTCATTTGGTTCTTTAAAAAGGGAAGTCTTGAGGTTTTAGAAGTGTGAATTGTCTTTCATCAATGTGCAAATATTCACAATGTGAACGATCAAATTCTCCTTCACCCTCCCCCCACAAGTCCTTTGCTGCTATCCACTGTGATTTTTATGCATTAAAAGCACATTTCATGTGTATTCAACCCTAAGTAAAGTGGAACGAGGCTTACAGAATGACCATGGTTGTTCCTTTCAATGGCCCATTTTCAAAAGCTAGTATGAAATAAAATACAAAATTTACACATAACTCAGAAGATAATTTTGATCTTGTAGTTTAGAAAGATTTAGCCACAATTATGAATTGACATAATCTTGGGTAACGTAGCGGAATGCAGGCCCACACCGTGCCCTTCATAACACTCATCTCTAAATTATGGTTTAGGTTGTGCTGATTTCTTGGGTGTGAAAAGTTGGATTTTTCTGTGGCCTTCATTCTCATCTCATAGGTTGTCCAGTTTAAAAAATGGCCTTACATTTTAAAAACTCATAAAAGCATACCACCAACTTAGAAATCGTTGCCTTCTTCCGTCATTAAACTGATACAAATTGGCATAAGAACACTTTGGAACTTGGAACCATTAAAGAAATACTAGATGATCTTAGTTTCCTGTGATAGTAATTTTTTTGGTATTACCTATGCTTTCTTTTGGTAAAATATTTTATCTGTGATTTCTGTACCTAGTCAACATTTTCTTGGGGGAATTTGATGTAGAACTGATTTTCATAAATGGACTAGATTCTCTTACATCA
The DNA here is from genome assembly GCA_019455555.1 of Galemys pyrenaicus. Taxonomy (NCBI): domain Eukaryota; kingdom Metazoa; phylum Chordata; class Mammalia; order Eulipotyphla; family Talpidae; genus Galemys; species Galemys pyrenaicus. The sequence continues at coordinate 251,940 of JAGFMF010011484.1, read as the reverse complement.
TAAAAGTCATAGACAAAATTTTAAACTGCTCTGAATAGAAAGAAACGTTCTTTGGACAGTAGATTTTTTTCCTTTCTGTAGTTACTATTAAGATATGCTAGATTTGAGCCTTTCATCCCCCTACCAAGAAAACAAAAACTGATGACTTTAGTTGAAGAGTTGTAGAAATTGTGGAGCATCATGTAAGAGAAGTATTAAAACCATATGTGATACATGGAGGTCTTACTGCCTGCCATATGTACTGTCATTTAAAAATAGGTTTTCTGCTTGTTCCTTTTTAATTTAGCTGAGAAGTAAATTGGCATCATTAGCTCTTTTATCTCTTTGATTCAGTTATTGGGGGGTAGGAACGTTCTCCCCAATATTTTTTAGTTGTTATAAAATTCAGCGTTTACAACTGCGTGGTTTTTAGTGTAGTATTTGCCCCATTCAGAAGATGTTTTCAGCTACCCAGCTTTAAAGGAGATGTTTCTGTCTCAGATGAAATGTGTAATTTAGAGCATTTCTTCCTTTGTTGCTCAATTTTCCTCTCTTCACCATTTAATAACATGGGTGGAGAAGTTGAAGTCAAACCTCATGGCTCTGTCATTCACATCTGTGGTCCCATGGTCTTCTCGTATTTTAGGGTCACAGTTGAGGGTTACCAAGAGGAGGCACCATGCCATCATACCGAGTTGGGGTGTCGAGTCAGAGGGGGAGAGGTACTTGGTCTTGGTGGGAAGTGGGTTGTCCCTGGTCACGGGGCCCCCTCTTTTCATGTCGTGTTTCCGCCTAATACGATGGAGCCTGGAGTAAACTGTAATAATATAACTTAAGTGTTCACTGTAAGCTATTTGGATGAAAAACTATTACAGAGTTGTAAACTTGTTAGCAAATTAATGCGAGACATTTAAACTATTTTTTTGCAAAACTATTTATTTTTAAACAATTTAGAATATATCTAGGGTGAGTTAAACGCCCCTGTGCATCTACATTAGATGACAGGTATGACAGGTATGGTCACAGAGTCACTGTGCGTTGTTAATAAATGTCGAAACGGCCTCTCTCTGCGTCCGGAAGCCTTTACGTGTATCTTTGTGAGATCCTGGTGCACGGAGGTCTTTGGCCCGACGTGGGCATAGCCTGCCCCCTACGTCTCCCTCGTGATCCTTTGTGCTTAAGATCCAGCCATTTGGTGCCAACTTACCATGATTCTGATCTTCATTTACTGGTTTTAGAACTGTACTTTGTGTTTTGTGGATGGCAAGTCTCGATGTTGTCCTAATCAGAAAGCCATTTTTTTTTTAGCGTGCTCTTGTATATTCGTAATACAAAATAACACCGCCTATTCTAATCCAATTTGAAATTGCTAGGGTTTGATAGTGTATGCATTAAATCAAATGTTCGGCAAGTAGTGATTTGCAAATGCAGGCATCTGCACCATTTTCTGCTTCTGTGTAGAGGACCCCCGTGGCAGGGGTGGCCCGACAGAGCCCGGGAGGTTGGCTTTGCCTGGTGCTGAAACAGTCTGGTTAAAAATGGGGAGGGGGAAAAGAAATCATGAAGTTTGGTTTAGATACAATTGGAGTAAATTTCTGGATTTTATTGAAGAGTGACTCAAATGACCTGGACGCAAACCTGTAAGTGATTTTTAAATGTGTGTTCTACAAAATAAAAAAAGCAGGAAAACTGCATTCTCTTGTCACAATTAATGAATCAGAGGGTTTTTTGGTTTTTTTTTGCGTGTGGGTTTTTTTTTTAAAATCAAATACTTCCTCACAAAGTCTGATGGAGGTGAGAAGCTATGTCTACGCTTTTCAGGACACTATTAAGCATTTTTACAAATAATAAGAAATCTATAGAAAGTACTTGAAAATATCTTACTTTTTCTCTTTCTAAGGAAAACTGTCCTCTTTCTACTTGGTGCAATAATATGAAAATTTAGAAAGTCAAAATATTATATCACAGGAAATGATCATAGAACTAAAAATAGTGTTTAAGGAAATCAGCCACACAAGGCATTCATCTTGATGGTGAAGATCTTGTGCCAGAAGGTTAAGTGACTGCACGTAGGAAAGAAAGCGGAGTGTCCATTTTAACTTCTGAGCCAGTATTTTTGACAGAGGATGAAAGTTACTAAAATCCTAACTAGGTTATATGCAATGTCCGTCAGTGCTACAAATCTCAGTTTCCATCTCAACAGTGCTTTCAGAAACGCCAGTTTTAATCACTGTACATTTCACATTGTGGATGAGTGATTCTCGCTTTATGAATGATCCAAAATAATATATTTTAAATCTTTATAGCTTTTCATGGAATGTGAAGTCTTAATTTGAGAAAGAAATCACACTACCAGCAATAGTCGTTTTGTCCAATACTCTAATAAGGAACCATCACCAGTTCCATCAGTAACTTTAAAATTCTAAAATAAAGTATTGGTACTCTAGTCATCACAAATTTGATTTCTTTTAATACTTTTGTAATCCTGTAAAGGTTTTATAAGCATTCTTTTTATTAATCAGTCATAACATGGCGAATGCATAGTTGCTGTTTCTGAAAGGTAATCCAAACTACGTCCAGAGATGATGAAAAATTCTTATAGAATTTTGTAATAAGTATACATGTTGGGTTAAAGAAATTTTATAGTTGTTGGAGTGCCATGGAATTAATACTTGCAATCCTGATTGCTGTAGTTTACACTTTTCTGTATGTTTCAAATCAGGTGTGTACCATTTGTACTGAGAACACCACAGAATGAATTATCCAAAGTCCATTGATTTTAATATGTGTTTTGGTTTGTAAACAAATGATAGTAATTTCTTGCACATTTTTGGAAATTAATTGTATAAGAGTTTATGTATCTGCTTCTAGATACAGTGTGTAAATAAAAATTTCATTCACAACATCTGCCTCCTCTTCTCCTTGCTACCCGGATAAGGTATTGTAAGAGTCTGATTTCAGCAAGTGTAGGGGTTACCTCATTCTGGCTCTCCCATGAACTGGGCAGAGGCCAGAGGGTGGGAGCCAGCAAATTTTAATGAAAATGGGAAAGTGGAATGGGACCGCTCATGGGAGGCAGACTGGTTGGGTCAGCCGTGTGGCTCTTACCCTGAAACCCTCAAGCATGAGGCTGGAGTGAGTCGGCACAAGGTCTAAACAAAGACTGAAATGAACACGAAAAAACACTACGAGCAGGTCGGACTGGACGGTACAGTGTTTGGATTGTGATGTGTTACAAACCACCCTTACTGCTTGGCATGTTCGTAGACGGAGGGCAGTGTGAGAGCGCGTGGAGCAGCGTCAAGTCAAGCGTGGCGTTCGTTCATCCTAGCCACTGAGCTGCGCTTGCTTCTAGGCTTCTTAACACTAAGAGGGTTAAACATTCACTTTGGGTTCTGGTTCTTGTTTTATTTCCTTTCAGCAAATCCTTTCTTCATCCTAGCTAGTTCAAAGGTGCATTTTAAGCTAAGCTTGTTCAGAACGTATCACAAATTCAACTTGCATAGACGCCATAACAGCAAGTTCTAGCCTTTGGAAAATTGGCAGGTCATCTTGATTCTTAAATTCCTTTTCTTACCAGTGCATGAAAATTTTAAGAGTTGGACAATGATTCATGGGGGAATTACATGATGATCTTTGGACTTTGGCTCCCTGACTTGCTTCTTCAAAATAACTGACAGCTGCAAATACTGCTTATTGTCTCTAAAATTTTTTAAAAAAGATTTATGCATACAAGCACTGGAGGACAGGCCAGAGGTGCAGGGGGTGAGGATCCACCAGAGACAGAATGGGGGCAGAACAGGCAGATCTACTGAAATACACTAAAGAGGGGAGCAGTGGGTGAGGCAGGAGGGCTCTGCTGCGCCGACCAGCAGCAGTTACTGAGCTCTTCTATTGAACGCTGCAGCGGCTGTGGTTTGCTTCATAGCCTGTTACTTAACCCGCTGTGCCACCAGGGAGGCCCCTGTCTATCATCTCTTTTCCCGTTGAGACCACTTTGAGCTTGGACATTTTGGAATGTGCTGTCTCTTGACACCTCCCCAATCCTACCTGTCAAAGTGGGTTGCTCTTTTTTTTTTATTTTAAGATTTATTTTATCATACAAGAGCTGGAGAACAGGCCAGAGTTGCAGGAGGCGATAGGATTCACCAGAGATAGAGTGGGGAGCAGAACACACAGATGGACTGAAATACATTGCTGAAGGGGGCAGCGGGCGGGGCAGGAGAGGTCTGCTGCGCCCTGTGGGTCCCCTCCCTGGCTGGGGATCGAACTCACGCTGCTGTGCTGCGGATGCTTCACAGAGCGGTGCCCAACCCGCTGCGCCACCAAGGAGGCCCGTTTGCTCTCTGTTTTGATGGAAATCAAAGACAACATAAAAAGCATGTCAGGATAAAGCTAGTCATTTATGTCAGTGGATAACATAAAGTGAGAAGAAAAAGGAACACATTTTAGAATTAGCAATGCAATAAATCAATTATTTTGAAGGTGCCTAGGATAATGGACCGAGAAAGAGATGAGGTTTCTGCTGGTCCTAGTACTTTTTAATTTTAATGACTATTGCCTACACAGAAACATTTTTAAAATTTGAAAGTGTGTTAGGTCTGATTAACGATTATTCTCAGCTATATGAATTACAGGATATATACAAGATTCCCTTGGTAAAAAATTTCCTACATCACCTTATTTCTCATTTTCACTTTTTTTCCCTAACAAAATTGCCCCCAGGGCTGTGAGGTTGTTGCTGTGTGTGCAGCACGCTAGGAAGTGCGTGGACCCTTTCACCCATTTATAGAAGTACACGTTCTGTCTTCATGAATTATTTAAAGGGATGGCTTACTCTAACAGTGTAAAACTTGGGATTGCCTGATGGGAAGAACTTAAAATTTTCCCATTTAGTTAAATATTTAATTGTAGTGATTGCCTCATGGTTCCTGTGACCCCATAATGGCCTTTTGGTTGTTTAAAGATTCTAGACAAATCCAATCCAAATCCAAAAGTGTCTTCTTCTTTTCGTAGTCAGTGGACAAATCTACTCTGGATGCCAAACATCATGGAATTACTCTCTCCAGCTACCCCATGCCAGAAGTCTTCCCACCCCGAAACAGTCTTTCCAGCACTACCATTTTGCAAATTCTGCGTTGCACTAGTGCATGATGCTCCAGTAACAAAAAATACTCTCCCTTTTCAGAGACTAGCATTGCTTTGAGGGGGATGGTAGGGTGGAGATTTAGCCTGTGACTATATTGAAAGAAAATTTCAGTTGCTGAAATGAGCCCGTTAAAGGTAAAAATCCACCACCTGTTCTCCTTTCTTTGGTATTGCACTGCTTTCTCTTACAGACCTCCAAATGAAGCCATTTAAGTAAAAAATGTGTGTGTGTGTGTGTGTAGACAAGCAGGAAGTAAGAATAGGCATCATGATTTTCTCTGCTGGGACCTTGGGACCCCACATGTGCCTGCATGTCCCTACATAATTGACAAAATCATGCCTTCATGGCCACTCGTTTTTCATTTCGGTCTCTGGACTTACCAGGCAATGGGCTGGTTTTCATGTGACAATGCGTCTCAGGGAGCAGCAAGACTGACACTGACTTTGACCTATACCCTCTGATTACTGGAAAGGTGAAAATAGCTCTTATTAAAATTCATGTAATTTTTGGAGCCCCCGAACAGCAAGCACAGCTGAGGTGGGCGCAAGGTCTTTAAGGCATCACTCACCTAAGGTCACGCCTTTGAGGCTTCAAATCCTGACGACTTCTTTCCCCAGTAATGAAGGTTGGCGGTTGCTGTAGATGGCTTTAAAAGTGATTTAGTTTTCTTTTGTCATTGCTTCAGAGGAAGTAGGTTTTCACTGTTTAGAATTTAAAGACAATAGGTGGAATTCAAAAATTTGGCAAATGCCACATAGAAAAGGAAATCTGAATTTGACTTGTAAGAGCAATTTGAACCAGAGACTGATTTTTCTCCATGGTGCTCTGTTTACTGAAATACCTGGAAGCTTTTCCAGCTGTCACGTCTGCCACTTGATGGGAAGATTAAAAGTGAATTCTGCATTTAAATAATTTAATGAATGACTTAGTAGCTCACGGGCATGAAACGGTTCACCCAAGTACATTAAGTATGTAACATTTCCAACTACTAACTTGCTAGCTTTCATCATTAATTGATAGAATCTTGGTTTTTAATAAACCTTATTGTTGAACTGTTTCAGTTGAAAGGATTTCTCTATAGGAACTTGCTGATAAGGTTGTAACAGGGTGGGAATATATTTCTATTGTTCTCAGAGGAAGTTAAAATTCAAGAGGTCTAAATGTTTAAGTCACTAAAAACTTACTAAAACTCTGGCTAAAAGAACTAGTTGTATTTATTATTTATTTGTTTTCCATCTTGGCCTTTGGGTAAAAATGCAAATTTAGTATCTTGTTTGCTTTTATTCAGAACTTGTGGTAGAAATGAATTCCCTGGACCCAAGAGATGAACATATATTACAATAATCTGTTGGAATTTTAGTATGACTTTTTCAAATGCATTTCTCATCAACTTTACAGTTTAGTAAATTTTATTTTTTACCTAAATAGATGATTATAGAATAATGAGACAGATCAGAGGATTAAAAAAAACACCCTAATAGCCTTAGTCTTTCATGATACTGAATTTGATTACATGTTTATAGTTCTCATTATAGCAGTTAATCACAGATCACTTAACTGTTCATCATATAACTGTCTGGTTCACACAAAAAGATTGTAAAAACCTGGGATGTAAGATTATAACATTGTCGAAATACCCTGTGTCTAGGATTTGATTTTTTTTCTTAAAATTTTTTACTAAAATGAATAATAATTATTAGCAGACACTTGTGCTAATAAAGATAAGGGTGGTAAGAAAATTAATGTGGTCTTCCTTATTTTAAGTCCTTAAAAATCCTGACTTTTCTATATACACGTAGATGTTTGAATATATACATGTATGTGTATGTATCTTAAATTCTTCATATCTTATAAAGGGCATCATATATTCCAATAAAAACAAAGGAAAATGATCATCATTGATGATTATATTTGAAGATTCTAGACTCTAGAGAAACTTGGGCTACTAACATCAGAATTATGAAAAGGGCCCTTTTTTTTGGAAGGGAGAGTATGAATGTGTGGGCACACAGAAGAGTTAAACCTTACCTTGGTTTACATAAAACAAGAAAATCCAGAAATAGTGGTGTACAGCTGTAATGCAGCCAAAAAAAGACCCTGGAATCAGAAAGCAGTGAGTGTGTTGGCAGCCTCACACATCTCCCCCCCGCCTCCCAAAAAAAAGATGTCCATATTCCCAGAACAAATGAATATGTTAAGTTACTAGGCAAAGGAACCTTTACAGATGTGGTTAAATTAAGGGATGCCAGGAGGCAAGATTATTCTGGATTCTCTAGAGGAATCACTCTGATCTGATGAATCTGGGATGACAGATAACCTTTCCCAGGGTCCTCAAGTGGGAAGAGAGCAGTGGTCCTACTGGAGCCAGTGGGAGGGGTTTCTGGAGGGATGGAGGAAGAAGGCCATGCCCCAGGCGTGCGGGCGGGAAATAGAAGTTGGGACAAAACTTGTCAGAGAAATGGGGACCTCGGTTCCACCACATCAAGGAACTAAATTCTGCCAGCAACTGAGCTATCAAGGAAATGCTTTAGAGCCCTGTAGGGCCCCAGAAAGAAATGTGCATCCACATCTGGGCTTGTCTAGACCAGTGCCAGACATGGACAGTACCGAAGATAACAAATTTGTAAAGTTTATTTTTTTAAAGATCTATTTATGCATACAAGAATTGGGGTACAGACCAGAGGTGCGGGGGGTGAGGGGATTCACCAGAGACAGAGTGGGGAGCAGAACAGGCAGATGGACTGAAATACACTGCTGAGGGGAGCAGCGGGCAGGGCAGAAGAGGTCTGCTGCGCCCTGTGGGTCCCTCCCTGGCCCAGGATCAAACTAGCACTGTGGTGGCTGTGGATGCTTCATAGTGCGGAGACTTAATCCCTTGCGCCACCAGGGAGACCCCTGCATCTACCTTTAAATAACACTGTATTGATTCATGGGCAGTGTGAGTACCTTATTAGTGAGAAATTAATCCTTATTCTTCCTTCTCCTTCCTTGTCTCATGTCTGTCATTCACTTCATTTTCTGTATACGCACAAAGGTTCTGTGGGTCTTGCTGTATACAGAAGAAGCATTTGTCATCAAATACAGCGTTGCTGTTATTATTTTGAACAGTCACCTGTTGGGTCAATTTAGGGCACTTTTAATTTCCTCTTCATCTTTTCCTTCTCAATGCTCTTCGTGTCTTTCTGGAGGTTTGGTTTCTGACTGTATTCCTTTCCTTCTCTTAAAGAACTTCCTTTGATATTTCCTGCAAGGCTGGGAAGCTGGCAATGAAGTCCTTCAGTTTTTGTTGGTCTGAGAAAGCATATTTCTGTTTTCCTTTTGAAGGATAATTTCTTAAGATGCAGCATCCTAATTTGCTAGATTTTTCTCTCAAGACTTTACATATTTCACCCTACTTGGGCTTGCATGGCGTCCAGGTAAAGTCGGATGCAATTTTTACCTTATTCCCCCTGACTGCTTTCAGATTTTTTTTCTACATCTGTGATTTTTCTGTAGTTTGAAAATGATATGCCTGAGTGCAGTTGGTTTTTGCATTATCCTGAGATAAATGGATATGTAGATGAGGCGAGTCCATTCTGAGACTGTCTGAATCTCTGAGTCACGTGTCCACAGTGCATTTACTCACCCAGCCTGAGGCCGAAGAGGCTGAGTCACAAGACTGGGGGTTACTGGCAGGCGGTGTTATTATATGTGTGTATATGTATATATACATATATATATTAAGATTTATTTATTTATGCATACAAGAGCTGGGGTATAGGCCAGAAGCAAGGGAGGTGGAAGGCTTCAGCAGACACAGAGTGGGGAGCAGAACAGGCAGATCATCTGAAGCACACTGCTGAAGGGAGCAGCAGGGAGGCAGGAGAGGTCTGCTGCACCCTGTGGGTCCCTCCCTGGCCAGGGATCGAACTCACACTGCAGTGCCAGGGATGCTTCACAGTGGGGTGCTCAACCCGCTGCGCCACTAGTAAGGCCCGGTGTTATTATTTCTAAGGTTCCAATAAGAAACTGTTATATGGACCAAGGCAGACTTTATTTCAAGTCACCTCAGTGCTGTTTTCAAAGAGTTGCAGCTCGACTTACTAACAAATGAAAATGAAAAGTTGACCTAACCTCAGTTCACTCTCCAATGATACTAATACAGTCCTAAAATGTTTCTTCTCTCTCTGCTACTCCCAGTTACTCTTTCTGCTTCGCAGACACAATCTGAGAAAATACCTTTGACTCCTAAGTATTCCTGTATTTCCCCCTGTGATGGTGCTTTCCTTATACTTGGCCTTCTTTTCTCTTTCGTCCTACATGGTTAGGAGAAAACGATTAGCGTGCCTTAGTTGCAGTGATGCAGATGAGCTCATTTGCTTTGCCTTCAGCCTCTGGGTCCCTTGTGTGTGCTGGTGTGGGTTTCTGGGAGAGGCAAGGACCTGGCATGACTCATCTGTATCATCTCCTGAGTCACGAGGAAAGAGGGTTCTTGAGGAGAGCAGCTGGACCTGGGATTTAGGGTGCAGACAATCTGATCTGTGCCGGTTCACCAGCCTCCTCTGCTTAGAGGTTTGGGGGGTGGGAGCTGCCTTTTGGCCAGATTGGTAGGAAACCACTCCATTTCATGTTCTTTTGATCTCTTCCCTTCTAAAATGGTGGTGATTATCCTTTTCCCTCCTACTTCCCCATTAGGTCATTGCCAAGCTAATTATTATTACAAAGAAAATGGAATGATAAATCTTTCCAGGGATATTCACTATATAAACATAAGAAACTATTCTCAAGATTTCCTTGGTCTTTATATCTGTGCCTATAGGGTGAGTAAGCACTTCCTCAATGAAAGGGATGTTTTGAAATCCCTTCCAGTAAAGGCTGGCAAGCATTTGAAACTGACCCAGGGGCTGGAGCACCTTGGCATTATTCCAGCCGGTTCTTACCCTGCCAGGTAAGTATTTCCATGAACTAACAAGCGAAGTTTTAGATGAGTTTTTCATGGGTTCGGCTACTGCTGTCATATTGAACTTGAGCTAACTTGGTGTTATATTCTCAGAACCCCATGGTTTTGTAGGTAGCTTCCAATGCATCATCTGAGTCAGGTATGTTTCGTTAGAAGCCAGACACTAGAACGAGGTGGGACAGTGCACTTGTTCAGAAAGGACTTTTTTTTTTTTTAAGATTTCTTTATTTATGCACACAAGAGCTGGGGTATAGGCCAGACTTGTGGGAGGTGAGAGGATTAGCCAGAGACAGAGTGGGGAGCAGAACAGGCAGATGGACTGAAACACACTGCTGAGGGGAGCAGCAGGGAGGCAGGAGAGGTCTGCTGCACCCTGTGGGTCCCCTCCCTGGCCGGGGATCGAACTCGTGCTGCAGTGGCTGTGGATGCTTCACAGTGCGGGACTCAACCCGCTGCGCTACCAGGGAGGCCCCAGAAAGGAAATTTACTCTACACCCAGTGAGGTCGTAAGAGGCTGGCGCTCCCAGACTGGTTGGTGACTTAGAGTCATGAAGTCCCGTGTCCAACATCTGCAACATCTTTAGCGTTTGTCCTTGTGTTTGATCCTTCACGGTCGCATGTGGCCGTGTCCAAGTGGGGTGTCTGTCAAAGGGGGAGCTCACCTGGCTCTTTTTATCCAGCAACAGAAACCTTTCTGTCTCTTGGGCAGAGGTCAGCGTGCTTACCCGGCAGTCTCGCTGAGCGGCCAAGGTGGATGGGGCCAAGGTGGATGGGGCGAGAACCTCTCAGTGTTTCAGCGTCTGCACAGGGAGTGGGGAAGGAGAGGGACGAGCAGTGACCAGCCAACGTGTCTGCTGCAGCTGCAGCTCCTTTTTAGAAACCAGTGCCTGCCAGCAGCCTCCCACACTCTCGGGATGGAGCCTGACAAACTAGCCTCATCCCTGACAAACTAGCCTCGTGAGAAGGGGCCGCTTCCCATCTAGGAGGGAACAAGGCACTCTGGGTTCTGTTACCCTCTTTTTCTGAAAGGTCACCAGGTCCTGTGTGTGCCTAGATCAGACAGGACTATTTAAGCTGATCTGATGTTTTCCCAGAAAGCCATACAAAGCTGTGCAAACTGAGGGGCCTCCCTGGTGGCACAAGGGGTTGAGTGCCACACTATGAAGCCAACGCAGCCACTGAAGTGCGAGTTCGATTCCTGTCCAGAGGCTGACCCACAGGGCGCAGCAGACCTCTCCTGCCTCCCCCCTGCTCCCTCAGTAGTGTGTTTCAGTGGATCTGCCTGTTCTCTCTCTGCTCCTCACTCTGTCTCTGGTGGAGCCCCTCAAACCCCACCCCCACCCCCTGCACCTCTGGCCTGTACCCCAGTGCTTCTATGCATAAGTAATAACTTAAAAAAAAAAGCTTGTGCAAACTGAGGAAGTTTGAGGGGAGGGGCGATTGCATGGATGTCCCCCTGTTTCTCACAACGGCTAAGTGAAAGAGGCAGGTGGCCATTTGTGCAACCCACTTTATGAAGGGGATATGAACAATGGGAGGGTCGCAGATGATGCTAGAGATGCTACAGGATTTGAAAGGAGAGGAGTAAAAAAAGAAAGGAAAACAAGAAAGTCGTAAGCAGGCTTGGGTGGGCCCCTATCCTACTGGGGGGGATTTGGGGAACATGGGAGTGGGTTCCCCGGCCGTCTCTTGGTCTGTTGGGCAGTGTGGTTGTGGGCGAGGGTGAGACACTGCTTTCTGTTTCCACTGAAAGGACGCTGGCCTCCCCCCCGGGTTCCAAGTCCAGCACGAGCCAGCTGGCAGCCCTGTTGTCTTACGCTGTAGGTGCCTTTTCTAGCACAGCGGGACCCTGTAGACGTAAGGGGTCAGGAAATATCTGTAGCCTATGTAACAACTGTCTTACCAGAGGGAATTTCAGCCGTGGTTTGCTCTAAAAGCTTTTGAATATAAAAGTTGAAAGATGGGCAGTGAACGGCCATCCAGCCATCCGATTCTGTCACTAAAATATGGATGTATTTGCTTTGTCAAAGTCCCGTTCACCCATTCGCCTCACAGAGGGTTTGTCTGTGACAGTGGATTGCACCAGAGAGAAAACAAGCACAAGTTTATAGCCTCCCCGAGAAGCGATCGCTTTAAGAGAGTAACCAGGGATCGTTCAGGGAGTGTCTTAATTGCCCTTATAAACCATTATGATTGCGATGTGGGTGGGGTGCGGATCTGGTCTGAGGCTGTTAGTGCCCTGGACTTGAAGCCATTAAGGTGGACGTGCTCAAGTTTCATGTGTGGCTATTATTTTTGATCCACATTGTATCTTTTAAAAAAATGTGTAACTTGTAGGGAGAAATGCCAATTACGAAAACTGCATTAAGGGTTGATTTTAAGCGCAAGGGGACTGCTCTAAACAATGTTTGGGGTGTGATTTTTCTAAGATTCAAGGAAGCCAGCTTATTCACAAGTGCAAGTCAGTTCTAGGTTAAATGAAGCAGGTAGGAGTGGAATCTTATACTAGGGGAAGTTGGGCATCAAGATAAGTCTTGTTTTGTTTGTTTGTTTTGTTTTTCTGGGGCGCTAATGTGTTTATGCACCATGGCTCCCTGGCAAGCACTACCTCTGTGGCATCCCTAGCAAGCACTACCTCTGTGGCATCCCTAGCAAGCACTACCTCTGTGGCACAGGCGAAGTCCAGATCTCTGGCCTGGAGCAGGAGGGGAGCAGGGAAGATGTGGGGTGGGGGCAAGGCAGCCGCTGACCCTGGAGTCACGAGTCCGAGGGGGCGCAGCCTCCCAGCCTCTGACCTTTGCTGGGGAGGATTTCCACAGCCGCCCGTCTCTCCTTCTGCGTCATAAATCTGATCTCATCCGCGTGGTCTCTGCCACCACGCCCTGCTGGAGAGGAAATGCGATACAGCATCTTGATGCCTGGCTCGTGGCGTTCACTGATTGTCATCGGTTAGACGAGGACACGCAGTGGGCCCGGGTGGAAAATGAAAGTAGCTGGTGTTAGTAGGACGGGGTTCGAATTTGGGGCTGGAAGGGAGCTCAGAAATCTCCCGCCATTCCTCATATTAGCAATAAGAAACCTGAAGTCCAGACACGTGCAACAGGTATTTACTGAGTGCGCTTGTCTAGGCACTGGGCGAAACACAAGCACGACTTCCGTGGGGTTTCAGTGCTATCCTGTTAGGGTAGCGGCACCCCCATTTTAAGGGAGCGTGACAGCCGAGGCGCCTCGCTCGGTGGTTCTCTTGAGACGGCACTCCGCGTGGGAGGCACCGTCCCGGCCGTCGAAGGTTGCGCTGCCCCAACGCACGTGCCCAGACACTCAGTAACTGGGAGTCGGCTTCACACTTGGAAAATGATGGAAACAGGAAGCCAGGTGGCTGCAGCAGGATGAGAAGGTGGGAAATGTTGATGGTCTGGGGCCCCTGGGTGGTGAACCTTCGAGGACTTGGAATTCGTTCGGGGTGATCTTTGAGAAGCCCTTTCCTCTCGCCTCTCACGCAGAGATGGGCACAGGGAATCTTTGCAATGGAAGTGGGAGACAAGCCCCCGAATATCTGGCTAGCCAGGCAAGCATTATCCCACCACACCCCACTTGAAGGAATATATTATAGCATTTATATACAAATATATACACAGCATTTGTATATAAATATATTTTTAGATATACTGCATTTATATGTAAATATATATGCTGCATCTGTATATTTATCTATAAATTGATACATAAATATATATTTTATATATGCTGCATGTATATAAATGTGTTTCTATATCGTTTATATAAAAATACACTCATAAATACATCATTTATATAAAATATATATTTATATACACATCATTTATGTATATAAATATGTATGTTTGTACATATTTAAGTTGCAAATCTCTGAATGTACAGAGGGCTTGGACATTAGTGGGTAAGTTGATGTAAGTAAAAGCAGTGCATTGTTTTAATTGTCTCTTGCCTGGAAAATCATTTCCAAGAGCTCTGGGGCTTCCCACACAGCCTGGTCCCGGCGTTTTGTCTCCGTCTCCTTCCAACAGGTCCTGTCATCCTCACTGTCTTGCTGCCTTTGTTGTCCATTCACTGAGTTGGCGCTGCAGCCACATTCATCATTCTGACAGAGCCACGTGGGTGGGGTTGACCACCCTCCCACTCCTCCCCTCCCCCCCCCAGAACCAAAAGAAGCACCCATGGAGGGCCCCTTCATTGCTTTGGAACAGTAAGTGCTTCCCATTGTTCCTGAAGAAGAGACAACAGCCAAACCCAAGTGCGTACAGAGGCAGGGCCTGCTCTGCAGCCTGCAGCCCCAGCCCCTCTCCTGGGTCTGCTGGAAAAGCACGTTGCACTTGGTCACACCCACTTAAAAAATCACCCACCAAGAGGGGAGTGTTTAATCCTCCCTCTCCCCAGATAATCAACATTAAAATTCTAGAATCGCCCGTCACAGTCACGTGGACTGCACAGCCCTTTATCCCTGCGTGTCTACCCCTTCTGCTTTTAGCTGGCTTTGGGATGGGTCTCTGCCCAGCACACCCATTACTGAGCTCTTCTCAGGGGCTCAGTCCTGGCCTTTGCTTCAGCCTCTGACGCTGTCCTGCTGCATCAGCAGTTCCTCTCTTTGCCGAGCAAGACCTAAGTCAGCCCGTAAAGACCAGCAGTGACCACTGCCTGGGTGTCGAGGAAGCCCCAGGCACTCAAAGAGGAAGCTTGCAACGACTCAAGTCACGGTGGGAGCAACAGGGGCCCAGTTATGGCTGAGAGTTGTCCTTGGAGAGCAGAAATGAGATGCCTGCTGATCAAATTTTACCTGAAGTCTAAATCTGGACTTTTCCAAACAAACGGACCAATCATTTCTCTTCTAGGGACTAAGTCATTTTGAGTTGCATTTCCTTAACTGATAAGGGCAGCAGCTTAAAGTGATGCAGAGAGTATCGTGTGCAGGGGAGGGAGCTTAATAGCATCTGGGCTGACTGAAATCGGCAAGACAATCCTTGCCCTTAAAATCCAGGAGTCCCTGATTCCAGAACCTTCTTTCTCTCAAATCATTGCTTCCTTCTTTGTAATACAATGAATACCATTATTATTATTATTTTTTAAAATCACTTTAATGTCTTTATATATATTTGACATCAGGTGTAGTCACCACCATTTCACCTGTGCACCATCACCTCAGTCCCTTGTGTTCTTCCTGCCCTCATTTTGATCCCTCTTCCTCCTTCTCCCCTGTAAAATGTCTCAGACTTATCATTGTCTGTTTACTTTTGTTTTGTTGTGTTGTGTTTTTCACTATTGTTCTTTTCCCTGATCCCTTATTTGGTTCCCTTATATTCCTCCTATAAGTGAAACCATCCGATATTTTTCTTTTTCCTTCTGACTTATTTCACTGAGCATCATCCTTTCTAGCTCTCGCCACGTTGCCGTGAATGGCATTAGTTTATTTTTTTAACATTTATTTATTTATGCATACAAGAACTGGGGTACATGCCAGAGATGTGGGGGGTGAGAGGGTTCACCAGAGATGGAGTGGAGCAGAAGAGGCAGATGGACTGAAATACACTGCTGAAGGGAGCAACAGGCGAGGCAGGAGATGTCTGCTGCGCCACATGGGTCAGCTCCCTGGTCAGGGATTGAACTTGTGCTGCTGTGGATAGCTTTGTAGTGTGGTACTTAAACCCTGCGCCACCAGGGAGGCCCAGTTTATCTTTTTTGATTGCTGAGTAGTATTCCATTGTGTTTATGTACCACATCTTCTTGACCCAGTCATCTATTTTTGGGCATTTGGGTTTGTTTCCAACCTATTGTAAATAGTGCTGCTATAAACATAGGTGTGCAGGTATCCTTTTGAATTAATGTTTTTGCAGACAGCATTATTCTTTGTGTCATTTCAAACTTTTATATGTATTCCAAATTTATGTTTAATTCAAATGCCATAATTTTCAGCCTTTTTAAGATGTGCATTTCAGTGGTATTAGTATATTCATAAGTTGTGCAACCATCACTATACAATTTTAGAAACTTTCATTATTTCCCCCCAAAGGAACCATGTACCCACGAGCAGTCAGTCCTCGTTCTGCTGCTCCCTCAAACTCTCGTAACACTCCCTGTCTCTCTATGAATTTGCCTATTCTGGCACCCTATGGAGTGGAATCAGACATTATGGGGCCTTTTGTGATTTGCTTCTTTTGCTTGGCACGTCTTCAAGGTTTATCTCTGTTATAATGAGATCTGTCCTTCACTCCTTTTCATGACTGAGTAATATTCCATCACAGGGATGCACATTTTTGCCTACCAGCTCAACATTTGATAGATATTTAAGTTGTATACTCTTTGATTGTTATGATTAATGATACTAGAAAGATTCATATATAAATTTTTTGGTTGACATATGTTTTCGGTTCTTTTAGGTATATGCTTCCCAGTTGGTCCTATAACTCAAGGTTTGACTTTTTGAGGCCCTGCCTGATAGTTTTCCAAAGTTGGCTGTACCATTTCCATTCCCATTGGCAATGTATAAGGGACCTGAATTCTCAGCCTCCTTGTCAACTTGTCCATTACTTTGATTATGAGATTCTAGCAACTCTGCTATCTCCTTATGGTCAATGGCAGGGTTTTGTGCAGACAGACCCCTGGCGTCAGCCAGCTTTCACCGGGATCCTGCAGTCACACCTCTGGGAAAGTGGCTGTGATGTTCTTTCTGTTCTGCTTCTACTATTTGGTGGGTTGTTGTTTTTTCATCTCTCAACACATCCACTCTTGTTTTTTTTTTTTTTTTTAGCCCAAAGATTTAGAGACTTGATATAGGTGGTCTGAAGAGGGTTCTTTGGGTTTTTACATTTTTTATTTTATTTTTTCCATTGAGGTGTCAACAAACTGAAAACAGCAACACTTTGTGATTTGGAGGTGTCGGCCCTCCCCTTCAGCTACTGTTCTTTGGAATCTTTGTTTTCTTTTATATTAATTATTAAAGATTTAAATTACTTATTGGTGCACACAAGAACTGGGGTGTAGGCCAGAAGTGTTGGGGGAGGTAAGAGGATTCACCAGACAGAGTGGGGAGCAGAACGGACAGACCTACTGAAACACACTGCTGAGAAGAGCAACTGGTGAGACAGAAGAGGTCTGCTGCACCATGTGGGTCAACTTCCTGGCCGGGGATCGAACTCGTACTGCAGTGGCAGGCAATAGCTTGATAGCACTGAGACTTTCACCCTGCGCCACCAGGGAGGCCCCTGGAATCTTTGTTTTTATAAAGCTTAGCTGATCGTTCCATGGAGGTCGGGTTCTGGAGCTATTGCTGTGCCTGCTGATGTCCAAGTCACCGTGTCGTTGCTCTGAAATGCAGATCCGGCACCCCAGTCCTCATTGGCACCCCAGTCACATGCCTAGACACAGACCCTGCCCGTCCTCCTGGCCTCTGACTCTACCTCCCAGTACTAGAGGGAGGAAACGAATACTCAATGCCAGCTGCATCGCTGCCGCTTTGCTGGACATTGAACAAGCAAATCCAGCTGGTTTCCTAGGTCCCAGCGTGTAAGAGGTTGCAAACACCACTCTGAGAAAACCCAGCCCGGAAAGAAATCTCACAGCATTTTGCACACAGTAGCGTCAACGCAATAAAACCTTCCTCCCAAACCCCGACTGTAAAACAGAGGCGGCCTCCAAGAAGCCGGGAGGGAAATAGTGATGTGCGGTGCGTTTCCCCCATTATGACACTAAAAGCCTCTAAATGGGGTGTTTCTTCTATCGCAGCTAAGAAGCAGGCGTTTATAAATCCTGCTAAGCCCTTAATGGAGGATTTACTGCCGTCGTGAAATACCACGAAGCTCTTAGGCCAGTAAAACTCCTTCTAGTCCTTTTAAAAGGTTCGCAGACTTGGAACTGAGAAGGACGAGCAGTATCATCCGGATGATGGAACCAAGAGTGTCATTAGGCAGAAGCGGAGATAAAGCACAGAGGTGGTGGCCACCGCGCAGGGAGAATATGGAACGACAGGGCACAGGAGGCTCAGCGCGCCAGGCGCCTGTTCTCTGCGAACCTTGTATTCCGGGCGGGGACGGGTGTGTGGAAAGTCTCACCCGGGCAGGAGGCAGGTGTGCGTGAAGGGCACAGAGGCAGCTTCTCTGATCCTGGCCTGAGCACCCACAGCCGCCTGCAACAATGAGGAGACTGGAACTGGGGGACATTTGTCCTGGCCCCCCCCCACCTCCACCCCCGGCAGCACTGGAGGCAGCCCTTAGGGGAGCAGAGGAGTCACGTCGGGCCACCCACCCCTGCATGCAGAGGTGCTGAGAGGCAGCCTCTGAACCCCCATATTATCCACGCACCCCAGGCTTCCCCGGGTGTGTGTGTGGGGCAGGACCAGCTGTGTCCCCTCCAGCTCCCCATCCTTGCCTTGGGGGTCCCATCCTGAGGGAGGGGTTGCTGGCTCTAGACACGGTCAGCCCCTGTCCACGGGGGAACTGGCCACGCCGTGCGTGTGGGCCGGGAAGCTGCTGCCTGCTGGCCAGGGCGCTCCACAGGAGAGAAGGGACGTTGTCCAGACATGGCTGCTCTGCTGGGACCCAGCCCGGTCACTACCCGGCGCCACCAGCCTTGTGGCTGTCCCTTAGCTACGGCTCCAGTGAGTGCTCCAGGGACAACCGCTCAGGGCTGCCCGGTCCAGCCCCACTTCGGCGGAGAGCCCCGCCACCACATGGTCATGTTCCTCCCACTGTGAGCCTGAGCCTGCAGCTCTGACCCTCGCCTGTCCTTCCTCTAAATCTTGACCTTGGGCCCTTTCTCCTCAGCCCTCAGTGGGGGGGTCAGGAACCTCTGGGAAGCCTCTGCAGCGAGACCCCAGTGTCTGCCCAGCTGCACGCCCCCACCCGGTGCCCAGTGCCACAGCGGTTCATCTCAGCCACCATTTGTTCTGGACTGTTCCTTCCACCAGTGAGACAGAGACAGAAACCTGCAGGCCAAGAGACTTCACTGGACACCTCTGCTTTTAGGTCTGCTGGGAGGGAGATGCAGGTGGGTGATGCAAATCGCCTGGGGCTAAACTGGACTTCGGAACAGAGAGGATGGGGTGGGGGAGAAGCCTTGTCTGAGGGGTCTCCCTGTCTCTATTCTGAGACCTCGCCTTTATTCTGTGGGTCCAGCAGGATCTTTGTAAAACTCAAATCTGGTGGGGGCCACACTTCTAAGTTTATCCAGAACATGGACTATCTGATGTGACTTTATGTGGTGGACTACCAGTTTCCTGAAGGTAATAGGATGGATGAATACTTGTTCTCGTCCTTTCCATCTCGCTCTCTTTTTTCCCGATAAAGTGGGGCTTCTCAGGGAGGATGAATTTAATCAGTTGCCAAATAATGAGATTGTCACAAAAAACAGGTTAAAAAGTCTCCTGACGGGGGCAGTTGTAGGATTAAATGAATTGAAGTAACAAGAGTGTAATGAGGATTCTATGGGTTGTATTTGAGATCATTTTAGTTTTAATAATCAGAAGGAAATTAACCATTAGTGAAGTGAGCAGAAGTGAACATATCCTATTGTTATCTTCAGAGCAAAAGATGATATTCTAATTTAGAGGCTAGCATTTTCCTCTTTTAATATATCTGAAAATCACATTCCTAAGCAGTAAGTATGCTGTCTGTTTAGGTGCGGAATCAAATAAAGAACAAGTCAAAATCTTTACTTTTATTCTAAATTGCTTGAATTCTGGCAGTCCCAGACAATGAATTCTTATATTTTTCCCCTGAGAAGAATTTAACATAATTTTATTAACGCTCTCTTGGTTCTCTGTTAGACAAAGAAGAAAGTACTCCTAATTTATTTGTGGAATATCTATCAAAATATTATTTTTGTTTTTAAAAAATTGGTTTAGAACTGGGGTACAGGCCAGAGCTGAGGGGGGTGAGGGGATCCGCCAGAGACAGAGTGGGGAGCAGAACAGGCAGACTCTTTAGGACGTGGCTTGGAATCCAGCGACTGAGGTC
Organism: Galemys pyrenaicus; assembly: GCA_019455555.1. Lineage (NCBI taxonomy): Eukaryota > Metazoa > Chordata > Mammalia > Eulipotyphla > Talpidae > Galemys > Galemys pyrenaicus. The sequence continues at coordinate 231,890 of JAGFMF010011484.1, read as the reverse complement.
TCTCTATCGCTGCCCTCGGGGCAGGTGTCTGTCTGAGAAGAATTTGAACTCACATGATTTCCACACACAGACTGGGACAATAATGGGGGCAGAAAAGCAAGGAATGACATGTTTCGAGATCATTTGCCAACATCTCTTTATTTGCTGTGCATATGACTGTATTTTAATTGTGTTTGTTGGGGTAATGTTGATGTTCATCAATATGGCTGGAACCACACGTTCTAGGGTAGAGGTTCACACCTCTACACATGAATGTTACCACACACTCCCCCTCTGCTTCCCCCTTCCCCCCCGTGGTAGCCTCGGCCCTGCTTGTCTTCACTATTCTTGGCATTTGTGTTTTCATAGAATCAGCTTGTCCACTGCTACAAACAACCTTTAAAAAATTTGATAGATAGTAGATGAAACCCATAGATCAATTTAGGTCAAAATCTTTATATTAGCGAGTCTTCCAGGGCATATGGTACATTCTCCCATTCACTGAGGTCATCTTTTATTTCTCTGGGTAGTGTTTTATGACTTTGTGTAGAGATCTTATACATCCTCATTATAGTCCTCATAGCTATCTGATATTCTGAGCTCAACTTATATTGTCTAATATATATTTGTGTGTGACCTTGAGGTGACCTTGGTTTATAATGCTGTTGTGTTCTGGGGGTGCAGCGTCCCTTGTGTTACCACACCTCACCCACCTGCAAAGAGTCTCATCCTCCACATATCCATGTGTTCTCTCCCCACTTTGTCCCCTCCCCCTCTCCTTTTGCCAGTTTTTAATGAGCATATTCTAATCAAGACTTTTTTATTTACTTATTTATGTATATAGGAATTGGGGTACAGGCCAGCACTGAGGGGGCTGAGAGGAGTCACCAGAGATGGAGTGGGGTGCAGAACAGGTGGGTCTACTGAAATTCACTGCTGAGGGGAGCAGCGGGGAGACAGGAGAGGTCTGCTGCGCCATGTGGGTCAGCTCCCTGGCCGGGGATCGAACTTGTGCTGCAGTGGCTGCGGATGCTTCATAGTGCTGAGACTTCACCCCTGCGCCACCAGGGAGGCCCCTGTAATGCCTTCCATGGCCTTTTAGTCCTTGCTATAACCCCTCTGACATCTGATGACATGTCACCTGACCTTTTGCTCATGTTGCTTATTAGTGAATAAGCAATTAATTAGCAAGGTACTTAGTCAATAAATCAGTGTTAATACTGCTATTTCTACATCTTTTGTTTGTATTTCAAACAATATAAGTGGATCTTTATTCTCAAAGCCCTTCGCGTAGCTCTTATTTCAATATTTCCACACCAGCACTTAGCACTCAGAACTCTGCCAGTCTAGGGAGGCTGATGCTGCTCCAGCCGCTTCTTTCCAAAGTGCTCTCTACAGAGAGGGCAGCTCTTCTAGGCTCCTTTGCCTGGGTGCCGACGCTGAACTGTTTATGGAAAAACTGACACCCCGAATCCCACGAGCTTCTGTGCTTAAGCAATGCAGCGGCTGGGCTGGGAATAGAGCACAGTGAGTGCATTGTTTGACCTAGCTGGGTCCTTTGCAGAGTTGGATGCTGCTAAAGAGACAAAAAGGAGATTCTGTCTTTGACTGGGACACTTGGTTTCCAGGAGCCCTTCTCAGCATCTCCTGTTGGGACCGATGCGCCCAGTGGGTCTGACCCACACTGTTCCTACTTGAATCCCACTGGCGACGGTGGCCCAAGCCTTCTGGAAAGCTCCAGAAATGACAGGAGCTTCCTGGCACCGCTTTACCTCTGCAAAGCTCCTGCCTGGAGTGCACCAGAGAGGACGTTCTCTGTAAGGAAACTGCTGATCCAGAAGGGCGAGTTACAGCCCCCGTCCTGGAAGGAGGATTCCCCAGGCTGGACACCTAGAGACTGGCAAAGACTTGGTCAGCTTAACGTGGATGATGAATTGGAGGTGCCCACACCCCCCCGCGGGAAGGCCTTGTGCGCCAGGACCTGCTGACGCCCACTCATCCGTCATCTGGCACAACTGTCACCTCCACAAAGCCCTTCTCTCTCCTCCCAGCCCTTGTGCGCTATATTTAGACCACACAAACAGTTTGGTCCTTTTTTGTTTACAGTTCTGTCTCCCGGGACAGTGCGCTCCTTGCTGGGGACTCCCCTCATCATTTTACATTTTATCTCCTGGAGTTGAAAACAGCCTTTGAGTCTGTTCTCCAGTTTTTTTCTGAATTTCTCTTGGTGAGTTGGGTGCCGGCAGCATAAACTTTGCTCTTGCCAGGTGAACACCCGCAAACCCCAGCATGTGGGTCTCTCAGCCAGGGGTGTCTTTCTCCTCCATGCCCCTCTCCTGGGACTCACACTCCCCAAATGCCAAACCACACCCCCTCCCTGCTGGGGGCTAATTCTTTTTTCTTTTTCTTCTTTTAAAGATTTATTCATTTATGCACACAAGAGCTAGGGTACAGGCCAGTGTCACAGCAGGTGAGAGGAGTCACCAGACACAGAGCGGGGAGCAGAACAGGCAGATGGACTGCAACACACTGCTGAGGGGAGCAGCAGGAGGCAGGAGAGGTTTGCTGCACCACGTGGGTCCTCTCCCTGGCCGGGGATCGAACTCGCGCTGTGGTGGCTGCAGATGCTTCATAGTGCGTCACTCAACCTGGGCTAACTCTTCCTTCTCCCCAAGATTGCAGGGCAAGGCCCTGGGGTAGCAGCTGAGCTATGTGCAAGCCTCTGGCTCCAACTCCCGCTTTTAGGACCAGGGGCTTGTCTGCCCTCTGCCTGGAGGGGAATGTAGTTTCGCTACCTCGATCCATGGACTCAGGAGGTGTTAGGCTTGTTGCAAAATCCATGTGACCTCTCCTGAGTGTTTGCAATGTAGCAGAAAGAAATGAGGGGGCGTGGGGCCTGTCATCGGAACTTAGACGGTGGGAGCTGCAGTCCAGGCCACTGTGCGGACGTGGGAGAGACGCTCCAGCAGAAGGAGACGTGGCCGGAAATGAGCCGTGAAGTTCAAGGACAGTGAACATGGACGGGTCGGCTAGGTGCAGCTGGGGTGGAAGGAGTCCCAGGGGTTAAAACGTCTTCTGGACGGGTGACGTCGGGGCACTCCTTGTTCCTGGGAAGAGCACAGGGACACTGTAGCCGTCTCGGGCTGCGCGGCCTCCGTCTCTGGCCAAAGTCCAGCATCCTGTGTCGCTCCGCATCCTCACGCGCCCGCAAGGCTCTGCGCGCACTTCCTGAGCACACAGTGTTATTTTTAAACTCCTGCTTTTAAAAGTATATGCTCTCCCGCGTCTGCGTTCCAGATAGAAGTAGCAGCGCAGACTGTGACAGCGGCCAGAACGTGTCCTCGGTCCTTCTCTTGATGGGGGACGTGGGCTAGCCTTCCTCCTACACCCCTGCCTTTTCAGAATAGTTTTGGACTGTCAATTCTATACAGATTCTGTCTTTTTTTGTTGTTTTTAAATCCATCCATCCATGTATGCAAGAACTGGGGCACAGGCCAGAGATGTAGGGGGTGAGAGGATCCATCAGCGATAGTGTGGGGAGCAGAACAGCGAGGCAGGCGAGTTCTGCTGCGCCCTGTGGGTCCCCTCCCTGGCCGGGGATTGAACTCGTGCTGCAGCTGTTGAGGATGCGTCATAGTGTGGTGCTTAACCCCTTGCGCCACCAGGGAGGCCCAGTCCATAACTGTCTTATCCTCAGGGTGAGATCTTTGTTGAGATCTTTGTAAATCATCCTGCCTCCCAGGCCTTGCATCTGGGCCTATGTGTAGGAGAGGGGAGGGGAGGCTGTTCACGTGCAGCAACAGGCTGTAGGTATTCTCTGAGGACACAGAAGCTTTCTTTCCAAGGCTCCTCTTTCCAGCTCTCAGCAGAAGGCTCATTGCAGCACGTCCACTCCCCTCCAACAGAACCCGTCGCCCAGTCACAGAACTGCCCCACCTTTTTGCTGTTTGTTGCAGTGGAACCCCCATTTCTCAGGATCAATTTCTTCTTTTTTTTAATTTCCTTTTTGATATGCTTTACTGGTATCTTCTTTTCATGAATATGTTTCTAGATTTTATACTCCAGTTCATTGACTAATCTATTTTCTTTTAAAATTAATTTTATATATATTTATCAATTTCTATCTCTTGTTTTTAAAGATTTTATTTCTTTATGCATATAAGAGCTGGGGTGCAGGCCAGAGGCACAGAGAGTGACAGGACTCACCAGAGACAGAGCGGGGAGCAGAACAGGCAGATGGACTGAAGCACACTGCTGAGGGGAGCAGCGGGGAGGCAGGAGAGGTCTGCTGCGCCATGTGGGTCAGCTCCCTGGCCGGGGATCGAACTCGCAGTGGCTGCGGAAGCCCCATAGTGCAGCGCTCAACCCCTTGCGCCACCAAGGAGACCCTCAATTTCTCTCTTAATCCATTGGCTGAGAAAGAAGCTGACAGTGCCAAAAGTGTCATTGCGTGGCTTTGCGTATGTAAGATACGCGGTCAGCGCAGAGATATTCCACGTAAAAGGAGACTCTTTCAGGTGATGCGATATGGTGTTGAAACAGAAGCATTTTCTTTTTCTGCAAAAATGAGCAGGATGACTGCCTCCTGGACCCAGGACCCGCGTGGGTGGAGTCTAGGATTTTCTGTATACGGTGTAGGGTGTCGATTGTGTGCGGGTTTTAGGTTTGCAGCTGATGGATGTGCTGGTGTTTCCGCCTCTGTGAATGTGAATCGACATTACACCGCTAGGTCTCTCTTGAGGATGGTCTTAGCGCTCATGCCCATCTGGGGACAGCAAAAGGTCACAGTCGTGACATCCCTTCCTTTCCTGGGTGCCTCCCCTGTGCCCCCTTAGAAACTCACAATGAGCAAGGGAAGAATAGGAGAGTGTATCATGGCCTCAGACATGTTAGTTTTCTTTATTTATATATATTTGACGTCAATTGCGGTCCCCATGGATTTCCCACCACCATTTCACCAGTGCACCGTCACCTCAGTCCCTTGTGCTCTTTCTGCCCTCGTCCCAGTCCCTCCCCTCTCCCCACCAAGTGTCCCAATTTGTCCTTGTCTTTTTGTTTTTGTTGTATTTTCATTATTATTGTTGTTGTTATTCTTTTCCTTGATCGCCTATTTGGTTCCCTTAAATTCCTCCTAGGGGGGAAACCATCTGGTATTTTTCTTTTTCCATCTGACTTATTTCGCTGAGCATCATCCATTCTAGCTCCATCCGTGTTCCTATGAATGGCTCTAGTTTATCCTTTTTGATTACTGAATAGTATTCCATTGTGTGTATGTACCACAGCTTCCCGATCCACTCATCTGTTTTTGGGCATTTGGGTTGTTTTCAGGTCTTACCTATTGTAAGGAGTGCTGCTATAAACATAGGGGTGCAGGTATTCTTTTGAATCAGTGTTGTGTGTCTTTTGGGTATATTCCTAGGAGTGGGGTTGCTGGATCATATGGAAGTTCCATTCTTAGTAGTTTGAGGAACTGCCACACTGCTTTCCAACTAAGGTCTTCAAACTAAGGTCTTAAACTAAGGTTTTCAAACTAAGGTCTTAAGCTTTTAAGCAGCACTCCATGCATCTCATCACTCTTGGGCATTAATGGTGTCGCCTCCAACTGCTGTAATAAGTCCCCATACATTTGGTGTCTTCACATGGCCTAGATTTCCCGTTACCCTTCAGCAGTACAGACCTGGGCTGACATCCAGTGTGGGCTTGCTTCTTCCTGGGGACTGTGGTGTCAGCCACCATTCCCTGGCTCACGGCCCCACCCTCCATGACAAAGTCACCTGTGCTGCATCACCGTGCTCCCTTCTACAATGGCGTCTCTCTCTGTCCCCTTTCTCTGTCTGCCACTTCTTACAATATTAAGAATGATTATCCTGGGTGAAGCAGGGTCCTGCAGGAGAGTCTCCCTCTGAAGGTCAGCTAATTGGGTTCTAATTCCATCCGCAACCGTGGATCCCCTGGCTATACAACCTGCATATGCACCGGTTTCAGGGGTTTGGGCACCAATATCTTTGCAGGTCACTATTCTCCCATCAGTTATTTTAAAAAATTATCTTTGTTTCTTTTTAATGCTTGTGTGTGGATTTAAAAATTCTCTTGTTGGAATACTTAGAATTGAATCCACATCTCTGTTGTAGCACTTATGCGTTATGTAAAAGTGATTTTTATTTGTGTGTTGACCCTAATTAATGCACTGCAGTGGCTGTGGATGCTTCATGGTGCGGTGCTTAACCCCTTGCACCACCAAGGAGGCTGTCTTATATATCTTTTTTTTTTTTTAAAGGTTTATTTATTTATGCCTACAAGCACTGGGGTACAGGCCAGAGGTGTGGGAGGGTGAGAGGAATCACCACAGAGCGAGCAGGGAGCAGAACAGGCAGATCAATGGAGGTACACTGCTGAGGGGAGCAGCGGGCACAGCAGGAAAGGTCTGCCGCGCCAAGTGGGTCCCCTCCCTGGCCGGCAGCAGGGATCGAACTCGTGCTGCAGTGGCTGCAGTTTGCTTCACAGTGCGTTGCTTAATCCACTGCGCCACCAGAGAGGCCCTTATTCATCTTTGAGTTACCTGAACAAGGCATAGTGACTACCGTAAACGAGATGATCATGGGAGGGAGCGGAATCAACTTCATTTTCCAACAATTTCTTGTATTGTCCTGTTTTGTTTTGTTTTGTTTTAATTCTCAGAAATGCCATCCAACATTCAGTTACCTTGCAGTTCAACATTTCATTTGTCACTCATTTTATATAACCGGTTGTCATTTCACACTGATTGAACCCTAAGTGATTTGTTTCTTTCGATGAAGTAGAAATTCACCCAAGACACAAAACAAATGCAAATGAAAATAAAGATTAGTTTCAGGGTTTTTCAAAGAGAATGAAAGTCTGTGAAGTTTCTTAATAAATACAAGTCGGATTTTATTGCAAATGCAAAGATAAATTTGGACATTAGTTTCCTGGATCCCTTTGGCGTTGTTAACAACGAGGCACTTGTGAGATGCCGGGTCTGTGGAAGAGAATCAGCTTTCCCTGATGGTGTGACTTCCTGTCGAGCTTATTACATCTGCTTCAATCCAGATAGTCCACCGATTCGTGATTGAAGTCAGACTCGTATTTATTACATTATTCTTTCAATTTGACAACAGTCAAACAACATTCTGGGGAAGTATCTGCTGTTTTGTCATTTCCTCAGTCCATTTTCTCATCTGGGTACAGAAGGGTGAAATCAAATTTCCCTTTGACTCATGCCCAGATCACGCATTCAAACCAGTTGCTTGGCCGCCGGAGGAGATGGCCCTTTCATCGATCCACTACCCAGAGACACTTCGTTTGCTACTTTTGATTAATAACATTTTCTGTCCTCTGTACTCTCCCCGCTGGTGCGCATCCGTTTCATTGATTTTTCTGCTCTCACAGTCACCGTTGCTTCCCCCACCACGCTCACCAAAGTAGCATCCCCCTCCCTGGGGAGGAGCAGACATGGTCGGGCCTGGTCCCCAGCACTGACGGAACCTTACGGTTTTGCATGGATGCCATGAAAAGACACCGTCCAGGGCCTCCCAGGTGGCGCAGCAGGTTGAGCGCCACACTGTGAAGCAGCCACAGCCGCTGCAGCGTGAGTTCGATCCCCGGCCAGGGAGGGACCCACAGGGCGCAGCAGACCTCTCCTGCCTCACCCGCTGCTCCCCTCAGCAGAGTGTTTCATTGCATCTGCCTGTTCTGCTCCCTGCTCTGTCTCTGGGGAGTCCTCTCACCCCCCGCACTTCTGACCTGTACCCCAGCTCTTGTATACAAAAATAAATAAAAATAAACCTTAAAAAATCAAAAAATACCAAGTGCTCCCTGGAGAAGGCGCCTTGGGGCAGGCAGTCTTGCTCATCTCACTCTCGGCCCCGCTCTTCCCGTGGCCGTGAGGTGTGTGGTCAACTCTCAAGAAATGAACAGTTGAGACTCGCTGCCTGAGTCGCGCTCTTGCTGCAGTGCTGTCTGGGGTAACTCGAAGTCATCACCTAAGGACGAACTGACTGGTGCGAGGAAGTGCCCAGGGTTCAGGATCCCCTGGACCTTGCATATCCCCCTGGGAGCTGCAGGTGACTAATGGAGGAGAGGCCGGCAGCACCGCCCAGCCCTGTCCCAACTCAGCTCCGCCTTGGAGGGCTCCTAGCCCAGTGCTGTGGGGTTGGTTGCGCCCCTCTCTCAGCCTGCAGCAGCCCTGTCCTTTCTCCCAGGCGGTTTAGAGCACAGCGGGCCCCCACCTGCCCCTCTGGCTCAGCTGTTTCCCCAGGAACCCAGCCCACTGCACTTGGGAGCTCTCTCCCCAGACTCACAAGTCATCGCCCGCTGCGCCAGCGAACAGGCTTCCTCAGACATCTTTCTTCCTCGCCAACTTGTTTAGGGGATATTTCAAAAAGAAAAATGTTGTTGATTAGAAAAGGATGAACATCTTTGAAGCTTTTCGTACCAGATGGCAAACTGACCCCAGAAAGGTTGGGCAATTCACAGCTTCCCTGCAGCGTCGATGGTGCCCCATCTCGCCATCCCCTCCCCAAAGCTGAGATGGGTTTGTGGGCTGGGTCCTTGTTCCTTTTGAGGCATTTGCTGGGCTTTGATAACCAGTAACGTTTTCGTGTCTCTATGGAGTAGTTGTGGTTCTTTTGTTAACTTACTGGTTTTAGTCCTTTGCCAATTTTTTTTTCAAGATTTATAAATCAACAAGAAGAAACTGCTTGTGTTTGTAGAGACTAGTTTCTTTAACCTTTCAGAACAGCTATTCCCGATCTGCATTTTCACTTAGCTAGTATTTTTAAAGTAGAGAAGTATTTATATGTATTTTTTGAGGTTGCATTTCTCTATTTTATCAACCTTTTGTGTGTACCTAGTTTGCATTTGGCATCCTCCATATAAAGTCTCCTCCCTGAAATGTGGATGCCTTTTTTTAAAAAGATTTATTTATTTATGCACACAAGAGCTGGGGTACAGGCCACAGTGGGGGGGAAGTGAGAGGATTCACCAGAGACAGAGTGGGGAGCAGACCAGGCAGATGGACTGAAACACACTGTTGAGGGCAGCAGTGGGCAAAACAGGAGAGGTCTGCTGCTCCATGTGGGTCCCCTCCCAGGCCGGCCGCAGGGATCGAACCCGTGCTGCAAGTGGCTGAGTTTTGCCTCATAGTGTGCTGCTTAACCCACTGTGCCACCAGGGAGGCCCATGGATGCCTTTTAATTTCTTAAATATTTGAACTGATTTGGCATTTATTTTCCTTCTTTTTTTTTTTAAGATATATTTATGCACAAAAGAGCTGGGGTGCAGGCCAGAGGTGCAGGGGGTGAGAGGAGTCACCAGAGACAGAGTGGGGAGCAGAACAGGCAGATCGACAGAAGTACACTGCTGAGGGGAGCAGTGGACGAGGCAGGAGAGGTCTGCTGCGCCCTGTGGGTCCCTCCCTGGCCGGGGATCGAACTCGCGCTGCTGTGCTATGGATGCTTCACAGTGCAGCACTCAACCCGCTGCACCACCAGGGAGGCCCAGCTTGTCGCTCATTTTCCCATCAAGCAGATAATTCCTGTTGGTGTTTCGGGGTGGAGTGGGCTCACAGGTGCCTCTGTTTGTGGACTGCAATCCTGTCCCCCAGAAAAACCAGTGCAGCTCCTCAGCTGGCTCCTGTGTGCGGGCCCCAGGGCAACGCCCACAGCGAATGACACAGGAGGAGCGGGCAGAAGACCCTAATTGAGGGTTTGTCAGCATAGAACATGGGCCATGGGCCACGGGAGCAGGTGTGATGAAGGGGGCAGAGGCTGGGGTGACATGCACCCCAGAAACCAGGAGGGAGGCAGGGGTGATTCTCCCACAGACCGGAGAGCCAGGCCCTGAGTTTGACGCCCAGCCTCCGCTGAGAGAATCCAGCTCTGCTGTCTGAAGCCCCCGAGGCTGGGGGACTTGCCGGCAGCCCTGGGAGGGGCATGCAGCCTGGCCAGACGTGTCTGCGACAGTTGTCAGCAACCCAAACAGATTCCATACAAAATCCCGCAGGGCTGGGGACCCCGCTGAGGGCGCTTCTGGGGTGGGGCTGGGCCTCGCCTTCTCTGCTCGCAGGGCCCCTTTGCCATGCAGCCATGCTGCCCGAGCCTGCGTGATGGGGGAGTAGAGCTCTAACTTTTAATTCATTTTTTTTCTCGGTGTGAGCTTGTCTCAGTGCCACTCACTAAGTGATCCAAGAGCCTCGCCAGGGAGGAAGCGCTGTTTTTATCATCGCCATGATGCTCACAGCGCTGGAGGCTATTTTGGGGCTTTCCATTTTGATCCTCTAATCCGGCTCAAGGGCGTCAGCACCACAGCACCGGACTGGTGGTCGTCTTCGCTGCGGTGTTCGCTCTCGCTGGGCAAGGAGGCGGTGGAAGTTTCCTTGAGTGCCCGAGTCCTGTCCTCTGGGGCGAGTGAGGGTAAGAGAAGCAGGTACAGCTTCTGCTCTGGGACATGGCAAGGAAGCCAGTGCCACCCCCGCCAACACCGCCGATCTCTGCCCCAGGACTGGCTTCCCCCTGGCAAGTTCCTCTGCGTCAAGAGCTAATTCCAGTCGAGACTCATATCACATTGTGGCCGAGGATGTCATTTGTCATCTGAAAAAGTAAGCAGCACTAGAATAGGAAGGCGCTTGTCCGTCTCGTTTGCTTCATGAAGATGTACATGAGTGTCCTCTTTGCTGTAGCTGCGTGTCCCTTCGTGGGTGCTGTGTGTGCACTGCCGTGTGTGTGCACTGCTGTGTGTGCACCACTGAGTGCACTGCCATGTGTGCACTGCTGTGTGTGTGCACTGCTGTGTGTGTGCACTGCCGTGTGTGCACCACTGAGTGCACTGCCATGTGTGTGCACTGCTGTGTGTGCGCACTGCTGTGTGTGTGCACCGCTGTGTGTGTGCACCGCTGTGTGTGCACTGCTGTGCTATCTCACCTGTGTGACTTTGAAGTCTGGCACAACCAAGATACTTGCTGAAGCACACCACACCCACGTGTCTGCACCGTAACCCCTGGCAACGGCTGCTCCGGCTCTGGCTGGCCCTCTGCTAGGTGAATGGGTCAGACAGGTAGTGACCTTCAGCCTCTTTCTCCAGGCTCACCCAGGGAATGCTCTTTCCTTTTCATGGCTGAGTAGTTTTCCCAGCATAGGGTGTGCCCATGTCTCTTAGTCACCTGCTACAGGCCATTAGGGTGGTTTCTGGTTTTGGTCTATGACACACAGAGCAGCTAGGAACTTTCAGGGACGCGTTTCTGCATGGAAACAAGCCTTTGCCTGGGCTCAGTGGCCAGGACTGAGACTACTGGGAAGACTGATTTTAGTTTTGAAAGAAACTGCCAAGCTATTCTCCAGAGTGACTTACAGAAAGCCACCCACTTAAAATAATCCTGTTCTTAGGTTACACCCACTTGAAGCATCTGCATTTGTTCCCTGCTTAAAAGGTAACTGTGTCCCAGAGGGAACTGAACACAAACTTGATAATGTTCTTTTTAACCTCTTTGCAATTCTGTCTGCAGCACAGTCCCTGGAGGAAGCTCCCCGGGGAGGGCAGGGCCTGGGGCGGGCGGGGGAGGCACCTCTGACCCCTGAGGGCAGCGACCAGGGCTGGCCAAGCCCCGGGAGCCCACAGCAAGACTCCAGTCCTCCAGCCTTCATCTGGGCGCACCTCCTCTCACCCCTCCACGGTCCTGGGAAGCCCCTTCTCAAGCTGCCCTCCGCCTCTGCTCTGCCTTGAACGCTTGCGTGTGGTCCCAAGCCACGGCCTCGCCTTCGGGCCCCTCACACATCCTCTCTGCCTGCTTTGTTCCCTTTCTGCACTTCCGCTCGACTCACTCATGACCCTTGCCTGCTCCGTCAGGCCCCCCCAGAGTGAGGTCCTGTGCGATCAGGGTTAAGTTCAGGGCATCCACACAAACCTCAGCTCCAGCTCCGGCTTCTTCTCCCGCAGGGAGTGTCTTCAGCGACAACAGGTGGGCACTGAGTGAAGCCCCAGGCGTGAGGTCAGCGCAGTGTGGGCCGTCACCAGGAACATGTGTCAGGTCCTCACATTCCCGAACATCCCTTGCATGGCGGCTCACACGCAGCTCTGGCATGAAGAGGTCCTGGCCGTGGGTGTGGAATAGGGTTGTTTTGGGAAAGGGGGAAGTTTTAAAATGTTGGTTTTGTTTTAAGTGGGTGGAGCTGAGTAGGGAAAGAAGAAAAGAAGAAAGAAGCAGGATGACACCCTAATTGTATTAAAGTTCCTTTCCATTAAAAGTTTTATATGTTTTTCCTAATGCAGTGGATGGCAAAACCCATTAAAAAAAAAAACAAGCTTAAAAGTTCTAAAATACTCCTCTCCCTACACTGTAACAGGTGCGTCCTGGATGAAGGGGCTGCGTCCCATGTCCGGGACGTCTGTCCTCCTGCAGTTCATGCCCTTTGTTATTTTTTTAAAGGATTTTTTTTATTTCTTTATGCATACAAGAACTGGGGTACAGGTCACAGGTGCAGGGGTGAGAGGACTCACCAGAGACAGAGCGGGGAGCAGAACAGGCAGATCTACTGAAACATACTGCTGAGGGGAGCAGCGGGGAAGCAGGAGAGGTCTGCTGTGCCCTGTGGGTCCCTCCCTGGCTGGGAATCGAACTCATGCTGTGGCTGCAGATGCTTCATAGCTTGGTGCTTAACCCCTTGTGCCACCAGGGAGGCCCCAGTCCCTGCCTTTTTATCCTTCTCTCTTCGGCTAGACGTGTGTGTTGAAGCTCATTTGTACAATCCAGTGAGCTCAGAGTAAGCTCAGTGTATCTGCGCGCGTTTGTGGAATGGGATGGTGGCTTGTGGACGATTCCTGTTTAGAAGAACGAAAACATGAATAAGCAGTTCAGGTTTGTAGCCCTAACCAGACGCAGGAGGCCTCTGGACACCGCAGCGCCCGCACCGCCCGCTGAGGATGGACCGCGGTGGGCGGGTCACCAGATGTCCTTCCTGGAGCTCAGGCCGTAGCCCTGCCGCGCCCACAGGTTAGCGATGAGGAAGACAGAGTGTCCACTCGCAGCTGTGGTGGAGACGGACTCACGCCACCCTCGGGGATTGTCTGGGTGTGTAAGACAAGCAGAAAGCCCCTCCCTCTTGCAAGGCCGTGGCTGGATGAGTGTTGACCCCCAGAAGGCCTCTCACAGTTGGAGTTGCCCGAGCATCCCCGGCACTGACCTGAGGGCTCTGGGCTCTTCCAGGAAACTGCGGTGAGCTTGCGCTGACCTCATCGCCGCCTGACTCACTTGTCCCGGGAGTGTGGACCTTGCAGCTGCCGGCCCGGACGGGGAGTGGGTGCGGCACCTGTGCAAGGCTCTCGGGAGAACCCCACATCTTTTTTTTAAAGTACTTATGCATACAAAAGCTAGGGTACAGGCCAGAGATGTGGGAGGTGAGAGGAGTCACCAGAGACAGAGCAGGGAGCAGAACAGGCAGATGGACTGAAACACACTGCTGAGGGCCAGGCAGGAGAGGTCTGCTGCGCCCTGTGGGTCCCTCCCTGGCCAGGGACCGAACTCACATGCTGCTGTGCCGTGGATGCTTCACAGTGTGGCGCTCAACCCCTTGCGCCATCACGGAGGCCCCAGAACCCCACATCTTAAAAGGCTTCCCTAGACAAAGGGAGTGGGAAGGCTCCTTTTGGGTTTGGCTTTTCTTTCCTGTCTACCCGAGGCTTCTGTGCTCTGTCAGGCGCCTGAGCTTCTTGGAAGTTGGGGGGGCTAGGCCAGAGGGTAGGCTGGGACTGAGCATCAAGGGGTTAGGGACCCAGTGGAGCAGTCGGGACCATTATTAGGGCCTTGCTGTGGGTGTGGTGCGGTGACAACATCTGAAGAGGGTGAACCCGTACCCCTAAGTCATGGCGAGTGTGTAATCAGTGTGACCTCAACGCAAAACGCTACAACTAAAAGCAAACTAAATGCACGCAGGGGCCTAGAGGTGAGTCTATTTGTTTATTAAAGATTTGTTTACGCATGCAAGAACAGGGGTACAGGCCAGAGGTGTGGAGGTGAGAGGAGTCACCAGAGACAGAGCAGGGAGCAGAACAGGCAGATCAACCAAAACACACTGCTGAGGGGAGCAGCGGGGAGGCAGGAGAGGGCTCCTGTGCCATGTGGGTCCCCTCCCTGACCAGGGATCGAACTCGCACTGCAGTGGCCCTGGATGCTTCATAGTGCAGAGACTTAACCTCTTGCACCACCAGGGAGGCCCTTATCCTGGCTTTATTGCTGAGTGTTGTGGGGAGAAGATCAGGGTGAAGCTGGAGGCGCAGGGGTGAAAGAATTCCTCAGAGATAGAGTGGAGAACAGAAAAGGCAGATTGACTGAGATCCACTGCTAAGAGAAGCAGTGGGTGAGAGAGGAGAGGCCTGCCCGTGAAGAAGGGCTTGGGGCGCCCTTGATAACTTGTTTTTGTGGGCTTTTTGTGACTGGGGAGTGGGTTTGTGCTGGGAGGCTGGGTTTGGGCGTTGACCTTTGACCCAGAATATGTCCTGGACCTGCTGCCTCTTTCATGGTCAAAGTAATCAGGCTTCATCTTGGTTCCTGTAGCAACCTTATCCCTCCCCTTGATCTATAGCTTCCTGCTGGGCAAGTGGTGGGGGATTAGATTTTAACCTTCTGATATGATAACAGGCATGGAGCTGAAATCTCATGGTCAGTAGAAGGTTTTCCTAAGAAGAGTTTCCTGTTTTTATCTTCATACCTTTGTGCTTGATTATGGTGGGTGATTGTGTTACAGGGCAGGGAGAGGAGCACCCCAGAACCTTTAAGCTTGCCCTCTCTGAATGGGTTCTGCTATCCGCTGCATTAAGACAAACACATAAAACCTTTAATGGAAAGGAACTTTAATACAACTAGGGTACAATAAAGAAAGAACAAAGAATATAGTTACTATGTTAAGCA
>JAGFMF010011484.1:191161-201422 GCA_019455555.1 Galemys pyrenaicus | reverse complement strand
GCTTTTGGGTTGTTTCCAGGTCTTAGCAATTACAAATAGTGCTGCGATAAACATAGGAGTACAGGTGCTCTTTCGGATCAGTGTTTTTGTGAAAAGACAGTACTTTCAACTGAAATGAACTGTGGTTAACTGTAGGACCTGTAAGTGGGGGGGGGGGTGCTGGAAAACTCCCCCAGGAATCTCAGCTTTCAAGCTGTTTTTTAAGTGGACTGTCCCCCAAAGAGAAGGAAGAGTAAACAGATCTCAAGCCTAATGCTTTGCTGGAAAAGAGGCAGAGACTGCTTGAAGACTTGCTATTCCCTTCTGCTTGCTTTTTGGTGCTTGTTGTGTGCCTCGTGCGCTACTTGTGCCCTTGCACGAGCCTAATTTGCAGCTTCTCCCGTTCCTCTGTGAAACGTCCCCATTCCTCTTGATAGTTCAGAAGTGGAAGTTGGAAGTCCCCTTCCTGTGCGGCCGGGATGGGGCTCTTGCTGGCTTAGCAGCAGCGCCCCCTTGTGGCGTCTGAATGCATTTCCTCATTCTCCGTAGTTGAGCATTTTCAAGGGCAGGCTATATTGGATTCATAAATACAGTTTATTTTGTTTCTCAAGTTGATAATTTAATTCATCTTCTCTCCTGCCCTATAAAACGTCACTCGAAAAGCACAGAGAGCTGGTTGACTGTTATTACATTTAGGGACGAAGTCAGTGGCTTGGAATGGAAGGAATCTACGCTTGCTGTAAGTTTCTTTTTAAGTTTTAGTCATTTATTTTATTTACCAGATCTACGCCAGATGTCATCACTTAAAGTAGTCATGAGATGTTTTCCTTTCTTTTTTTCTGGTGGTAATTTTTCTACACCTGGTGAGAAAGAACCCTGCTGAGTGTCGAAGATGCTTTGATAATGATGGGCAAAGGCGGTGGCCCCTTACACTTGGCTCACTTTTAAGCACTGGAATGTTTTGATTCTAAAGCACATATTTATCAAACTAGGTAGTTTGAATCGCTACTGTCCTTTCAAGGTATAGGATTGCTTTTATCTTTATTTGAACCCAGAATACGTAGTCTCAAGGCATTTTTACGACCTCCTACAGTGTCTTATCAACTCATGTTCAACTTAAATTTTGTGTGAAATTATTTGGAAATTAGGTTTTTTTGAATTAAAATTTCATCTGAGAGGTACAGGCTCAGAGCCAATTAGGGCTGCCATAGACTAAATGTTTTTTAAGGTTTATTTATGCATACATACAAGAACTGGGGCACAGGCCAGAGATGCAGGGTGTGAGAAGTTCACCAGAGACAGAGCAGGGAGCAGAACAGGCAGGTGGACTGAAGCACACTGCTGAGGGGAACAGCGGGGAGGCAGGAGAGGTCTGCTGCACCCTGTGGGTCTGTCCCTGGCTGGGGATTGACCTCGTGCTGCAGTGGCTGTGGATGCTTCATAGTGTTGAGACTTAGGCCCTTGTGCCACCAGGGAGGCCCCCCCAAAAGAAAAATCTTCTAAAGAGATTATGAACATTTGGGGTCTTCTAATGACTATTACCCCCCTTGGGTTGCTTGTTTATTTAACCTGGGGTGAACTCACATACTGCAAATTTGCCACCCAGACTGCCTTGGAGTGCGCAGTTACACTCAGTATGCTATGTGGACAAGGTGCATGTTTTTGGCCCATAGTGGCCAGGGCCTGCGTCTTATCTGCAGCTCCTGCTCTCTGGGTCCTTATTCCTGACGGGCCTCAGACCCTGCAGGACCGGGCTGGCAGTAACCTGGTGTGGAGTTGGGGGAGGAAGAAGGGCGGCAGGTGCCACCTGCAAATAAAGAGCTGCAGTAGTGACAGCCACACCCAGCTTGTCTACGCCACTCAATGAGCCCCGCCCACTGGTGAGCATATCTTTTTTTTTTAAATTAGATTTAATTATATTTGACATCATTTGTAGTTCCCAGGGAATTCCCACCACCGTCTCACCGGTACACCATCACCTCAGTCCTTGTGTTTGCCATGACTCACTGCAATTTTCTCACCAAAAAGCTAATTTTAGGGGCCTCCCTGGTGGCGCAGTGGGTTAAACAACGCCCTATGAAGCAAACCACTACAGCACGAGTTCGATCCCTGCTGCCGGCCAGGGAGGGGACCCACAGGGCACAGCAGACCTCTCCTGCTTCGCCTGCTGCTCCCCTCAGCAGTGTGTTTCAGTCCATCTGCCTGTTCTGCTCCCCACTCTGTCTCTGGTGACTCCTCTCACCCCCCACACCTCTGGCCTGTACCCCAGCTCTTGTGTGCCTAAATAAATCTTTTTTAAAAATAAAGCTAAAATTAGGAGTAAAATGTCAAGAAAAGATGGCAAGGAAGAGCCTGTTTTTGGGAAGGCTAAGCTTTTTTCTTAACCCAGGTCGCTCTTGTAAGTTCTCTGTGAAGCTGGCGCCCGGGGCTGCCCGCCCTGTGCTGAGAATATGGAGCAGACGACCCGGTTCCCTCTCGCCCGGCCAGAGCCTGCGGGCTCGGTGCTGGACGGTGCCTGAACGGTGACCTGACCTGGTTTCATTTTCAAATGTTCATCTGCATCAGCAGACCTGACGAGATGAGCGAGGAGCCCGGCGTCCCCTCACCGATGAGACGGTCCTGTGGGGAGAGTACCCTTGGTGTGCGAGGCTGCAGGGAGAGAAAAAGTAGTCTTCCCTCTGGAGCTAGGACCTCACTACAAGAGCGGAACGGGTAGTTGAGCTCCCGGCAGCTTGTGATGGAGACGTGGCCAAGTCTGCTGTCTGCAGGGTGGTTGACCTCCCAGGGGCTTCGGTCTGCACGTTGGTTGTCTCCAGAGCGGGCACCGCCTGAACCCTGGGGCGCCCTCTCGCCCTCCTGCTGCACCCATGGAAAATCTTGTCATATCAGCACGAAACGGACAGACCAACTACCCAATGGCCTCTCCTGTTTCTGAGAAGTCAGACTTTATTTATTTGATCTTTTTACATTTATCTATGCAGACAAAAGCTGGGGTACAGGCCAGAGGTGCAGGGGGTGAGAGGAGTCACCAGAGACAGAGCAGGGAGCAGAACAGGCAGATGGACTGAAACCCACTGCTGAGGGGAGGAGCGGGTGAGGCAGGAGAGGTCTGCTGCGCCTTGTGGGTCCCTCCCTGTTCGGGGATCGAACTCGCGCTGCAGTGGCTGCAGATGCTTCACAGCGCAGCGCTCCATCCACTGCGCCACCAGGGAGGCTCATCATGTGGCATTTCTATTTTTACTCTTTTGAGAACTCTGCACCGTTGTCCACGGTGGCTGTCCCCCTCACACC
The DNA here is from genome assembly GCA_019455555.1 of Galemys pyrenaicus. Taxonomy (NCBI): domain Eukaryota; kingdom Metazoa; phylum Chordata; class Mammalia; order Eulipotyphla; family Talpidae; genus Galemys; species Galemys pyrenaicus. The sequence continues at coordinate 198,152 of JAGFMF010011484.1, read as the reverse complement.
CCCACGCTGCGCAGGGCTCCCTTTTCGTGCCTCACCCCCCGCTGGTCCCCCTGGGTTCTGTGCGCAGGTGAGCTGTGCCAGCTCGTTGCACTGATTTGCACTCTTCTGATAAGCGCTGAGGATCATCTTAAACAGGCAGCGTCTCTCCACACCCTCTGCCCACCTTTTAATCAGATCACGACGTGCCACACCTAAGCCACACTGGGGGCGTGCATCCCGGCACGCCAGTCACGCTGGCACAGAACTCCAAGTGTCGCTGCCAAGACCTCGCACGGGGCCTTCAGCCTACCGGGCGCCCTGGGGGAGTCAGGCCAGTGTGGTCCACGGCCCAGTCCCGCACCCTGCTGTGCCACCTGGCCCAGGCTGCCTGTCTGGTCACGTGCTCCACGCGCTCCTGGAGGCGCTGTCCCCCGTGGGCCGGTGGCATCTCGCGTGGTCTAAGCTGGGACCAGGGTGCCAGGAGGGATGGAGGGCGGGGCGGGGCCAGGGCGTAATTGACGGGCAGGCAGAACCAGGCACCAGAAGGGCGCATGCTGGGCCAGGCCCGGGGCGCCTCGACAGCCCGCTGTACTTGGGGGGACTCTGCAGACACTTAAGTTGCAGCACCTGGCTGGGTAGCGCTGGCACCGAGACGAACCTGCAGGAGTAGGCTGGGGGCTGTGCAGGCCGAGTAGGCGGGGCCTAAGCAGCAGCGCTTGCTGGGAGCATGCGCAGGAGAGCACGCTGGGAGGCCTGTGGAGCGCGTGCAGGGAGCAGGTGCAGGGCGCGCGCGCAGGAAGCGTGAGGGCGTGCGGGGCTGCGTGCACACCGCCGCTGGCCTCTGTCGGCTCCCGCAGGCCCAGAAGCTGGAGACGGCGTCCTTGAGGAGGCCTGTAGAGTCAGTGGAAGTTATCAGGTTTTTCTGCCCTCCCCCATTAGCATCCTGCAGCCTCCTGGCCCCCCAGGGCCCCCGCCTGCCCTGCTCCCGTTGCCTCACTACACGTGGTGTGGAAAGAGCATTAAAGGTCAGAGAAAGCTGAGGGCTCCAGGACTCCCTTCCCGACTGCGGCATCATGGAGAACCCGCCTTACTGGCGCTATGTGGGCTCAGTGAAAAGTGATCGGGCTTCTCGCCCTCCGCCATCGGTGTGATGACGGACACCTGCGTCCTGCACGCGTGCCTGAGTGGGCATGCGCAGGTGGGCGCAAGTGGGCATGCGCAAGTGGGCACACCTGGGCTGAGACACAGGGTGTAGAAGGGCGGGTCACGGGACACCAGCAGAGAGGAGAACAGCAGCAAGAGAAGAGCCCAGAGAGTGAAGGTTCGCTGGGGGTTAGGAGGCCTGCAGCCTCCTGTGCCCCGGCCCCTGCCTGCCGTGGACCTGGTCGCCTCTGATGTAAAGAGCAATAAAAGCCTGAAAAAGCCCCCGAGGGCTCCAGGACTCCTTGACCCGTCTGCTGGAATCATCCAGAACTTGCTCCATGCCCTGCTGGCGCCACGTGCTACAAGGCCCCACCATGTGTCTCCTCCGGCCAAGCAGCGACCACATGGTGCCCCAGCTGCTCCAGGTCCCCCACAGGCCCCAGCATAGACTCTCATCTGTCCCTGCTGTCGTGGTCACTGGCTGAAGGGAGCCCGTCTAGGTCGATGCGGAAGGAGTCTGAACTGGACCTGCAAGGTGAGCCTGAACTTGAGACGTTAGCTCCTGGCGCTCCGTGGACGTGGGCTGCGCTGGGAGGCCCCTGCCATGTGCACCATCACCGCGTCCGCCTGGCCACCTCCTGACGGGGCGGTGGCAGGAGGGTGTCCCGGGCAGGAAGCCGGCGCCAGCCCAGTGCCACCTCCTAGATGGGCTGAGAGGACACTGGCCGAGCGGGCCGCGCAAGGGTGGACTTTAAAAGCGCTGGAGAAACTTGAAATTCCTGTTCCTTCCATTACGAAGTGCACACCAAGGCCGGAAGGTCCACGGGCATCGACTGCTCTCCCTTCTTGGACAAGCGCTGCTGTTTCTAAGGTGAGTGTGCGCGTGTGTGCGCGTGTGTGCTTGCACGCGCTTCCCACGTGTGTATGCGCGCGTGCACGGGTCCAGGGGGCCGCGGTGTGGACTGTACACAAAATAGCCACCCGATGGACGGGCAAGTTGCGTTTACTGGGGAAGAGCCCAGAGAATTGCAGTCTGCACATACGCGCCAGGCACTGGCCGATGCAAAACGAAATGAAGGGAAAAACCCGGGAGTTTGTGCAGGGAAAAAGGGGGTGCAATGAGAGTTGATTGGCTGAGAGGGAGGGGCCAGGTGATGGCGGCTTCTCATTGGTGCGGCTGTTGCTGGGCAGAATCAACCTGTGGGGAGCGGCAGGTGACTTTTCCTGTGGAAGTGTTGGGGTACGCCACGGGGCACCCCCTGACCCCAGTCTACCTGAGGCGTCCTCAGTCAGTTTCCCTGCTCTGGGAGGAGGGCCTCCGCGTGCGCCTTCCTGGGACAACCCCTGGACCTTGCAAGGGACCTCACCCAAGCCCTTGGCCCTATTTACTACGTAAAGATAGAATCCAAGGCCCAAGCGATTGATTATTATTATTTTTTTTTTTTTTTGCGTGTGTGCGCGTGGACTTTGCAGTTACATTTTTTCCCCTTTTGCATAGAAAAGCAGCAGACTAGATTAGAGACTGGGCTCAGCACTTTGGAGATGATTTTAGACTATGCCACAAAGCGAAAAGGCACAACATCTAGTCTTTTGTGAAAAGATCAAACGGGAACCTTTTTATTTTATTTAAATTTTTTTCCACTTTCCCCGCTTGCTATTGGGATTCCTCAGGCATTTTCCTAGAGATTTGGGCCATCTCATTTTGGGGCTGTGAGCATGAACTGGCAGAGACCTGGTACTGAGGAGAGGAGGCTGAGGGAGGGAGCACAGGGGAGCCCCCAACTCTTGGGGTAGCGCCGCGCCCCACGGGTTCCCCTAGACGGAGCTGTTTCCTAGGGTCAGACATGGAGGTCTCCAAGAACACTGTCTACCCTGCCCTTCCCTCCCGTTTCCTTAGCGTCCTTTTTATTTATAGATTCGTTTTGCTGGAATCATCCATTGCTGTCGTTTGAGGCCAGAACAAGTCCTCAGGACCCACATCTCTGGCAGGGGCGAGAAGTGATGGCTTTCATCCCGCTACCTGGCGTTCAGCGGGCTCTAGGCAAAGTGTTCAGGATAGGGCTGGGCAGTGGGGGGAGCTGAAAGATTGTAAGCAATTTAGCCAATTGTTTTTCCTGAATGCATGTGCTGTTTTATAACTTCAGGCATACTCGAAATTAGAAATAGAGTGAAACGGAAATGGTAATGTACCGAGCGCATTAAAAATACACAAAAAGCGGGAGAGAAGCTTAGCTATCGTCTGCTAGGTGGGTTTCCTCATTAGGCAACATTCACATCTTGCCTTAGGTTCTTTGCAGCCGAACAAACCTTATCACTGGCTCCAGTAGTACCTGTTTTATAGAGGAGCACCCCACAACCTGGAGGGGGCCCTTTCTCACCATCGCCAGACTAGTGACCACGGAACATGGCCACGTGGCGTCCTTGCACCCGAGCTCTGTGGCACTCCTCAACCCAAATGTGATTTCACGTGCCGCCAGACCTGCCAAGGGGGCCGTGGCTGGCGAAGCGCCATTTCTAGGGTGTTGCTGTCATCTCTGGAGGTAAAAGTGCTGAGGTTGTGCTGTGTGTTCGGTGACACAGATTAGCCCAGCAGACAAGACGTCAGTATGGAGATGGAGGGCGGCTGCTCTCCTAGGCAAGCAGCCATCCTCCCAGCCTCCCCAAGGCCTTTCATTGAGCAGAACAGTTAACAAGCACGTGTTACTTGCTCCAAGAAGCACAGCCCTGAAGTACAAGGTCGTGTAGTTGTATGCCAAGCCACCTGCGTTAACTAGTCACTGCTGTTTTCTACCAACTTTTTCGTTTCCTTCCTATCTTCTTCCAGACTGAAAGGGCGTATGCCTCTGTGCAGCTCCTGTTAGCATGCCTTGTTTGCAAGTCTGCAAGTCTCTGCGTAGCACCCTTTTCTATCCTTGACTGTTGCTTATGGCTCTTGCAGCCGCTGGCTTCCCCCAGTAGGGGGCGTCCGTGAAGACTGAGGCATGCAAGGGCAGGCATGCAAGGGCACCAGCTTCCTTGACAGACTGGGTGGAGGAGGCGAGGATTTGCTCTCCTCTGAGCTCCTCCGCCCTCACATATTCAGGTTTGAGCTCACTGGGGCTCCCGTCAGAGTCCCCTGGTTCTCAGGCCTCCTTTGGGGACTGGATCCCACCAGCTTCCCTGGGGTCCGGCTTGCAGATGCTGGACGCTGGGTCTCTCTGCTCTGTCACCTCATGAGCCAACTCACGTATATTTAGCTGCACATATCCCATCGTTCTGGTTATCTTTTGTTTTTGAGAATCCAGACATACCGCCCTTCCTTTGTGGCTCAAGATGGAAAAGCGCCCCTTATGCTAACTGGGACCTTCCCCTTCTTTGAAAAGATAATTACTGGGGTTTAGGAGGGCTTGTGTGAATGAGTTAATGGGGCCAGGAGGGCTCGAAGCAGACCCTGGCTGGGGAGTTGCAGCTGGGTGATGAGGGGGAGGGCAATTGAAAAACATTGACAAAATAGAGAAGAGATGCTGTCAGAGGTAGTCCTTGCACCATTGGCTTAAATGATTAGTCATGTTTTTAAATTAAATATGTTTATTTGATTTCTTACACTGTTGTGCATTTTTGGACACCATTTGATGTCTCCTCTCTGGTGTAGTCCCTGCAGCTCTCCCTCCGCCACAGCACCCCTGCTCCATCACCACCGTCCCCTGTGCTCTTCCCTCCCCTGCTGTGTGCCCCACTACGACAGCTTGCAGGTTTCGTCTTTTCCTGATCCTTTGTTCAGTTTCTCTGTGTCCCACCTCTAAGTGAAACCATCCAGTATTTGCCTTCTTCCTTCTAACTTGCTCCAATGAGCATCCCTTCCAGCTCCATTCCTGTTGTTGCAAACAGCATGCGTTTACCTTTTTGATCGCTGAGTAGTATTCCATTGTGCATATGGACCTCATCTTCTTGATCCAGTCATCTGTTTTGGGGCACTTGGGTTGTTTCCATAGATATATATATATATTTAAAGATTTATGCATACAAGCTGGGTACAGTTTAGGTGAGAGGATTCACCAGAGACAGAGTGGGGAGCAGAACAGGCAGATCAGTGGAAACACACTGCTGAGGGGAGCAGCGGGCGAGGCAGAAGAGGTCTGCTGTGCCATGTGGGTCCCCTCCCCGGCTAGGGATCGTGCTGCTGTGTAGCAGATGCTTCACAGTGCGGATCTCAACCCGCTGCACCACCAGAGAGGCCCTGTTTCCATATCTTGGCTATTGTAAATTGTGCTGCAGTAAACAGGCATGTGGGCTTCATGTTGAAATAGTATTTTTTTGTTCTTTGGGCAGATTCCTAGGAATGGAATTTCTGGGTCATATAGTAGATCCATTTTTATGTATATATTTAAAAGATTTATAGTATTTATTCATGCAGAGACTGGGGTGTGTGTGTGAGAGAATTTCCTAGAGACAGAGTGGGGAGCTGAGGGGAGCAGTGGGCGAGGCAGGAGAGGTCTGCTGCACCATGTGGTCCCCTCTCTGGCCCGGGGATCGAACTCAGGCCGCAGTGGCTGGTGATAGCTCCATAGCACTGAGACATTAACCCCTGCACCACCAGGGAGGCCCTGGTGGATCCATTTTTAGCACTTTGAAGAACCTCTGCACAGCTTCCCATAGTGCCTGGACTAGTTATGTTTAAAGGGTCAACAATTCCCATGAAGGGAAAAACTAGAGGTAATTTTTATTTTGTTTTCAGAAAAGAAAGGAGTGATCAAGGCAGGTTAATGGGGGAGTTTGTTTTCAGTCCACTCAGTCTGGAAAGAGGCCTTTGCAGGAAGCTGAGGATTGTAGAGGCTTCTCTTCAGTATCTCACTCCTGGTCACTGGATTAGGAGGCCCTGAGCACAAGAACATAAACTTTAGCCTGATGAATATTCAGATACTTGCCCACGAGCACTAAGACCTGATCAATGAATAAAGACTGCTCGGCTTATTGTCCTGGAAATTTTATTTTCATGAAGAGGCACTGTTCAGAATGTGTATTATTAGCATACGGCCATGGCTTGGGTTTTATTTTTTTAAAGGCATTATTTTATTTTTTTAAAGATTTATTTATGCACACAAGAGCTGGGATACAGGCCAGAGGTGCAGGGGGTGAGAGGAGTCACCAGAGACAGAACTGGGAACAGAACAGGCAGATGGACTGAAACACACTGCTGAGGGGAGCAGTGGGTGAAGCAGGAGAGGTCTGCTGCGCCATGTGGGTCCCTCCCTGGCCAGGGATCGAACTCGTGCTACACTGCTGCAGATGCTTCACAGTGTGGCGCTCAACCCGCTGCGCCACCAGGGAGGCCAAAAAAGGGCATTCTTTATAGGCATTTAATGTTCATTATGAAAAGTTTCCATTAATTTTCATCAGCATCAATCAATCACAGGCGTATGGATACTGGGATGGCATTAGAGAAGTACATCAGATAAGGATTGCAAGATTTGTCTTTTCATCCTTGCAGAAAAGTCTCAAGAAACACATACTCCACATAAAGTAGGGGTGCGTCCCTGCTGCATGCTTCAGGACCGCAAGTGTTTGTGTTATATCACATGCCTTAAATCTTAGGACCACACTGTATGTTTTAGAGAGAAAAAATTGATGCCACTTCACAGACAAGGAGACGTAGACTCCAAAGCTTAAGTAAGTGAGCAGGGCACAGGGCCTTCCACGAAAGCTTGGGGTTTGCATCAAGGGCTTTACACACCCTGGCTCAGCGTCCTCTCTGGAACCTTATGCTGCTGCTTCCCATGATGAGCCATAGCGCTCTTTCTTTCTTTCTTTCTTTCTTTCTTTCTTTCTTTCTTTCTTTCTTTCCTTCCTTCCTTCCTTCCTTCCTTCCTTCCTTCCTTCCTTCCTTCCTTCC
>JAGFMF010011484.1:148098-190876 GCA_019455555.1 Galemys pyrenaicus | reverse complement strand
TCCTTCCTTCCTTCCTTCCTTCCTTCCTTCCTTCCTTCCTTCCTTCCTTCTCTATCTAATTATCTATCTATTTATTTATTTGATGAAGCACTTGCAGGGTGGGGGCACGCACCGGGATTGGGGCCCCTCGGGCCAGCAGGACCATGTTCCTTAGCACATGACAAGCCGCAGGCCTCTCTCTGCGCCAGAGCTGGTGGGAGAGGCCTGGAAGCCTCCCCTCTGCCGGCTGCTTTCTGGGGGCCTTCAGCTCACCACCGCCGTTCTACCCAAGTGGCATAACTTGGGGTGGCATGTCCTCTGTAGGGCCAGGGGCGGTAACAGCGGGGACTCACAGCTCGGGCGGCCTCAGCGGGAGCGGGGGCAGGGCGGGAGTCAGCTGGGCCTTGTGTGTGTGGGGGCTCTGCTCATCACCCTCATCTGGCTGGTCCCTGCACCCCTCCTGCCTGCAGGGGTGCACAGTTCTAGGTGACTGCCGGGTCCCTAGCACCTTCGTTGAAGAGACTGCCTGCACCCCCTGCGTGTTCTTGGCTCTCCCCCTGCGTGGGCTGTCCTGCCTTCTGTCAGGTTTGAAGCACATGTTCACATCAACTCTACCATTTGACATACGTGTGCCACAGGTGGGGAGCTGAGATTCTGTTTTTGTAAGTTCATTGAGCTGTTCCTTAGCGACCACGTTAGCCAGGCGCTGTAAAGATGCCCTTATTTTTAGTAGCTACAGAAACCTGTGCCACCACCGCCATCCACGTGGGGACACTTCCGTCCCCCCAAGTGCATCCTGCCCGTGCACAGTGAGTTCTCGGCCGTGCCCCCAGGACGAGATGGGGCACGGGATGGGGGTTTCGAGTTTGCCTCTTCTGAGTATTTCAGAAAAAGCAGAATCATTCCATATGGGGCCTTTGGTGTCTGGCTTCGTTTACTTAGCGTTTTACACTTTAGAGGTCAGTTCCTCCCATGGCACAGACCAGCAGTTCATGCCTTTGAATTGCAGAATAGTTTTCTCATCGTGCACAAGCTGTATTTCCTTTCTCCGCTCACCTGTATTTGGTCACGCTTCATGTGCTGCTGTGAGCATGTGCCTGCGCGTGCAGTTGTGCGCACGTTTTCTTTCCATTGGGTGAGAGCCCAGGAGTTGTATTGCTGGGTTGTCCACTCAACTTATGGTTAACTTTTAAAGGAGTGTCCAGACTGGTTCCCCAAGTAGCTGCATCATTTCGCATCGCCATAGGCGATGTACAAGGTTCAGGTTTCTCCCTTCCTCGTCAACACTTGTTATCGTCTGTCTTTTTGATATTAGCTGCGCTAGTGCATCTTAATTCTCACTGGGGTCTTAATTTGCGTTTACGTAAAGATGAAGGCTGTGAAGCAGCACTTTGTATTCTCATTAGACATTCATGTATCCTCTTAGTGGAAAGTCTGTTGAAATCCTTTAGCCATTAAAAAGTCAAATTGTGTGCTATTGAAGTATGAGTTCTTTATTTGTTCTGGATGCAATTCCTGTATCACGTAGATAATTGGCAAGTATTTCTCCCGGCTCACGGCCTGGTTGTTCATCTTCTTACTGTCTTTTGAAGATGCAAAATTTCAAATTTATATGACATAAAATTTATTTTCTTGCTTCTAGGGGTCATGCTTCTGTTATAGTTGAGAACTTTTTGCCCAGAACAGGACAGATTTCTTTCAACTTTTCTCGTAGAAGTTTTATCGCTTTAGCTCTTACATTAGATGTATAAACTCTTCCCCTCCTATCCCTCCTTTTCCTCCTCTTGGCCCCAATCCTCCCTGCCCCCCTTCTTCTCTACTCCTTCCCTTTATCCCTCTCCATCTGCTCCACCTTTGTGTGCCTTATTCATTCATTTTAGTACTATTTGTTGGAACGACTTGGGTTTTTGTCAAATACCAACTGACCTTTCATGTAAATGTTTACTTCTGGACTTGTAAGTTTAGCCCATTGTTCTATGTACCTACCCTTTTGTCAGTGCCACCCGAACATAATTACAGTGATGTCATAGTATTGTGAGTGCCACCCGAACATAATTACAATGATGTCATAGTATTGGGAGTGCCACCCGAACATAATTACAATGATGTCATAGTATTGGGGAGCAAAATCTGCTATGCCCAAATACATTTGTTTTTGACAAACCCAATTGCATGAGTGGGGATCTAGCTGAGTGCTGGGTGGGAACTGCTCTTGAAAAAGCCATTTACATGTCAACTTCCCTATGGATGGGTATGGGGAGGCCTGGTTTCTTTATCGCTTTTCAGTGGAAGAAACAGAATGTGCGGGTGCACATCTTTGTTTATGGTCTCCCTTTGGTGAAGTCCTAACTGGCTGTCCCCTTCCTTCCCCCATCTTACTCAACGACCTACAACGGTGTCTAAAGACATGAGGGCAAGTTTTAGCCATCCGGCTCATTTCATGCACAGAGAGGACATATCCTTATTAAGCTTTTTGTCTTTTTTTTTCTTATTTGACTACTTGGTAGCCTGCAAGAATCCAGGGGATTTGGGATGATGTCCTTGACGCCCTAATAGATGTCATGAAATTCGGTGGCTCAGGCCCTTTAACTTTGTTCTTCTTTCTCAAAATTTCTTTTGCAAGTTTTGGTTTTTCATATTATAAAAACATCCTTTAGGAACAGTTTGTGAATTTCTACAACAAAATCTGCTCTGATTTCAATAAGGGTTTCATTGAATGTACATGTTTTAGTAGAACGTCCTTCTCTCTCTAAGATTTATTTGTGCATATAAGAACTGGGGTACAGGCTAGAAATGTGGGGGGTGAGAGGATTCAGCAGAGACAGAGTGGGGAGCAGAACAGGCAGATGGACACATTAATGAGGGGAGCAGCGGATGAGGCAGGAGAGGTCTGCTGCACCCTGTGGGTCCCCTCCCTGGCTGGGGATCAAACTCATGCTGCTGTGGCTGCTGCTGCTTCATAGTGCTGTACTTAACCCCTTGCGCCACCAGGGAGGCCCCGAGAGCACCATTATTGAAGGAATCAGTTATATCACAGAGGAGAAGCATGGGATTTAAGGCAACAATCATCACTCGCTTAGGCATGGGAAAAGGAAATACTCCCCGTTCCCATTACCTACAGCTGGAGCCCCGTCCTCTGGGAGCTTGAGAAGCGGTGGCAGAGAACCTGACTCTGTGCAGAAATGTCCTTCCACTGACCAGGGCAGGGAGCGGAGAGCTGACCCCTGAGGCAGGAGGCTCCCTGAGGGGCCCTGGAAGTAGTTTGGCAGGTGAGGGGTTTCTGGCAAAGCGGGGTCTTTCCTGGAGTGGCCAGCAGGGGCGTCCTTCCTAACAGTGGGTCTTAGTTTAAGGGCAAGGCCAGGTGTGTGTGTATGTGTGTGTGTGTGTGGTGTGTGTGTGGTGGGGGTATGGGGGACAAGCCCGGCTTTGTGAGGGTCCCCAGTGCCAGCTCCCTTTCCGGCACATGGTCTGGAGGGCCTGGAGAAGGGATCAGGCCGAGGTCACCCACCGTCCCTTACTGAAACTGAATCACCAGGTTAATTTTAAACACACTGTTCACCGTTATTTTCAAGCTACTGCTGCATAATGAAGTTCTGTGTGCCAGGCCTCTATTTAAAATCTATAAGGCTCTAGGGAAAGGTCAACAAGGTAGAATCCAGAGGAAGTCTATATACTAAGCAATGGGTTGTTTCTGGCAAATTCTCACAACGCAAGGGGCCTCGTTAATAATAAACTCTCTGTGCCTGGAAACTAAGCCTCAGAGGATGCTGATAATTTCCGCCAAGTCACAAGGTATTAATTGGCTACGCTAAGACATCGAACTTCTAGGTCAATACTTGTTCCAAGACAGTTTGGGTCACGGGAACAGCCGGTGGTCAGCTCCCACTGACTGTGTAAATGGAAAGGACCTGGGCGACACTATGTGGCTTCTTCACTTTCCAAATAAAGACCGCTCCGGGCCTGGGGTCTTTGCTAGAGACGACTTTCCCATAATAGCTGTTTATCGTAGCGGGTTGGCGAGCTGGAGACCCAGGGCTGCTGATGGTGTAAGTCCGACCTGAGTCCAGAGGCCTAAGAATCAGAGAACTGGAGGCCAGAGCTCCATGTTGAGTGTGAGCCAGCAGGAGATGGGTGTCCGGGCTCAAAAGGAGCCAGCTGGCGGGCTCCCTGGTGGGGCAAGAGGTTGAGTGCAGCACTGTGGGGCTTCTGCAGCTGCTGCAGCACGAGTTCGAGCCCAGCCCAGGGAGGGGCCCCACATGGCCCAGCAGACCTCTCCTGTCTCCCGCTGCTCCCCTCAGCAGTGGATTTCAGTAGACCCACCTGTTCTGCTCCCCACTCTGTCTCTGGTGAATCCTTGGACCCCCTGCACCTCTGGTCTGTACCCCGGCTCTTGTATGCATACACAGATAAATCTTAAAAAAAGTAGCCAGCCCAGGGCAAGTCCTCTCTTGGGGGAGTGGAGGAGAGGAGAGTACAGTTGATGCCTGTATTTGAATGCTGGCCCACCCAGAAACATACAGACATGCTCAGAAGAATGAGCCAAGTCCCTGGACATGCTGTTGCCCCGTCAAGTCCACACATGAAATCGATGGTAGACTCAGGAGGGCAAGTGGTGAGCGCTGGTGCCCCTTGAGCCCAGTCGGGGCCGGGAGGACCCAGGCCCGGGACCCCGTGCACCCCCTCTGTGCACTCACACCTGCAGAAAGTGTGTGGGGAGCACGCTTCCCACATCCCGATTATTATAATTCCCATTCCTCTCATTAGTTCTAGTTTATGCATCCTTAAATAATTAATTTCTAGGAGATTTCTGCAGTGTCTTGTATATAATTTTCCTCAAATGCTTAGAACGAAGCTGTTTAATCCATATAGTTTGAAGACTACTTTAACTCCAAATTAGATTTTTTCCCAATAAAAGTAAATGGTTCATTACAGAAATGGTGCGTTCTTATCTGTGCACTATTAGTCTCGGAATGTGAGGTGCATGCAGGTACCGGCATAATCGAGGGTGTCCAGCTGGAGAAACAAAGACATGTTTTCTTGCTTGAGACCAAGAGTGAAAATCGGGTGTTTTTGTCACTTTCATCTGGCTTCTTTCTCATGAGAAAAAAACTCATTGGATCTTTACAGTAGTGTGACTTATTTATCTTTTAAAAGAAGATTTTTATTCATGCGTGCATGGTGCACAGGCCAGAGGCGCAGGAAGTGAGAGGATTCCCCAGAGAGAGAGCGGGGAGCAGAACAGGCAGATGGACTGAAACACACTGCTGAGGGGAGCAGCGGGGAGGCGGGAGAGGTCTGCTGCGCCCTCTGGGTCCCTCCCTGGCCGAGGAGCGAACTCTGTGGCTGCTTCACAGTGTGGCGCTTAACCCCTTGCACCACCAGGGAGGCCCAGTACGATTTCTTTAAATCACCACCATACAGGTGTTGAAAAGCTGCAGTGTACTGAAATCAGACCCCGAGCAGTGTAGTCTGGGGGCCCGTCTCCCCCAAAGGCTCAGCATGGCTGCCCTGCCAGAGCTGCTCCCCCTCCCTGCCACCTTGGCCTGCCACCCAGAGCCCGCGGTGGCCCTGGGAGCCCAGGTGGCCTGCTGGGGTCATCTGAAGGACAGTCATCACCTGGAAGGCAGGAGCTTTCTGTCCTTGGCACTCTTTCCTAATGGAAGAAGCATCACAGCTCCCCCTTTTATGACTAATATAGTTTGGGGGTCTCCCCCAGGTGTAGGTTTATCAGTGCACATGTCCTTCCTGTCTGAGACGCTCCTTTCACTCTCAGCAAAAGGATGAGGTGCTCCCACCCCGTGTCTGTCACGTGAAGTCTCTCTCTGTGTCTCTGTATCTCTCTCCTCTCCTTGCTATCCCAAGTCCTAAAACATGGGATCAATACCCTTTTCTCTCCAGCACATTCTCAGGGGGCTGTCTGTGCTTGTGGGGCTGAGATTCCCCAGAGTGGGGCAGCCGCTAAGCGTTGGTCTTCAGGAAGTTGTAGAAAGACACCCGCCATACAATCATAACCAACCAACAAACAAATAAAAACCCAACAAGATGAAAAGATCAAAGATAAACCCAAGGGATCACAGGGGCAGGTGGAGGGAGAGGAGGGCAAAGACTAGGATGAGGGTAGAAAGAGCACAAGGGACTGAGGTGATGATGCACGGGTGGAATGGTGGTGGGAACCCCCTGGGGAATACAAATTATGTCAAATACAATTAAATCTAATAAAAAGGAAGACACCCGCCATAGACAGGCCCTCCTCCGGCAGCTCACTGTCGTGAGGACCATGGTGATGACGTCATACTGAGTGGGTGGTGATGGCGTCATACTGGCTGGTGGCTGTGTAAAGTACCGAGTTTCTGTGGGCACCCCAAAAGAACAAAGAGCGGACACAGGGCTGCATGTAGAGCTTTAGTTACGCCAGCATGCTGGGGCCGACCGTTCAACCGTGACACCAGGTCTGGCTGAGACAATCGACCCCGAGAGGAAGTAGAGGTGAACTTTTATAGCCAATTTAGCCAATAGGCTGAGAGATCAAAGCATGAGCACAGCAATAGCTTTAAAGAGAGACATGTTTCAAAAGTTTAAACTTACAGGAGATCAATTTTGGGCGGGCTCAGGCTTCTGCCAGGTACCTGGGTGCACATTCTAAGATAACATTGTTTCATCTGCCCTGCCCTTAACTGTCCAGGAGAGCCTAAGGTATGGGATCAGCTGACCTGCTAGATACTAAGGTAACATTCTTGTTTCATNNNCCCTGCCCTTAACTGCCCAAGAGAGCCTAAGGTATGGGACCAGCTGACCTACTAGATAAGGCCTGTAGGTCGTTTTTCAAGTTTCAGTCAGCTAAGTTTAGACAACTCTGACTCTAACAGCTGGAGGACCATTCAGTTTGGGAAGAGAACCGGAACTTGGGAGGGACGCTAAGCTCAGTGAGCGCCAGTTGTGAGATACAGGGCAGCCGGCCAGGTAGACCTGCAAGACTGATTCAGCTACAGGCCTGTGGGGGAGGGGCTGAGCGCCCCTGCAGTCTGGCATCAAGGAAGGGAATTCCAGGCGTGCAGATCCCATGCTGCCCCAGAGGCCTCGGTGCCCCTCCCTACCCCCCCCACCTCCACCCTCCCATCCCCCCTCTGTCCCGGCACCTTTGAGAGGTTACAGTTGAGAAACCTTGTAGGAGTTTCCCAATGTGGAGGGAGGATGTTCTGGGGGTCACCCGGCAGGGCGGGGGGGGGGCACTTGGAACCCAGTGCTCTTTGTCAGACAGTTGCAAAAGACTCCTGGGGTGCAGGTACAGGTGGTCTTCAGATGGTGCGAGGCTTTGGGCAAGCCCCCACGGGTGCTGCAAAGCATTGCCAGACAGAAGAGGGGTGGCCCTTTAAATGCTGCTTTCAAGGCAGGACTTGGATTTGAAAATAAAGAAGATTACAGTGTTTAGGATTAACATAAGATTAATCTAGTTCTTTTTTCAATACCAAAGACACAAATGCCCTGGAGGAGAAATCAATGCATTCTTTAAAAAAAAATACAGTTAATAATTCTATAGCCTTGTAATTCTCATATGGAGATAATCTTTTGTCAGCAAGATGACTGAGAAGGGACTCATTCCCTGATCAGGCTTATGCTGATGACTTAGGTAATTTTTTAAAATGACTATTAATGGCAGCAAGGCAGTGCTCATTGAGGGGGCTGGCTTTTGCTTGATGAGCAGTAGCAGAGTTTGGGAAGAGAGTTTGGTTACAAATTGGAGGTCCCAATGAAACACCAGCTTGGAAGTGTTTCTGGTTATTAACCTTTTAAGAAAGGGAGCCATTCGACATTTTATTGAAACCCATTTTCTTTAATATGACTTTCTTATTTACTAATCATCATCCAGCTTATGCATTTCACCAAAGGCAAAAGTTTGGGAGCGGGCATTCTCTCTTACCCCATGCAATCATGATTACCATGCAATCATTGATATTTAAGATATTAATATCTACAGAGAGAGAGAGAAGGCCGTTATCTATAACTTCTATTATTTTTGGAATTTGCTCCTGGATGGGAAGGAGGAGATTATCAAGTGAGGGCCTGTTCTTTTTTTTTTTTAAGATTTATTTATTTATGCACACAAGCACTGGGGTACAGGCCAGAGGTGTGGGGGGTGAGAGGATTCACCACAGAGAGCGGGAAGCAGAACAGGCAGATCAACTGAACTACACTGCTGAGGGGAGCAGCAGATGAGGCAGGTGAGGTCTGCTGCGCCACGTGGGTCCCCTCCCTGGCCGGCAGCAGGGATTGAACTCCTGCTGCAGTGGCTGCGGTTTGCTTCATAGTGTGTTGCTTAACCCCCTGCGCCACCAGGGAGGGAGGGCCCATTCTTGACAAAGATGGCAACTGTGGCACTCAGGTCCTGACCCTTCAAATACTTGATCCCTAAATGGTGCCGATAAAGGAGAGGAGACGCACGTGTGAGGACACCAAAGAAGGTTCTCCTGAGTGGGATTCTGGGGGACCTGTCAAGAGGGATTGTAACAGGGTCGTCCGAGGAAAGGGGGAAGTTCCAGAATCCTGGTTCCGCCCTAAATGAGTGAAGCTAAAAAAGAAAAGATTCTGCAGAGAAGAAGCAAAACGAAAGGAAGCAAGATGGAGAACAGCAAGGAGACCTGGAGGAGGCACGTGGAGCAGAGGGACATGTAAAGAAGCTGCACTTGCTTTTTGGTCTTGGACTGGTTGGAACAGATGTGAGTGAGAGACCCGTGGGGAGGTTAACAAAGGCAGCTTTCATCTTGATTTTGATTTTGCTCTTTTCCTCCCAGATTTGTCTGACTCTTTCTGACCCTTTTCTATGGGTCTCCACTGAAAGGTCCTTTAAACGTGTGGCAGCTTTTGGGCCTTGCTTTAAGCCAATCCTATTTGGCTGGACTTTTACCCTCAAGGAGATGGGTCACTTTAAATGCTTAACTTAGTAACTGTGTTCTTTGTCCTTTCTGTATTGTACCCTGATTGTATTAAAGTTCCTTTCCATTAAAGGCCTTATATGTTATCTTATTGCAGCAAATAGCAAAACCCATTCAAAAAGGGCAAGCTTAAGAGTTCTAAAATGCGCCTCTCCTGGGGTGCTCCTCTCCCTGCCCTGTAACAAAATGAGTGGTTAAGACTTTGAACCTCGGAGCCAGGCACACTGCACCTGTGTGCTGGCTTTAAGGCTTTGGTACGGTCCTCGACCTCACGGAGCCTCAGTTTACTCATCCTTAAAATGGGAATGGTGAAAGCGGTGGCCTGGTAGGATTGGAGGAGACTGGATGCTCTCCTGGCACAGTCCGTTCTCAAGAAATGGACACAACTGCTGGATGCTGGGGGGTCAGAGGGATGGGTCAAGGGAGGGGCGCCAGGTGGAAGCTGAACACTGCTGCTGACCAGGACTGACTCTTACAGCTGTCGGTCCTTCCGGGTCATGGCAAAGAGCGTTCAGGAAGTACTTGTTGCAGAGGTTGCCTCGTGGGCTAAAGAGAAGATGAGTTTGACCGGCCCAAGGATAGCTGGACGCGATTCTGCTGGCGTGGGTCAGAAATCTCTTGCTGGTACGTTCAGCATATTGGAATATAAAGTCCTATTTGCAAGGCTTCTGGGCACTGTTTTCGCTTGCATTTTGGACCTTGATTCTCCCTTGAATTGTAGCTGTTTTCATGTGGTTTTCTCTAGGTAAATGAGAGGATCGTGCTGTGAGGGGCGTGGGAGTGGGGTGACATCCCTGGTGGAGCGAGCAGGATGGGCTGCTGCGTGGAGTTGCATCCAGCCAGTGGGGGTGGCAGCGTGGGGAGGTGGTGGCAGCTGGGGGGTGGCAGCCAGCAGAGTGGGCTGAGGGTGGCGACTGTGAGTGAATGTCCTCCCTTGGCAGGGGCGAGTGGACACAGGACTCATAATCACAGGCTCAGAACCCCAGGATCTCTCGTAAGCCTCTTCTTTTCCTTTTCCCAGTGCCAGCAATGATTTCTTATAATGCATAATTAATTTGTAATCACGACCCATCTATCACTCTACTGATTCAATTACTATCTATACAGATGCTGTTCGGCCCATTGCATCGCGATAAATGTTTATGCACAGGAGATAGTTAGATGACAGATACTGTCATCTCGCGAGTATGATGAGCTATGAGCATGTGGCAGCTGTGGGCGCGGTCACATGCCTACCTTAACTCAGGTGGTCAGTTCGGGGGTGAAGTCTTGGCGGTGTATTCCATTCTAAAACACAACACCTGTCAGGTGGTAATGAAGACACCCCAAAGCATTCAATATTATAGTAGGAAGTTGTACTTACAAACCAAACATTACATTATTTTTGAAAAGATTGATTTATGCACACAAGAACTGGGGTACAGGTAGAGGTGCAGGGGGTGAGAGGAGTCACCAGACAGAGAGTGGGGAGCAGAACTATTGGACAGACGGAAACACACAGCTGAGGGGAGCAGCGGGGAGGCAGGAGAGGTCTGCTGTGCCATGTGGGTCCCTCCCTGGCCCGGGATCGAACTCGCGCTGCTGTGCCGAGGCTGCTTCACAGGGCGGCGCTCAACCTGCTCATGTTCATTTTAGGTGTTTTGGTTACCTCGCTCTGGTTTGTCTCTCCTCCCAGAGAACGGGAACCCCGGGTTTGTTCGCTGCCTCTGCCTACACCAGGGCTTGTGCGAGGCGGGGTCTGCAGGGGTCAGTGCTGAACGAATAACCCAGTGATCTGACAGCCACAGCGGGTGGGAGCTGGGGAGTGTGGCTCAGAGCGTGGGCTCCCGCGGGGTGTGCA
Source organism: Galemys pyrenaicus (assembly GCA_019455555.1). Classification (NCBI taxonomy): domain Eukaryota; kingdom Metazoa; phylum Chordata; class Mammalia; order Eulipotyphla; family Talpidae; genus Galemys; species Galemys pyrenaicus. The sequence continues at coordinate 180,127 of JAGFMF010011484.1, read as the reverse complement.
GATGAGTCGGCCCCCACCGCCCCTTCCTCCCAGAGCGCTGGCGGTGGTGACTGTGTCCAAGGCATGACCACCATTTGCATCCTGCAAAAGACAAGTTCATGGACAGCTTTAAGCCACTCGTGGGACTGGTGCTAACGAATTGTGTCTCGGGAGGGGCGCTCTCCGGGGGCCCCAGCACCTCAGTGCGCCCCCTGACCTGGCGGTGCCTGTGGTCTAACCACGTGCCTTGGCCGACCTAGTGGTTTCAGCTGGAAACGCCCTCAGACCTCCCAGACCAGCCCTGGTCTGCAGTGATGGAGCTCGAGTCCCACTTCCTTGGATTCTAGCAGCAACGCTGGCTGGGCCGGCGCTAGCTGCTCCTGGGAGGCAGGGCTGCNTGGCTGGGCCGGCGCTAGCTGCTCCTGGGAGGCAGGGCTCCCCCCCCCCCCCCACCTTGTCTTCCAGTTTCCCACGCACAGGATGCAGTTTCTCCCAGACAACACTGACATCCATTACAGGTGCATGTTGTATTGTTAGTTAACAATCATTGCATTTTTAAAAAAGATTTTATTATACATACAAGAACTAGGGTACAGGCCAGAGTCCAGGGCAGTGAGAAGATTCACCAGAGACAGAGCTGGGAGCAGAACAGGCAGATGGACCGAAACACACTGCTGAGGGCAGCAGTGGGCGAGGCAGGAGAGGTCTGCTGTGCCCTGTGGGTCCCTCCCTGGCCAGCAGCAGGGATCGAACTTGTGCTGCACTGGCTGCGGATGCTTCATAGTGCGTTGCTTAACCCACTGCACCACCAGGGAGGCCCAATATATATATATGTATATATTTAAGAACAGCTTGGGATCTTGTGACCCCTAGTCAGGATTTACGACATATACAATTTATGTGCAAAACAACATGTTTCTCTTGTTTTTTTTTGGTCTTGGAAATTAAAGTTTATATAGGGAAAAAAGAAGGATAAAGAATAAAGACTCCCAGGTATATGGTACCTGGGAAGGGCCAGAGAGCCCCTATTGGTATTTTGATTTCAGTAGTTATACAAGTTATTTATTAACGTTAAAACAGGTAAAGTAACTTTGCACAATCACAACTAAATGATTTTGCTTTTACTCTGGGTATATGATAGACTACTAATCACAAGGCCTAAGATTAAAGTAGTGTTAATGCCTAAAAAATACGAACCTGCAATAAAAGGGAAATACTAAAATCAAAACCTAAATTATATCTAGATTCTATTTAATCTTTAAAGGGAACCCCTAACCTCAATATACCCTAAATCTAAAACTTACAGTCACAACTTAAGCAAAACAAAGGCAAAAGGGAGGGGACGAGGGGAGGGAGGGCTAATGACTCACGTGTCACCTAGGAAATGCAGAGTCTTTCGTAATGGCCCAAGTGACAAAGGTCATGCTTCGTCCCCAAGGTTTGTTTCCCATAGTGAATGTTTAAGTCTGGGAATGTTCCTAATAACCAGCTTTCGAATTTGTAGAACAACCACATTCCAGTTGCATTAATGTTACCTGGTTTTATGGTATTGATTTTCTTGAATTCGCATTATGATATTAGCCAATCAGTAGGACGTCATCAAAAATGCATAGCAACCACTTACTTTGTTTGGTAGAACAGCCAGTTGTACAACCACCCCCCCATGGGTAAATTTCCAGTAAGTACATTTCTAGAGTTTTACAAAACTTTAATTATAGAACCAGCCAAAACAAAAAGGAATCTGGCGGGGGCTAGCTGTGGAGCCCCGATTTTTCTGCATAGTTCCCTCATGACAGACTTCTGTCTCACAGCACGAGTAGCATAGCCCCCATCAGTATTTACAGTTCACAAGCAGGTGTCAAAGCCTTCGACACCACGTTTGGTGCACCATAAAGGCAGTGATGAAGAGTGCAGATAGGACACGTCAAACTGCTTCATAAATGCAAACAGGACGGTGGGACTTCGGTCATTCGGGTGTGCTCCTCTGTCCAGCTCCCTGAGGTCAGCTGTCCTTCCATGCACCCCAAGCACATGCACCTCATACTTCAACACAAAACGGGGGTGCTTGATACGCTTTACTCTGAACAGTTTTCCAATAAGCAGTATCTGAGAAGTCTTGCCTTTTGGCATCACAAATTCAACACTTACCCCAAAGGTTGGTGTAGAATTCTGTTCTATTTACTGAGCACCCCCTGGGGGGTGGTTTCCAGATGGGTGGTTTTGTTTTGTTTTGTTTTTTATTAACAATATTGGCCATTTCTCAACACTTTTTAAAAAAGATTTATTTATTTGTGCACACAAGAGCTGGGGTACAGGCCAGAGTCGTAGGAGGTGAGAGGATTCACCAGAGACAGAGCGGGGAGCAGAACAGGCAGATGGACCAAAACACACTGCTGAGGGGAGCAGCAGGGAGACAGGAGAGGTCTGCTGCGCCATGAGGGTCCCTTCCTGGCCGGGGATGCTTCACAGTGTGGCCCTCAACCCCTGCGCCACCAGGGAGACCTGGTTTCCAGTTTTTTGCTGCTACAGCTTATGATGCAGAGAGTAGCCTTGCACCAGTGTGGACAGGCATGTAGGTGTGTGTGGACATAGTTGGAGGATTGATTAGGCTAGATATTGCCAAGCCTTTGTCTGTACAAGCTGTAGGATTTCTTTTCTTGCCAACATTAGGGAGATTGTTTGCCCGTGTTTGCTTTCATATACAAAGATTACAAAATATTTACATTTTATCTATTTGGAAGTTTGTAGATTAAAACTGATCTCAGTGGATCCTTTCTGCATCACATTAGCCGTTACTGAGGCTGAGCATACACACAAATGCTTCAAAACAATCTGAATCTTGGACCTCCTGGTGGCGCAAAGGGTTAAGGTGCAGCTGTCCACAGCCACTGCAGTGCCAGTTTGATCCCCAGCCAGGGAGGGAACCCACATGGAGCAGCAGACCTCTCCTGTCTCCCTGCTGCTCCCCTCAGCAGTGTATTTCTGTAGATCTGCCTGTTCTGCTTCCCACTCTGTCTCTGGTGAATATTCTCATCTCCACACCTCTGACCTGTACCCCAACTCTTATATGCATAAATAAATCTTTAAAAAAAAACACCCAAGAATCTCAATCTCCTTTCTCTCCAAAAATCACCATTGTGTGTCTTAGGTGGCTGTTCTCTTACTGGTTTGCTAAGTACTTTTTTTTTCTTTTAAAGATTTATTTATTTATGCATACAAACACTGGGGTACAGGCCAGAGGTGTGTGGGGGGGTGAGAGGGTTCACCACAGAAAGCAGGGAGCAGAACAGACAGATCAACAGAAGTACACTGCTGAGGGGAGCAGCGGGCACAGCAGGAGAGGTCTGCTGGGCCATGTGGGTCCCCTCCTGGCCGGCAGCAGGGATTGAACTCATGCTGCAGTGGCTGTGGTTTGCTTCATAGTGTGTTGCTTAACCCACTGCGCCACCAGGGAGGCCCAGTACTTTTTTTTTTGAAGTTTTTTTTTTTTTTATTCATAGAAGAACTGGGGTATAGGCCAGAGGTGTGGGCAGTGAGAGGATTCACCAGAGACAGAGCGAGGAGAAGAACAGGCAGACTGACTGAGATACACTGCTGAGGGGAGCAGCGGGTGAGGCAGGAGAGGTCTGCCGCGCCAGGTGGGTCCCCTCCCTGGCCGGTGGCAGGGATTGAACTCGTGCTGCAGTGTCTGCGGTTTGCTTCATAGTGCGGTTTGCTTCATAGTGCGTTGCTTACCCTGCTGCGCCACCAGGGGAGGGCCCGCTAAGTACTTTTTAAATAACAAACTTTAGCTTTTTCATCTTTGTTGCAGAGATTTTCCTAGTTTGTCACTTGTATTTTGACGTTCAGGTATAATGTTTTACTCAGTAAAATCTTGCTATTTTCTTTGTAGTCAGGACACACAACTTTAGGGTTTTAATTTCTAGGCTTTGGGTCTTACCTAAAGGTGTTGTTTACAAAAACCAAAAAATGAAAAGACAGGGACAAATTGGGAACCCTTGGTGGGGAGGGGGCAGGAGGAGGGTGGAGGGCAGATGGGAGCACGGGGGACGGAGGTGATGGTGCACTGGTGATATGGTGATGGGGAATACATGGGGATTACAACTGATGTCAAATATATGTAAATAAAAAAAAGTTAAAAAAAAAATAAAGGTGTTGTTTAAATTGTCGTCATCACAGATTTGGGCACCTCCTGTCTTGCCAGCACTCCTCGTAGGATGTAGGTCTCGAGACTTCACGGAAGCAACTTCCTCTGTTTCAGTTCTGAAAGAACAGCGTTAATTTTAGTCCTAAAAAGAAGTCCCCTCCTCGGTCCCCGAAGGCTGTTTTCCCCTGGTCCTGGTCGCCTAGGTTTGCCTCTGCCCCCTCCCTACTTCCCCCTCCCATCCCAGAAGTGTGCTTGCTCTTCCTTCTCGCCCTTTACTGGCCTCTGGATCAGAGAATCTGGGCTGGACCACAAATGGGAATGAGAGCAGGAATCCCCCTTAGTCTTAGCACAGGGGCCTTTTGCTTTCTTTTCTTTAAAATCAGTGACTATACAATGGGAGGTTTATTTTTCTACATACATGCTGTTCTTCATCACCTCATATGATTAAAAATCATTTTATGCTATCAACAAAAAAGAACCTACGGGATGGGAAAGATATTTGCAAACCATATGCCTGATAAGGGTTAATAGCCAAAATATATGAAACACTCATATACACCAGTTGCAAAAATCAGATAATCCAGCAAACAAAACAAGCACCCAAAGTGTTCAGAGGACTAAAGAAAAAAAAAAGCTACTCAGAGGACTGAATAGACATTTCTACCAAGAAGATATAAAAAGGGCCAAGAGGTACAGGAGAAGGTGCTCAATATCATTTGTCACTAGAGATGCGAATTGGAACCACAGTGAGGGTTTGCTAGAGTGGATCTAACCACGAGACCAGCAGGAACTGATGCTAGTGAGGATATGGAGAAAAGGGAACCCTCATGTGCCACTGGTGGGGTTGTCAGTTGTGCAGTCACTATGGAAATGCTATGGGGAATCCTTAAAAAATTAAAACTACAACTACTAGCAATTTCACATCTGGGAATATATATGAACCCAAAACACTAATTTGAAAAGGTAACTGCATTCCTGTGTTCATGGTAGCATTATTTACAAGAGGCAAGATGTGGGAAAAAACTACGTGGCCTTCAGTGGCTGTATGGACAAAGAAAGTGTGGTGTGTGGAATATTATACAGCCAGAAAAAGGAAATCCTATCATTTGCTACAACATGGGCCTTGAAGGCAGCGTATTAAGTGAAATAAGTCAGAATGAGAAAGACAAATATGATCTCACTTATATGTGAAATCTAAAACACCGCCAGCAAGACTTGTGGCTATGAGTGGGAGGGTGGGGCTGGGGAATAAGGGAAGATGGTCAGAAGGTACAAACTTCCAGTTATAAGATAATAACTAAATACTACTGATATATAAGGTGACGGCTATAGTAATACTGTGGTAAGGCATATAGGAAAGTTTCTAGAGAGTAAATTCTAAGAGCTCTCATCACAGGGAAAACTCCCTGCCTTCTTTCTTTTCTTACTGTGTCTGTGTGAACACATGGATGTTGGCCGAGCATATTATAGTAGCCTCCTTGTAATATATGCAATCCAACCACTGTGTCACATGCCTTAGACTTATCCGTGATGTGTGTCAATTATTTCTCTCCATAAAAACGGGAAAAAAGCCCATAATACTTCTGCAGTCCAGGTGTAACAGGGTGGTCCCAGGAAAAAAAAAAGTTCCAAAAATCCTGGTTCCGCCCTAAGTGGGTGGAGCTAAAAATTTTCTGCAGAGAAGAGAGGAAAAAAGAAAGGAAGATGGAAAACAGCAAAAAAACCTAAATGAGGCACGTGGAGCAGAGGGACATGTAAAGAAACTGTGCTTGCTTTTTAGTCTTAGACTGGTTGGAACAGATGTGGGTAAAAAACCCGTGGAAAGGTTAGCAATGGCAACTTTCATCTTAATTTTAATTTTACTCTTTTCCTCCCAAATTTGTCTGACTCTTTCTGACCCTTTTCTGTAAGTCTCTACTAAAAAGTCCTTTAAATGTGTGCCAAGTTTTTGGGCCTTGCTTTGGGCCAATCCTATTTAGCTAAACTTTTACCCTCAAAAAAATGGGTAACTTTAAATACTTAACTTAGTAATTATATTCTTTGTTCTTTCTTTATTGTACCCTAGTTGTATTAAAGTTCCTTTCCATTAAAAATTTTATATGTTTATCTTAATGCGGCGGATGGCAGAACCCATTCAAAAAGGGCAAGCTTAAAGTTTCTAAATGCTCCTCTCCCTGCCCTGTAACACAGGCAGACCTTGTAAATCAACCACCAGGAAGCTTATCGCAGCATTGCTTATTCTGGCTTTGTGGTTAATTCTACAGCTTTCATGAAAACGAGACAGGCATTTATTGAATGTTTGTGAAGTTTAAAGTTTCAAATTGAGCATTTCCTGCCAGGCAGGAGCTCACAGTTCCGATGTGTGTGTAGAAGATGCGAGATGAAAGATAACATTTGGTCAGAGAACTGAGAAAGATTACAGAAACTTTTTGACCTGGGGCTTGAAACAGGCATAAGAAACCTAATTCTCTAAGAATGCTCTACTTTCTGCAGTAGACATTTCTTTGTATGAGGCAGCTTTACATTCATCTTGTTCAGTAGAGGATTACAGCTGTGAGTGATAACTATCTGGAGTGATATAAAATTCCAGAAAAATCTTTTATTTTTTTCTCCTTCACGTAAGTATTATCTCTACTCGGGAACTTTATTGTGATGTTCCAGAAGTTGACCAGTAGAGGGCGCTGCGCACTGACAGTGTTTCGGGAGTGCGGCTCCTGAAATGGTGCAGGCCCCCAGAGTAGCTCAGGTGTGTTTGCAAGCTCTTTGCTGCTGTTTCAGACACAGTTATACACCAGAAATTAAAAGAGGAGCATGAATAATGGGACTTAGATGAATGGTCTAATATGATTTCTCTTTCTCTGTTACTAGAGAGTGTGTCAATGTGTGAGCATTTCTTCTTGGCTATGAATGCCACTATATCCACCAAGATAAGGTGGTAGGTGACAAACTTCTGGAGAAAGCAGCATCACTTCTGAAATCTCTTCATACATGTGTTTGGTTTCATATGTGGTCTAGTTCTCAATCTTAAGGATAAAAATCCAGTTCTTTTTTTCTTTTAAATGTTTATTTATGCATACAAGAGATGGGGTACAGGCCAGTGGTGTGTGTGGGGGGGTGAGAGGATTCACCAGAGACAGAGCGGGGAGAAGAACAGGCAGATGGACTGAAGCACACTGCTGAGGGGAGCAGTGGGGAGGCAGGAGAGGTCTGCTGCGCCCTGTGGGTCCCTCCCTGGCCGGGGATCGAACTCGCGCTGCTGTGGCCGTGGATGCTTCAGTGCAGTGCTCAACCTGCCGCGCCACCAGGGAGGCTCCCAAAAATCCAGCTCTTAATATATTGATGATTTTCTTCTAAACACTGCTAGAGTGCTTAGATAGTGTCAGAATGCTGTGGTTTTGCACAACTTCTTTCCTTGTTTGTTTAGGAAGATATTTTGATTTATATTCTCCCTCTAGGAATCTGAGGGTGCTGAGACATTTTTAATAGCACAGTTTCTCCTGTCTATATTCCCATTAAAACATTTTATTTCTTTTTTAAAAAATATTTTTTTAGATTTATTTATGCACACAAGATCTGGGGTACAGCCAGACTGCCGGAGGTGAGAAGATTCACCAGAGACATAGTGGGGAGCAGAATAGGCAGATACAGAAATCCACTGCCAAGGGGAGCAGGAGAGGTCTGCTGCGCCATGTGGGTCCCCTCCCTGACCGGGGATCGAACTTGTGCTGCTGTGCAGCAGATGCTTCACAGTGCAGCACTCAACCCCTTGTGCTACCAGGGAGGCCCCCTATTAAAACATTTTAAAGGTTGGGCCTCCTGGTGGCACAGGAGTTAAGTTACAGTACTATGAAGTAGCTGCAGCCACTGCAGCACGAGTTCAATCCCCAGCCAGGGAGGGGACCCACATGGCGCAGCAGACCTCTTCTGCCTCCCCGCTGCTCCCCTCAGCAGTGTATTTCGGTCCATCTGCCTGTTCTGCTCCCCACTCTGTCTCTGGTGACTCTTCTCACACCCTCCAGCCTGTCCCCCAGCTCTGAGATGCGTAAGTCAATAAATCTTAAAAGAAGCCTTTTAAAGGTTATCATGCTTTTGAGTCAGCTTGGCAATGTGGGGTCCCTTTGTTAGCATGGCGGGTACTTTAGTTCAGAAGAGCGTTTACAGTTCTCATTTAAGGAACAAACTGATCTGGGCCCATGAAACGTGGCAGACCTGCAAGCTCATCCACTTGGTGTAAAGATGGGTCAGTGTGCTGCAGAGAGCCGAGACCCAGGTCTGAGTCCTGCGACTCTGTCAGCGGCCCACCCAACCCTTCTCCGGGTGGGGAAGAAGTCAGAGCTTCTGTTTCTGGGATCCGGTACCTGCAAAGCTGGCGCCTGGTGCTCCGAGGGCTTCTGACTAATTTCTGGGACCCGCTTATTCGCGCTGGTAGCTGGTCCCCGGCGGGCAGGCGTTGTGTGGGGCCGGAGGGCTCGCGTGCTCTGCTGCCTCGTGCCCCACGGAACCGGCGTTTGCGCGGAGGGCTGCAGGTTGCAGGGGACGCGGCCTAACTCAGGGGGTCGACATTACGGGGGAGGCTTTGAAAGGAAACACCTGTCATTTGGAACAGCGCCAAGGAGCCGCTCTGCCGTGCGCTGAGATGGAGGGCCACCAGGTCGAGCCACTACAGGAGAGGACACCATGATCTGTCTTTTACAATTGGGACGTAAATGAGCCCTGGCCGCGGGTCTCCGGGGCGTGACCGCCGGGAAAGGCGACTTTCTGCTGGGCGTGTGGAGCCTCCTTGCATTCGGATCGGACAGGAGTTCGTGGGGTGCTGCCCTGCGGATTAGGGGGCTGGCTGCTTTGGGAAGGCTGATGGCGGGCTTGGGGGTGATCTGGCTGCTGGATCATTTCGACAGTCATCTAGGAAAAGGAACCGCTGCTTGTGAAGTGCCCTTCTTTTGCGAGAACCCCAAGCGGAACCGCTGCTTCCTAGTTGTTCAGCACAGGAACCTGGAAGACTGGGGGTGGCGGGTGTGCACCCCAAATGTCTGAGTACGCACCTCCTTCCAGGCACCCGCTGCACGGAGAGCAGTGAGGCCCTGGCAGTAATGAATGAACTTGGGGGTCCTGCCCAAGGTGGGGCCAGCCATTCCCTGGAAGCACAGATATTTCTGGGGGTTCTCCAGGGTCGACGCAATAGGGGGTCATTGGCCGAGACTCAGTGGAGGAACCAGTTATAAACTCCGCAGATTTAGCCGACAGCTGGTGGTCTGCAGCGTGGGGTGGGGCAGGCGGCGAGAACACGTGAGGCCTCCAGCTCCTGTTCTAATAAGAGTTAGAATTCTTCTTAGAATGAAATAATGATGCCACAGTTGCTGCCGAAAGCGGCTTAATGTTACCATTTTTATTTCAAATATTTTTATTATTTTTTTAAAGATTTATTTATGCATACAATGCATGGGAGTACAGGCCAGAGGTGCGGGGGATGAGAGAATCCACCAGACAGAGTGGGGAACAGCACAGGTAGATTAACCCAAATACACTGCTGAGGGAGCAGCAGGCAAGGCAGGAGACGTCTACTGTGCCATGTGGGTCCCCTCCCTGGCGGGCAGCAAGGATCGAACTCGTGCTGCAGTGGCTGCGGTTTGCTTCATAGTGCATTGCTTAACTCACTGTGCCACCAGGGAGGCCCATATTTTTATTTTTTTAAGGACTATGCTTTTATATTCTTTTACATTTCTTTTAAAAAAGTTTCAAACTTTAATTTTATATATATTTTACATTATCTTTCATTTTTGCAGTGTATATGTCTCATCCCCGTGAGTTCCCACCACCAGCTCACCCATGCTCCATCAGCATAGCCTTTTGCTCCTTCGCCCTCCTCCTGCCCTCAGGAATGGCTCTGGTTTGTAGTTGTCTGTTGATTTTGATTCTTTATTTATTGTAATTGATTTCCCCCCTCAGTTCCTTGTTTGTTTCCTCTACATTCCTCCTATAAGACACCATCTGACATTTTTCCTTTTCTTTCTGCCTTATTTGACTCAGTGTTAAATTACTACTTTTTAAAAATTATTTTAGGTTTGCAGGAAAATTGAGCAAATACGGCAAAGATTTCCCAGCGTCTCCCCTCCCTGCAATGTAGCCCCCCCAACTTGTGCACACCTGTGCACAGCCTCCACCTGTGCAGCCTCGGCTTGGGGCAGGGGTCACACCTGGGGGCATGGAGCCAGATGTGGCCTGGCGGGGGTCTCTGTGCCTAGACCTGTGGGTGTGGACGTTCGGATGGATGCGCCAGGCATGGCTCCTGTGTTTCAGTGTCACAAGTATAGGTGACTGCCAGAAGACCCGCGGCTCCACCTGCCGTCCCCCGCCCACCTCTGACCCCCACGAGCATCTGGAAACCACAGGTGTTGCCTGGCTGCAGAGTTTTGCTTTTCCAGAATGTTGAGTATATTCACGTGCCATTTGGTGCCAGGCAAATGGGTTCTGAGGACAGTCCTCATCGGTGCATTTCTGCAGACCTGGGCAGTAGTGCCGGCCACCGCCCCTGCGTCCCCCTTGACCAGAGCACGTTCCACCGCCCCGCCGCACCAGGCCCCCGGAGTCTTTCTGGACCGGCGCCTTTCGCTCCGCAACTTGCGTCTCCAGGTCTTCTGGGGGCTCGACGACTCCTTCCTGGTCTCCCCCTGGTGATTTGCTCATCTGGCTGTGCCCTTGGGTCTCTGCTGTCTCAGCCATGAGCCCAGGGAGGTGAGAACTGCCGTGCCGCCAGAGCCTCAGACTCTGGGGCGACGCTGGTGCTGCGCAGTGGGTCTGCCGTGAGAGGCAGTTTAAGCACTGGAAGTAGAAAAAGAGCTTTGCATCGGCTGCAGTAGCCATCTGAGGGCGCTGCTGAGTGGCGGGGTCTCCAAAGGATGTGGCAGATGCTGCCCTCTTCAGCCTGTTTCCTCCTTGGGACCCTGGGGCTTGGGACCCTGAGGGGAGTCCGCGCCCCTCTGCTGTGCTGGCAGTTCGGTCGCTCTCGTCCTGGGAGGACACTGGCCCTTGCACAGCAGTAGTGGACACCCCAGAGACGACTGCTGTTGGGGATCCCTGTGCTGCCTGGAAGGTGGTGGTGTCACACCTCTGCTGAGAGAAGAGGGAGTGCGGGCAGGGGGCAGGGAAGGCCGCTGCCTCTGCTGTGATGAGGCGTGGCTGCTGGGGCCTGAAGTGCATCTTAGAGCGGCGTTTCTGGCTGTGAGCGTGGCAGCCAAGTGCCCACCATTTAATTGCTGCTCTAGAGTGTTCGTGGACAAGAGGAGAGGGACATGGTTCTGCTGCAGGCGGGAGGGTGTTCTGCAAATCAGCATTGCATGCATGAAAAGAGAGGGAAGACTCCATTTCCATTGGTGGAGAACTGACCTGCAGGAACCCTTTATCTGGGACATTTTTTTAAACAAAGGGAAAATGTTTCTCCCATGGACTTGTAGCTTCAGGGAAGTTGTTACTTATTAAAGAAGAGGGAAGATTTAGGATATAGTCAGACTTAAAACTATCGTTTTTGTATGGAGGTAACTGGTTTACAACACTGTATATGAATTAGGGGTACAGGGTCACATCTCCCCAGATGTGACCATACCACCCCGACCAAGGCACCCTAATCCTCCACCAACAGTCCATGGGGACCCTCGCCGCCTCTGCTTCCCATTCCCTACCCTTCCCCTCTGGCAGCCCCTCAATTCTGTAGTCAGATTTGCAGTCACTGCAGCAAGGGTTCAATCCCTGGCCAGGGAGGGGACCCACAGGGCGCAGCAGACCTCTCCTGTCTCTCTGCTGCTCCCCTCAGCAGTGCAGTTCAGTAGAGCTGCCTGTTCTGCTCCCCAATCTGTCTCTGGTGTCTCCTCTCAACCCCCACACTTTTGGCTTATACCCCAGTTCTTGTGTGCATGAATAAATTGTTTTTTAAAAGCTAGAATGATAAAACTGTCCTGTGGCACGAGGAGAGCCAGCCCCTGAGTTGCCCTTAACTCACTGGGAGACCGGGACACATACGTCCCAGGTGGCACTGTTGGCGGGCCTTTGGGGGGATTTGTCGGTCATGACATACAATGGTTTTATCAACACCTGGTCACACTGCTGGTGAGGGGGGGTTTCATCCCTGGGGGAGCAGCAGACTCAGCACTGGGCAGGTGAAGTTGTGCTTATTGCCTCAGCCTGGAGAAGCACCCACGTGCCACCTGGGGCCACCCGGGGCCACACTTGGGAGCAGGAGGGCCAGCAGGGACAGAGGAGGGAGGCTCTGCTCTGACTGTTAGCAGGCTGCAGCTGGCAGGAGCAGTGGTGGCTGCTCCACTACGAGTCAGTGGTGGCAGTCACGCCTCAGAGACCTTTTATGTAGCAGTGTGCTACCTGGATTGTGGAATGGACCAATCAGGGATGAGCTGTGAGTTGATTGGTGCTTTGTTGCCAGGACTCCACCTCTTCCCACAAGTCAGTGGTGGCAGAGCGCTTTTATGTAAAGTGCACTTCCTGGATTATGGAATAGACCAATCAGGTGAAGGGTTGAAAAATGGTCCAGTCAGACTGTGGGTGGGGCAGAGATCCTGGAACTTCCCTTTTTCCTGGGAACCACTCTGTTACATGACCACAGGATGCCAGCCCTGGCTCCATGGGAGAGTGTGACCTACTTTCTAAAAACGTGATGTGATCAGCAGCACCCTCAGGTTAGTTTCAGGTGGGTGATCTCCTCCTGGCCTGTCCTGCACATCCGTCACCAGGGCCATCCTAGTTAACGTCCACACAACTCCATTTCTTCATGTGATGAGGACTTCCACGATCTGCTCTCAGAGCAACTTTCAAGTATGTGGGTGTCATTAGCTGCAGCTGGGAGCTGCATAGGACACCCTCACTTATTATTTTTTAAATTAATTTTTATTTATTTATTGACAGTGTTTGCTTTCTTTTCTAGGTGTAGTCCCCATAAAGTTTCCACCACCAACTCACCCATGCACCATCACCATAGTCCCTTGTGCTCTTCCCATCCCAGCCTTGGTCCCAATCCCTCCCTCTTCCTGCAGATGACTGAACTGTAGTTGTGTGTTTATTTTGGTTTTGTTCTGGTGTGGTTTTGTTATTTTTTTCCCCTTTAGTCCCCTGTAATCCTCCTATTAGTGCGACCATTTGGTATTTTTCTTCGGACTAATTTCACTGAGCATAAGCCCTTTAAGTTTCATTCATGTTTCTGCAAATGGTTCTAGCTTCTCCTTTTTGACTACTGACTAGTATTCCCTCATGTATATAGATCACGTTTTAGATTCAGTCATCTATTTTTGGGCATTTGGGTTGATTCCAAATCTTACCTATTATAAATAAGGCTGCAGTAAACATGGGTGTGCATATATTCTTTTGAATTGATGTTTTTGTGTCCTTTGGCTAAATCCCCAGGAGCGGGATTGCTGGGTCGTGTGCAGCTCCATTTTTAGTAGACTGAGGAACCTCCATACAGCCTTCCATAGGGGGTGGACCAGCTTGCATCCCCACCAGCAGTGTAGGAGAGTTCCCTTTTCTCCACATCCTCGCCAGCGTTTGCAGTTGCTGATTTAATATGTGCCTCTCTCACTGGCGTCTGCTGGTATCTCATGGTGGGTTTAATCGCCCTCACTTACTTACCGAAGCCTCATTTGGATCACGAGTGGGCCAGCAGGGCGTTGGAAGATACCCCTCCGCGGAGCAGGAGCCCTGCTCCCAGTGCTGGGGCCACCTCCCTGGGAAGTCCTCGCCGGAGCCCCCGCAGGGCCCTCCTGGCTGCACAGGGTCCTCGCAGGGTCCTCGCCGGGCCTCCCACCTCTGTGCGCCGCAGGTGTGTGCCCGGCGGCTGGTCACTAAGGTACTGAGGTCCCCGCCAGGTGGCGGGTCACTGTCCCCTGGCAGCGGTGGTCAATGGGCAGCCTCCGCCCGCCCTCTGAGTAGCTGTCTGTGCCTGGTCAGAGGATTCACAGACGTATGGCCTCCCCGGCGAGGGAAGACCGTCTCCGGAGACCCGGGGCCTGGGGGTGTTTCTCGAGCACTGGGTGTCCCCAGCAGCAGGGTCCGAGGCTGGAGCTGGACACCTGTGTGCAAACGAGCTCGCTGCAGAGCCAGGAGATGCGTTCTGCAGACGCGTGCAGGACTCTCGGCGTTCGCGCCTTTGGCGGGGTCTTCTCGCGTGCGGCCCCGGGCTGGCTCTCGGTTGGTGGATTCGTCTGAGTAACCTGCTCCCTCAGGTTGCAGGGCGCCCGGCTGCCCAGTGTCTCTGCGCGCTTTCCGTACCTGTCTGGGGTGGGGGGGGGGCCGATGTGAATTAGTTTTTACTCCTCAGCTTTGCCATGTGTTACTCTTTTTTTTTTTTTTTAACATTTATTTTACTTATGCATCCAAGAGCTGGGGTACAGGCCAGAGGTGCTGGGGGTGTGTGTAAAGACTCACCAGAGGCAGAGCAGGGAGCAGAACAGGTAGATGGACTGAAGCACACCTCTGAGGGGAGCAGCGGGGAGAGCGGAGAGGTCTGCTGTGCCATGTGGGTCCCTTCCGTGGCCGGGGATCGAACTCGCGGTGCAGTGGCCGCGGATGCTTCACAGTGCGGCGCTCAACCCGCTGCACCACCAGGCAGGCCCTAGGCTGGCTGTTTTATCTTGGCTTTGGATTTAGGGAAAACCTCTAAATCAAAGCATCTCAGAAAGTCTACAGATAGTTTGAACGTCATTTCTTCTTCATGTGTGTATTTTTCTTCTCTGTTGCAAAGGTTGTCAGTGTCTGGTGAAATCAGTGACCCACCTGGGAATTGCTGCTCCCTGCGGCCTCTCGGGCATATGCCTCACCTGGGCAGGCAGAAAAGGGGAGTGATTTATGCCGTAAACTAAATTTGTCCCAGGCAGCTCAGCCGACTGCGGTTGACGGCAAGGCTCCTTGGCGCTCCCGGCCAGTAATATTGTAAGCGTGTCCCGTTCCGCGGGCATGTGCTGCGTGTGGGAAGCGCTACAACAGACACCCCAGATGCGCATAGCCAGAGATGTGTTTGGCAGATAACAGGCTTGGCTTTATGAGTTTTATTGTTATCTTGGTGATGTGCTGAGACTGAAAGCTCAGCCAAGGCAGAGCTGTGGCAACTGGAATCGTCTGAGGTGACAGACTGCTGAATGTAATTATTCAGCCCCTGTCGGGTCGCCAGGTAACTCAGAAATGCGGAGATGATAATCCTGTCTCAGCAGAGGATGGCGGAGATGGTTTGAGTGAATAAAATAGTAAATGTATGCAGATAGTGCGACAGGACAGGGAGAGGAGCACCCCAGAACCCCAAACCTGTCCTCTCTAAATGGGTTTTGCCATCCGCTGCATTAAGAGAAACATATAAGCCCTTTAGGGAAAGGAACTTTAATTAGGGAACAATACAGAAAATGAACATAGTGACTAAGTCAAGCATCCAAAGTGACCCATCTCCTTGAGGGTAAAAGTCCAGTTAAATAGGATTGGCCCAAAGCAAGGCCCCAAAGCTGCCACACGTCTAAAGGACCTTTTAGTGGAGACCCATAGAAAAGGGGCAGAAAGAACAACAACAACAACAACAATAATAATAACAATAAAGACACAAAAACCAAAAATGAGAAGACAAGGACAAATTGGGGACACTTGGTGGGGAGGGGAGGGAGAGGGTTGAGGGCAGACGGGAGCATGGGGGACTGAGGTGATGGTGCACTGGTGATATGGTGATGGGGAATACATGGGGATTACAACTGATGTCAAATATATATAAATAAAAAAAAAACGAAAAAAAAAGAAAGAGTCAGACAAATCTGGGAGGAAAAGAGCAAAGTCAGATGAAAGCTGCCATTACTAAGCTCCCCACGGGTCTCTCACCCACATCTGTTCCAACCAATCCAGGACCAAGAAGCAAGCGCAGTTTTTCACATGTCCCTCTGCTCCACGTGCCTGCTCCAGGTCTCCTTGCTGCTCTCCATCCTGCTTTTTTCTTCTTCCCTTCCTTCCGTCCTCTTACTTCTCTCCAGCATCTTCTTATTCCTGCTCAGCTCCACCCTCCTAAGGGCAGGTAACTGGGATCCTGGATCTTCCTTTTTTCCTGGGGACCACCCTTTTACAATAGCATGTAAATGGTCTTCTGAGAAGAAATAACCTTATTAATGGAGAGAAACCATGTTGCATTAAAGGTCAGATGTTTTCTTTTAAAATATTGGAGACTAGAGAAGAATAATTTACCAAGCATTTATCAAGAGCATTTTTGGATGGCACATGAGGTCACTGATGAGCCTGAAATAATTGAAATCCCATTTCTGAGCCATGGGCGTTAGTGAAATGGCTGAACACACATGTAAATGAAAAAGCCTGTGATCAAGTGTGAACAGATATCAGTTGAGGAGACCACACATTAATGTAAACATTTCTATTTTTCATTCATTCGAGGGAGCCAAACTGTGGCAAGCTAACAAAATCCAGAGTTGGGGGGTTGGGATCTCAGCCCATCTCAACCACCCCCTCTAATTTAGGGGTGTCAGCTTGGGTACATAATGGGGAGGAGACTCAAAATATAGCAAGTACATTAAAATCTTTATCATGACTTTTATAATTTGGAATTTCCATGCTCTTCGAAGGATTGCTGGATTTAGCAAATGAAAATACAGGATGTCTTGTTACTGTTGAATTTCCAATCAACGAGGAATACATTTTTCCCACTTATTATTCATAGATTAATTTTTTATTTTATGTTTTTTTAAAGATTTATTTATTTTATATACAAGAGCTGGGGTATAGGCCAGAGGTGTGGGGTTGAGAGGATTCACTAGAGACAGAGTGGGGAGCAGAACAGGCAGATGGACTGAAACACACTGCCGAGGGGAGCAGCGGGGAGGCAGGAGAGGTCTGCTGTGCCCTGTGGGTCCCCGCCCTGCTCGGGGATCGAACTCGTACTGCAGTGGCTGCAGAAGCCCCACAGTGTGGCCCCCAACCCCTTGCGCCAGCAGGTTGGCCCAAACAAGTACTTATTTACCATTCCGGAGCCTGCAAGTCCAGAGTGAATGGCCGGTAGATCTGTTGTCTGTGAGGAGCTGCCTCCTGGCTCTCACATGGACACTGGGTGGCCTGGGTCCTCTTGTGGAGGGTGGGGGCTGTCTACAGTGCTTTTCACCAGGGCTCTAACCCTGCTCCTGAGGGCTTAGATTGTGACGTAATTTTGGGGGGGGGTAAAGCATTGAGGCCACATAACCCATAAATAGGTACAACCTGAAAAGACCAAGCAAGCAGCTTTCAGTGGCCAGGGTCACACTTTCAGGGCCTGAAGGTGTGATTTGGGGGAGATGGTCAAAGGCTATTGGATATTATGGAATTATTTTTTGTGCTATGATTTTGTTATAGAATGTTCACTTCCATAGTGGGGTACAGGCCAGAGCGCGGGGGTGGGGGTGAGAGGACTCAGCAGAGATAGAGTGGGGAGCAGAACAGGCAGATCGACTGAAATACACTGCTGAGGGGAGCAGCGGGTGAAGCAGGAGAGTTCTGCTGCGCCATGTGTGTCCCCTCCCTAGTTGGTGGCAGGAATCGAACTCGTGCTGCAGTGGCTGTGGTTTGCTTCAGAGTGTGGTGCTTAACCCAATGCGCCACCGGGGAGGCCCCCATCTGAAGATTTTTAAAGGTGATAGATGACATGGGTTTTGCATCCACTTCATAATCCTAATAACGATCACAAAATGAGGCATGGCATGAAGACTAGAAGAGACAAACTTCTGAGGTGTCTAACCCTGAGTACAGGTTAGTTAGGACAGATTGCTTGTTATGATTTGTGATTTTATTCCATTGGTGAATTGGAAAGCATGTTGTAGAAGGACATGCACTTCTTTAGACAGTCATTTATTTAAATTATTGTATCTCTTTAAGCTCTGAAAAGGGAATAATCTAAAAAAAAAAAATAAACATTTAACGTTCCATGAGCTGGTACTGAAAACTTAAGATGGATTTGCCTTTATAAATTAATTTTTTTATTACATAATAAAGTGAGTCAGAATGCTCTGCTGCTCCAAGAGAGGAGAAAGGGAATGCAGCAGAACTTGGGGCCAGGGAGATACTTGTAGTCGCATTCCACCTTCATTATGGAATTTTAACCATCCAGCTCTGTTGCAAATAAATCTTCTAAAACGAGAACAGCTGAAAATATTGCAACTAGATGCTCGCCAAATGTTTTCCTAACAGGCAGTTAAACTGGATTATATAAATCAAATATAATGATGGCTTTTAAATCTCCCTTTTCTCCAGGTCCATTTCATTTTATGGTTCTATCGTCACATTTCTTTGGTGACACCCAGACATCCTCTGTCTTTTTTCCTGTTTTTTTTTTTTTTTGTTTTATCTCTGCTTTATTCTTCGATTTGAACTTGAACCACAGTAAGTCATCCTCCTCATCTGTTCTTTCCTTTTTTCTCCTTTTAGTTCTTTCAATTCTGTCTCTTCTATATTCTTTCTAAAATATTATATTCACAAATAGCTTTTATCTTGAGTCCTGAGAACTTTTCTAACCTAAAGGTTTTCTTTATTTTAGAATATGATCCTAAAAGTTTTGAGTTGAATGGAATCACTAGATTCAAAGGTCGGTGGATTAAAATCACACTGATTAAATTTCCTTATTTAGCCTTTGATCTGTGAAAATCAAAGGTGATTAGCAGTTCCATACCGGTATTTGAAAAATAATTTGGGCTCTTTTGCCAGAATGGGGGTGAAATTTATGAGGAAGAATTGAATCTACTTTGGTTAATTAACAGTTTTCCTGCTGGTATATTTGTATCTTTGTGGCATTTAGGAATAGCAAAGACATAAATATTGTCACAGAGAGGGAGGTTGGGGAAATGCTTCTACTGATGTCCTTTTTCTGAATATTAATTCAGCTGCTGTTGAATCGTGCTTGTTGCACCTGTATACATGTCTAACTCTCCTGGTTTTCTGTCCTATAGTGTCTAGAGAGTATACATAACTGAAACTTACCCGTTTTTTTTTTTTTCTGGGAAAGCAAGCACATTCAGATGAGTATTTTGGTGATTCTAGAAACTTTCCATATTTTGCTATACAAGAATACGATGCATACACACATTTCCCCATTTATGTATTATATTTATTATGAAAATAAAATTTTCCAAGGGCAACCCAAGAATACAGAAGTGCTTCCCAGAGTTGTGCTTATTTAGGTTCGCTGTCCATTTGTTACAGGGCAAACCTAATATAAAATGGGTTTGCCTGACTGGGATTTTACCTGCACGCTTGAACGGCACTTATGATACCCCAACTGCAGGCACACACAACAAAGGTTAATAAAGGGGTTTATTTACAAGGGAAGGGGAAATAGCATAGTGAATAACACAAGGGGAAGAGAGGGATACAGATTTGTAAATGTCCTACCAGTTCCTCGGAGCTGGACCCCAACGGTGCGCTGAGAGCTGGCTCTCAAGGAAAAGAGAGCCCCAAGGCCCATGTGTCTGCTTTTATACTCAGCCTGGCTGCTCAGCTCCACCCTCAGGTCCCAGTGATCGGCTCTTCGATAATGACCTCATGGGATTTGTAGTTCTTGGATTTTGTAGGTCTGGAATGGGGGTCGAAGTCCATAACCCATTTCTGTAATTCATTTAGGAGGGTCTTTCCCCCTAACACATTCATCCCTGCCACTTTCCTGTGACCATAACGATGGTTCTTAGACTTTATTAGGCATCAGAGTCTAATTTGGGCTGATTAAATCAGATTGCTGAACTCATTCCTTTTGTTTCTGATTCAGTTTTGGGAGGGGACTGCTTGATTTTTAACCACATGCACACGGGACTGAGCTTTCAGAAATTTCCAGGTGTGGCTGCTTTTGCTGGCTTGGGAATCACATTTTGGGGCCATGATCTCTAAAATGCTACAAGTTAGACATTTGTTCTCTAATTTTTTTTCTTTTTTAAGATTTATTTATGCATACAAGAGCTGGGGTGCAGGCCAGAGTCCAGGGAGGTGAGAGGATTCACCAGAGACAGAGTGGTGAGCAGAACAGGCAGATGGACCGAAACACACTGCTGAGGGCAGCAGTGGGCAAGGCAGGAGAGGTCTGCTACGCC
The DNA here is from genome assembly GCA_019455555.1 of Galemys pyrenaicus. Classification (NCBI taxonomy): domain Eukaryota; kingdom Metazoa; phylum Chordata; class Mammalia; order Eulipotyphla; family Talpidae; genus Galemys; species Galemys pyrenaicus. The sequence continues at coordinate 159,922 of JAGFMF010011484.1, read as the reverse complement.
ATGTGGGTCCCCTCCCTGGCCGGTGGCAGGGATGGATCTCACGCTGCAGTGGCTGTGGTTTGCTTCATAGTGCGTTGCTTAACCCACTGCGCCACCAGGGAGGCCCAATTCTCTAATTTTCTTTGGCTAAATCTGTCTCAGTTAAGTCGCCTAATTAATCGCGGTTAAGAGTGCTACCTATATAGTCAAGCTGCCTACCTTGAAGTCCTGCTTTTCTCAACAATAGAAACAAGTACTGTTGTTACTATACAATCATGTACACGTTTCAACCACATATTTTGTGCATGAGGCTGAAAACTGATAGGTGCAGGGGAATTATTAGTGAAAAGCCACATGCGTCCTTCTCTGATTTCAGTTTTCAGAGGGAACCATTTTAACTCTGCTAAACCTTTTCTCTGACATTCACCCTGTATAGCTAAATATATTTAAATTGTTATTTCCCAATCCATCAATTTTAGAGACTCCTTGCTTTGTGAGATGAATTCTTGAGTCTTTTTGTCCCTGGATGACTTTTTTCTATTCTTACTTCCTTGGTTGCTTATTTTTGGACATAATTAGCGTTTTACCTTTATATTTCTTGTTTCATGAAATGTAGGTAATAGCTCTTGATTCCTCACTTTGTAACATGAGGGTACCAATAACATTTTTTCAGTTTTTCTCATGTTCCAACTCTTTTTTTCCATAATTTTACGTGGCAAACATAACTGTTCATTGAAACCATAACTGTCTTCTTTGTTGAGAGTTTGATAAGAACTTGAAGATAAAAATTGTTAACTTGGTCTTCCTAGCTAGTTGTTCACTAGAGGGTTGTAGTTGACAGTGATTATGTTTCGGTTTTGAACTCTTTGTTTCACATGGAGTTTCTATTGCCTTTTTTTTTTTCAAACTTGACTCTTTGCCTTTACCATAATCCCATTTTTGAGTAAGTCAACATAATGCTATTTTATAGATTTTCCTTTGCCCTCTGAATGGCTTCCTACTCTTTTATCTCAGCTGATGTGAGGGATGTTTATACAGCCCTCACCAAGTTACTCCCCTTCATAGCTTTTCTCAGTAGGGTCTACTCTTTTATATATCCCCTGGTTTCTTATTCCTCTTCTTTCTTGACATAGTTCTCCTTGTGCTGATTTACATCCTTAATTAGCTTTCTGAAAAGGAAATATGTATCTCAAGTCCTAGTATGCTAAAAAATGCCTTCATTTAACATTTAGGATCAATTAAGTGGTTGACTTCTATGGGAATTTCAGTTGAGAATGATTTTTACCCTTGGGAATATGCAGATGTTGCTACATGGCCATCTACAACCTACTGTTAGTGATGAGAAACTGAGTTTTCCTCCTTCTTGGTGGAAGCCTTAGTACTTTCTCCTTATTTTCAGTGTCCTAAAAATTATCTCAATTTTTCTTTTCTGTTGCCATTATCTTTATTTGGAATCCTGATGTTCAGTAGAAAATAAACTGACTTTATTCTCTGATTTTATTTAATAATGCTCTTTCTTTTGTTTTGTTTTTCTAGCCTTATTTATCTTCTCTAATTTTTCTACTTAAATTACTGACAATTATATTTTCAGTTTGCCAAGATTCTTTTATGAGTCTCTGGTTTTTCCTTTTTCCATAGCAAATTGTAATTTGTGGATGGAATACCTTCTTAGGAGGAGTTGAATTAGACTTTTTAAAAATATTTTCTTCCTGGAATTTTTTTTTTGGTACTTTCAAAAATTTTGGTCTTCAGATTGCAGGATTTCCTCAGTTGGTGATGCTTGGTTGTCCATTAACATTTAAGAATTAGGTACTAAAAAAGTGACCCTAGTTTTTGCTTGGATTAATTTTTGATATACTCTAATATATCAGGCTGCAGCTGAATTTGCTTAGGGCTGGATCACACACAGTAGTTGTCCTGGTTCTTCTCAACATTTCAGAGAGTCTTCTGATGAATTCAGGATAGAAAATTTTTTTCGGTGGCTTGTGCTAAAAGTAGGCTGCCAGGAGTTTTGTACCTAGAAGCTGGAAGTGCGTTGGGAATCACCAAATACAAGCTGTTTTAGTGCCATCTCTCCTAATCTTTTCTTATTTTTGTTTGCACTTTTGAGTCTTGAATATCTCCAGATCAGTCATTAGCTTGGCTGAAGCCCCCACCACGTATCTTCTGGACTGTGATTTTCCTGCCGTGCTTTTTCATTTCCATCTCTTGCAGCCATACAATCTTCTAATCCTTTGCAAAATCTTCTTTTCATTAAAAAAATTATTGTCTCTTTCCTATTCGTCATTCTATTGACATCTCTGAAACAGAGACAACAAAGGCATATCATCTTCTCAGTCTTGCATCCAAAATGTAAAACACATACATAAATATTTATATCCCAGGTGTGTTTTACCTTGTTTTAGTGAACTCATGATTTAGGAAGAATTGTATCTGGGCTGGGTTTTAGAAGTAGTGGCAGACTTTTGCTCATGAATTAGTGCACAGAGTCAGCGGCCAGTCAACGGCTCTCTAACCCTCACTTCATTCTTGTTGGCCTGGAGAGATGTTCCCTGGGGAGCTGTTGCAGCTCCGCACTGCCCGGGAGAGCTGGATGAGGTCTAGATTTGTGCCAGCGGTAGCAGGTCACTGGCCGCCTGCCACTCCCGAGCCCGTGAAATGTGGGTAGTGCTGCTCAGTCGCTGAAGGCTGAAATTTAGTTCACATTTAAATGCTCTGGGCTGGTGGGACAGGCTGTTCTAGGTCACTGGGTGGTCATCTGTCATCAGGATTTACTTAGATGCCTTTTTATAATACGACAACTTTTTTTAATGCTTTATTTATGCATACAAGAACTGGGGTACAGGCCAGAGGTATGGGGGGTGAGGGGATTCACCAGAGACAGAGTGGGGAGCAGAACAGGCAGATGGACTGAAACGCACTGCTGAGGGGAGCAGCGGGCGAGGCAGGAGAGGTCTGCTGCATCCTGTGGGTCCCCTCCCTGGCCAGGGATCCAACTCTTGCTGCATTGGCCGCGGATGCTTCGAAGTGCAATGCTTAATGCCTTGTTCCACCAGGGAGGCCCCAGCATGAGAACTTTTAATTTTCTTAAAATATGTGTTGACTTTGAACCCGTAAGCGTTGGTTCCTTAAGGCTCTGTCTGGCCCCCACCGTGACTCCACTGCTTCTAATGGCCTCCGGCACAGCAGGTGCACAGACAGAACTGTTGACTCACAAAGAGTGAACGGAGGAAGCTAAAAGTTTTAGTGTGCATATAGGTCTGAGTTTTACCAGGCCACTTCCAAAGGGAGAGTTAAGACTAGCCTTGCGTTGTAAAGAATGGATCCATCACTTCCCACTTCAAAATGCCACTTCACAGCAGCTTTGATGTGGCTCACGGAGAAACCCTGTGTTGCCCGTGAAGTCCTTCCTCCTGGATGGCCCTTTTGCCCTTGGTTCGTCCTTGGTGTCACTTACCGTGATCCTCTAGATTCTTCAGGAATCACTGGAATGAGGCGGTTCTGGTTCTGGGACCAGCCCAGCTGGGCTCCGGCTCCAGTCTGACTGAATGGGAGGAGGTCTCTGCAGCCCACGTGTGCTCAGCACTCACAGCACTCACTGCGCCGCCTTCCACGTTCATGCATTGCTCAGAGACAGCAGTAGCTTGGGGGTGGGGGTGCCTGGCCTAGTAGCTCTGGTTCCGGCGTGACCCTGAGGAGGGCAGGCGGTGGGATGGCTCCCTCTGCGCTGCTACTGGCCCAGGAGGTTAGTATTTAATATCCCAGCGTGCTGTGGCTGCCATTCTCTTGTTCAAACTGTAGTTCTCTGAGGTTGAGGGAAAGGACCTACAGTTGCTGGCCCTTAGTAGACATTTGGTGCAATTAACACATGCAGAGGAGGGCCTCCCTGGTGGCGCAAGGGGTTAAGTTGTAGCACTGTGAAGCTGTCCACAGCCACAGCAGTGCGAGTTTGATCCCCGGCCAGGGAGGGGAACCACAGGATGCAGCAGACCTCTCCTGCCTCTCCGCTGCTCCCCTCAGCAGTGTGTTTCAGTGGATCCGCCTGTTCTGCTCCCCGCTCTGTCTCTGGTGACTCCTCTGACCTCTTACACCTCCAGTGTCCAGCCCAGCTCTTGTGTGCATAAATAAATGAATCTTTAAAAACAATAAAAAGATGTGGACGAATACCAAAAATTCCTAGCTAGCGATTTGCATGAATCCTCATTCACACATTTACCACAAAAGATCAAGCGTTCATCCAGACAGCATTACCTGGATGCACTTTCTCTTTCTTGGGGTGAGCGGGGATGTTAAGAGGCGGTTGTCTGGGCAAAGGGCTTCCTGCTAGTCCTGGAGTGGAGAAGAGGGACTCAACCTTGGGCCGGTTCTATTCTTTGGTGTCAGCGCGTGTCAGGCCCCAGGTACCCCGTACTCCAGCCAGCTTTCTGGGGTGGCACAGTCACCTGGAGCAGGTGTGAACTGTGGTCTCAAGCTGGGTGTGTGGAATCCCAGTGTTGGCGCAACGGTGTGGCCACGGTTTCTGTGCACGCACACCTGTTCTGCATCGGTCACTCTCCTGTGAGTAGGTGCCCAGTGAAAACCACCCTGCCCCATGCTCTCTACCTTTGCACGACCCGGCTGGGATCGCTCTGTCTTGGCTCTAGCTAACAGCCCCTTTCCACCTCTCGGGGACCTGCGCTGGCCTAACGGGCGGTCACTCCTGGGGCTGCACCTGCAGCGCCTCATGCAGCTCGCTCAGCCAGAAGCAGGGCAGCGCCCTGACGCGCCTGCCTCAGACACACACCGGGCTGGGGTGCCGTCGGGCCCCGCTGCCTCGTGGCTGGCTGCGGTCGGCCCCGGCACCGTGAGCCATGCCGGGCGTCGGGCCAGCCCTGGCCTTCTCTCCTGGGCTGCCCCAGTTGCTCTGTGTGCTCTGTCCCCAGGTCAGCCTGCTTCCTGGGCTGGAATCTGTCTTCCACCGTGGGGAGCTCTTTGGAGAAGTTCTTAGCTACCGAGCAGCATCACGCTACGGCGTCGTACAGCTTCCGGGCGGACGGCTGTACTGATGAGGGTCTCTGTGCACTGCGCTCTGTGCACCCCCAAAGTTGGGCTCCATCCTTCACCATAAAGTGGCCCCGATGTTTTGTTCCCAGAATCTGAGCCTTCGTCTTTCTTGGCTTTGGTTCCTTAGTTGTACGTCTTTGTCGTCACACGTGAGTGAATCACGCCTTTGTCTTTTCCCAGCTGACTGACTTCACCAACTATAAACCTTCTAGGTCCATCCATTTGTTGCAAATGGTTATGCAGCAAATAACAGATGCCTGTTCGTAGCTTCAGTCTTCCGTTTTGTAGCTTAAATACTTTTAAAATGATCTCCTGAGCATAGCCCGTCCGGGATCTTCTCCACCCTCCCACCTCCTTCTGTCCTAGGTGTCTGCGACAGCATGTGGCTGACACGTGACCCTGGGCTCTGGAGGGAAGGAGGCAGCTGGAACGAGACATGACAAGCCCTGATCACCTAAACGATTTCACTCGGAGAGCGGCTGTTTCTGCTTTTCTGGTGCATGCACACGTGTGCGCATACATGTATGCATATATGTGCAGTACACACGTGCACAAACACAGTGCATGTGTATATGTGTGCATGTGCGTGCATGTGTGTGCATGCACGTGCATGTGTGTGTGATAGTTCTGACACTACAAGGCCTACCTTTCTGTGGTTTCATTCTAGGGGTTTTCATGCTCTAAAGTCCTCATTAAATCTGGGAGCACAGTTTTTTCTGCTTTCAGGCAGCATTTCTTGCCCTTCTTCGAGTGTTACCATCTTTGGCTGTTTTGCTGACTTCTCCCTCTTATTTCTCACTACTGCATCTTTGCACTGACGCTCGGCCACTTCCTTCTACTTTATTTCCTGTGGGCTCGTAACCAGGTTCCCTGGGCCATGTGTTTGCAAGCTTCCTGTGGGATGTTAGCTAGATCACGACAGATGCCAGTCTGGTTGCTTTTCTTTTACTCTGCTTTGGAAACTCCGGCTGTTTTGTAACCACATCTCATCTGGCTTTTGAAATAAGTCCGCATCCAGTAGGGCCAATTTTTGGCCTCTCAGCTTCACTCGTTTCTCATAGAGCTGCAAGGGGGTGGGGGACAGAACTCCTGCTCTGAGCAAGGGTCTGCTCTTCTTTTTAAAGAAAGATTTATTCATGCATTTAAGAGCTGGGGTGCAGGCCAGAGGTGCAGGGGGTGAGAGGAGTCACCAGAGACAGAGTGGGGAGCAGGACAGGTGGATCTACTGAAGTGCACTGCGAGGGGAGCAGCGGGGAGACAGGAGCGGTCTGCTGCGCCATGTGGGTCCCCTCCCTGGGCAGACCCAACTGGTGCCACAGTGGCTGCAGATGCTTCACAGTGCTGAGACTTCACCCCTGCGCCACCAGGGAGGCCCAAGTGTCAGGTTGCGCTTGGCCGGCGAGGCTGTCTCTGCACTTGCCCATTCCAGCGCAGAGTTCCCCCCGGCGCCATGGAAAATTGATATCTAGGAAAAAAGGCAAGGTCGTGCCGTTTATGAAGTTTGTTCACACTGGGATGATAGGTGGGTTGAGGGGAGGTCTCCGGAAGTTTCTGCAGCTTTGGATATTATATTTTTGTGGGTGTTATAGTTTGCAAGTATTTTCTCCCTGACTGGGCTTCTCTTTAGGGGTGGAGAGCACAGTTTTTATGGAGCCCTCTTCCTCCATTTTTTCTTCTAGTACTTCTCTACTTTGTTTAAAGAAGTTTTTAGCTTCCCAAGGTTATAAACTATTCCCTTGTTCCCCCCCCCCACCCCATACTAACAGAGTTTTGTTTTTCATACTTAGTTATTTAATGCACTGAGAATTGACATGTTATTAATGCGCTGCAGGCATCTAATCTTACTTAAAAAAAAAATTACAGCCACATGACCCAACACTGCAGGAACAAATTGGATAGTACATTCCCACTGCTTTGAAATGCCACCTTTTCATGTTTTCGGCTCTAAATAACTGGGGTTGTTTATGAATCCTTTCTCTGCTTCCGTTGATCCATTTATCATTTCTTTTACCTTTACCCAGGCTGTTTAATTTCCTTAGTTTTATATAGTATCAAACAAGTATTCCCTCCTTCCTGTTTTAAAAACGTCTTTGTCTTTCAGCTTGTCTTTATCTCGTTATTAATTTAGTTATGACGTATTCCACGTATTAGTGGCACCATCAGGTATTTGTCTTTGTGTTCCTGACTTATTTCACTTAAATCCTTGCAAGCTTACTCCATGTTGTTGCAAACAATAAGGGTTTATCTTTTTTGATCACCGAGTAGTATTCCATTGTGTATATAGACCACATCTTCTTGATCTACTCATCTGTTCTGGGTTGTTTCCATAGGTAACACAGCTCAGTAAAGAGTGCTGCAGTGAACATGGAGTGCAAGTTTCCTTTCGACTAGTGTTTTTGAATTTTTTCGATAGATGCGCAAGAGTGGAATTACTGGGCCAAATGGCAGAGCCATGTTAAATGTTTTGAGGCACCTCCATGCTGCTTTGCACAAAGGCTAGGCTAGTTTGCATTCCCATCAGAAGTGTAAATAAATTAAAAAAGCAAAAGTAGTGAAAATCAGCAAGCACACACAAAAGGAGATTCCTTTGTCATTCGTGTGGCAGTTCTCTTTTACATGACTTTTAGCATCTGCTCATCGAATTTTGAAATGTTCTATAAATATTAGGATAGTTGTTGAACTCTCAGGGAACAGGAAAGTTAATACAGGAAACCATCGAGATGTTGGGCTTGAGTCGGCTCACGGAGAGAGGGTTTCTGGCTTTCGGATTCAGCACATCCTTCAGAGGAGTTTCCGAATATTTATCAACTAGGTATTGCACGTTTCTCGAGAGATTTATTCGTAAGTGTTTTATAGTCAAAAAAATTTATGGTGCTTGTGAATGGAATTCTTTGTTGCGTTGTTCACTTGGTTATTACAAGCAGAGGGGAGAGCTGTTGATTTTTTCTTTGTTCACATCATCCACGGCCATTTTTTATAGCTTCAGTGTTAGTTGTGTTATGCTGCAGAACTGGGGCCTTCTGCTGCTGCTTCTGCAGTTCTTATTGCTCTTTTAAGGGTTACCTGAAGCCCTAGCTTCCTGCATTCCTGTCTTCCCAGAAAACTCCTTAACAATGTCTCATTTTTCTGTCTCTGACAAGACTCACAGTTTCCTGACATAATTAAGGGGATTTGTGCAAACTCGATTGTTGCAGAAATGTGTTGTTTACTTTCCAGATGATAAACGGCATGGTGACAACGACGAAATTTCAAAGTCATTCTCTCCACACAAATCATTTAGTGACAAGACGGCAATTATCAGTGAATATTTGACGTAGCAACTATTCTTCTGTCACGAGAACAGCTACAGTTGAGCATGCTACTATCATGTTAGCTGGTTTTATAATACTATAACTACTCGTAAAGAACACGTTTTCCCACTTTTTGCTGAGTCAATCAATGAACAACTAAGACAGTCTTTGCCAGTCTGGACAATTGCATTTCTGGAAGGTGAAACAAGTGAAATTCTGAGACCGTTTTCTCGTCACCCATTCTCACCCAGAAGGAACGAGCAGGTGCATGGGCCTGGCGCACGGTCCCCGGGGCATCTGTCATCATAAGCAGGAGGTTTATGAGTCTGGGCGGGGAGGTCAGGGGTAGTGGCCTTGCCCTGCTCTCGCTGCTATTTACATTCCCGCTGGCGCTGAATTGGTTTTCTGTTCCTTTTCATTTAATAATGTTTACTTTGTGGAAATCCGCCAGCAAAGAATACCTTGGCTGTTTTTAATCTCACCAGTGAATTCTTCTTTCTCTGGCAATGAAGGGCCGTGTGGTTGAGGCTGTAACCTGCCCCATTATGCCCCCCCGCCCCACACCCACCTCTCCATCAGGCTCAGGATGCCGGGTCGGTTCACCTGCATGGCCTGCTGCTTCAGGGAGCCGGGGTGTGTGGATTAGCCTGGCTTTGTATTACACTTGGGGGATTAATTACCAAGTACAAGCCTATAAAGAACCTGGGAGAATATAAAATGTGTTGGTGCAGGCTTAAGCAGAAGGGAGGCCTGAATCAACTTCTCATCATTAAAGTGGTGGAGTTGGAAATCACACTTTATGGGCGGCTGTAAGTGACTTTAAGATGAGCATGTTGGTTTCCTTATGCAGAGCTCACTAAGAGCTCATCTGGTTCAGCGTGTGGGGCTGAGGGGTATAGGATTAAATCCCTCCGATGATGATTCACGCGTGGGTGTAAATGTAGCATCTGCAACACAGCCCATGCCCTGATTTTTACACTTGGAGGGTTTTCCCCCCTTAGTATAAGCATCAAGCAGCGAGGCCACTGGGGGCGCGGTTTTATTAAGGGTGCGGTGGAGAGACCCAACGAACGGATGCTGGCGCATTCTTCCCAGCAGCCCTGAAAAATAGGGGAGATTGTCATTCATCAAAAAAAAAAATAAAATAAAAATCTCTTGGTAAGTCTCCAACCCCATGATAATGACCAAGGAGCCCATCGCTTAGGGGGTCTCCATGGTGGTCCCCAGAAGCATCAGCCAAGCAGTTACAGGAGTTTGCAGGTCATTGAAACCTTTTGTATAATATTTCCATCTCAGACCTACTCTGGTGCGGATTTTATGCCTTTGCTTAACAAGCACACAGCAGCTTGGGCCAGAGACCTGCATTTCCTTGAATGCTCACGCCTGGTTTCGGAACTGAGGTTTGCAGATGCCCCTCTTTGGCTGGGCTGTGGATGTGGATGGCGCAGCGTTGGGGAAACCACCAAGCTGACACTGCTGAAAAGCCCTGGCCATCACCTTCAGCAGCCTCGCCCAGCGGGTCTGCCTTCCAGTGGGTCAGCAGAACCAGTAGCCACGGGCAAGGAGCACGGGCTTGTTAGAACTGCTGGCGCTGAAGCCCGCGGTACCGCACTCTGCTCTTCCTCCGTTGCCACCGTGAGTGTTTTCAAGACAGGCTCAGCCTCATTGTTCTCCTGCTTGTCCCAAGAGACCCAGCCTGGAGGCTTACCTGGGGTGCACCTCAACGCGTAGACATTGGCTGGGGCATGGGCTTGGATGCAGCTGTGACTATGGGGGTCGCTGGGAATATGGATACCGGTGTAGGGGTGAGTGTGGCTGTCGGTGTGGATGTGGAAGGGGCTGTGAGGGCAGGGGTAGGTGTGCACACGGGGGTGGGCGTGCGTGTGGGTCTAGAGGCACATGGACATGCAGGTGCAAATTGCCACCAATGGCGGATGGCTGAGGTCGGGCACGGAGGAAGGACGCTCTCCCTGCCCCCTGCCCAGAGCATCCGCTGCATTTCGGCTGGAGCACACGCACGTTAGTCCTGGAGACGCGGCCCTGCCCCAGGGCCCACTTCTGCGTGACCAGCGGGAAGGCTGCGGTGAGGGGGGCGCAGCCCACTCGGGAACAGCCGGCGCTGTTCAGCGGGCAGGCTGCAGGGGGCGGCAGAGAGGGCTGCCCGCCTTCAAACCGCCTCTGAGCTTTGGTCGGCTCTGTGCTCCGGCTGCAGATGCTCGTCCAGGGGTGAGATATATTTGGCCGGGACAAAAACGAAGCTTCCTGTTCAGGATGGGGAGTTCCGTGCTTCCACCAGCACTGGATGCTCTGGTTCTTTTCTGTCCGCTTTGTTTCTGCTATTTCTGGAAGCCAGGACATTCTGCTGGGGTCCGAGGGGTCAGTGTCCACGCAGGCTGGAAGGCCCCTTGGCTTTGATCGTCCTCACCCACCTGTGGGGGCTGGGAGAGCCGAGAGGCCCTCCTCCCCGACTGAGGTGAACAGCCCTACTGCTGCCTCCAAGTCCTATGTGTAAAGCAAGAGGGTGGTAGGGAGACCGAAGAGGCGTTGCTAATTGTGGGAGACCTCCTGCGCTGGACGCTGAGCGTCTAGACCAATATCTCTTCCCATTGGTCTGCCCTCCACAAAGCATGTGCTCAAAAAATACGCGTTTATAAACACGTAGACCTTGTATGAAAAGACAGTCGATATTTCATGTTAAGTACAAAGCCACTATAAGGCTCTAAGAAGTGTGATTTCTTTCTTTTTTTTTTTTTAAAGATTTATTATTTATGCAGCAAGAGTTGGGGTGCAGGCCAGAGGTGTGGGGGGGGGGGTGAGAGGAGTCCCCAGAGACAGAGCGGGGAGCAGAACAGCAGATCGACTGAAACACACTGCTGAGGGGAGCAGCGGGAGGCAGGAGAGGTCTGCTGCGCCCTGTGGGTCCCCTCCCTGGCCGGGGATCGAACTCATGCTGCAGTGGCTGCGGATGCTTCACGGTGTGGTGCTTAACCCCTTGCACCACCAGGGAGGCCCAAGAAGCGTGATTTCAATGAAAAAAACATGTAGCAAAATTTAGACATGGAAGTCCATCTCGCAGAAAAGTAAACGACAAAACAGGGACAATGCAGCCTTCACCGCTTTCCCGGAATGCGAGGCCGCCCGCACTGCGGAAGCTGGGCGGGTGCTCAGCGCTGGCCAGCCGGGACGCGGGGTCGTGGCCACCAGCCGCCCTGCGGGTCGGAGGCGGGCGTGGAGGAGGCCCGGGTGCCCGCTGGGGCTGGAGCTGCGTGCGTGGCCAGAGCGCGGGTTCTGCGTCGTGATCCGATCCGGCCTGGGCGTGGGGCACGGAGAGCGGGCTGCGGGCTTCGGCTGTCGGGGCTGCGCTGGGCCCTCACTGCCCGGCAGTGTGTGACTCCCAGACCGGTTGTTGAAGGTCGCGCTTCCGCAGGTGTGAGCTGGAGCCGGCAGTTTAGCCTCCTGGGCTGGTGACTGGGGGCTGGTGGCTGGGGGCTGGTGACTGTGGGGGCTGGTGA
>JAGFMF010011484.1:100318-147485 GCA_019455555.1 Galemys pyrenaicus | reverse complement strand
GCTGGTGACTGTGGGGGGCTGGTGACTTGGGGTCTGGTGACTGTGGGGTCTGGTGACTGTGGGGGGCTGGTGACTGTGGGGTCTGGTGACTGTGGGGTCTGGGGGGTTGGTGACTGGGTGGCTGGTGACTGTGGGGTCTGGTGACTGGGGGTCTGGTGACTGTGGGGCTGGTGACTGTGGGGGGCTGGTGACTCGGGGGGCTGACCGCCTGAGCAGGTTGTTGGGGTTGCAGAGTAGTGTTCTGGGTTTGCTCAAGGGCTGGCCATGTCATCTCTATCATCAGTCCCTGGGCGTAGAGAGCAGGAAGCAGCGGTGCGGAGGAGGACACCGTGGGCTGTGCGGACCCCGGAGCTGCAGGCGTGAACTGTGCTCGTGTGCTCACACGTAGAGCATCTCGCCGTGCTCACGGTCCTTTGTGGCCCTGTGGGGTAGAGTGGTTCAACCTTAATTTTTAGGCACTCTCTAGGCCATAATTAGAAATGTTCACCTGAGATATTTTCCAGTGTGGCAGTGAAGGAGTCCAATTTATTTAGCTTGGCAATTAGAATCAAAGCGGTTCCCGAGGACACGAGGGACGATAAATCATTTCGGAGCAAAATGAGGAGAGATGCAAACAGTGAGAATAAAAACATCCTGGAAGAGAAACTCGGAGAAACATGGGTGCCCAGAGGTGGCTGCAGAATGAACGCGGGAGTCCCATGGGGTGGAATTAAAGAGGCCCCCAGGAGAACTACCACAGCATAAGAGACCATGACCAGGGGAGGGGTGGGCAGATAAAAATAGCTGGCGTAGCAAGAAAATAGTTCGAAGTCAGAGGCAAATCACAGAACAGATCCTTTGTCAAGGAAAATGCGGACATGATAGTATGTAGAAAATACAGGTTTTAAATCAGAGTTTGACTGAAGCTCACATGCTTCTCAGTAGGAAACAATTTTTCTTTTTACTGAGAGCTTTTAAAGAGTAAAGTGAGTCTAAGTTCACTGATAATTAAAATGACCCCAAAATAATAGGAGAGGGACACACAAAATGTATCCTCTGGGGCTTAGAGTTCCTCATAGTTCGATCCATGGAAATTATCACTGTATGCCATCATCACTATAAGGCTACTGGTTGCTTCTGTAACATTTTTAGATTAAAATATTAGGTTGGTGACTTTTCCTTTTTTTTTTCATTTCAACACTGAGCTACTTTCAAAAAGAATACGATGGGGTATGAACCAATAAACAACAACAAAATACAATCTCGTCTCCACGATGACATTGTTCTCTTAGCCTGCTTACTGCCGTAACAAAATAGCCCACAGTTCTGGAGGCCAGGCCAGTGAATTGTGTGCACTGAATACCTGGGAGGGCCTTTCCTCACGTGGGGACACGGGGTAGGTGGCTGCTCTCTGGGGGGTCCCTCCCAAGAATGCTGATTCCATTCACAAGGGCTCCCTTCCATCTACCCATAGGTGACCTATACCTGTAGACCTCTTTGTGACCCCCCCCAAAGGTTCATCTCCTCAGACCGCCACATTAGGTTGGTGGGGCAGAGACATTCGGTTCATATTTCTCCAATGGATCAAGACCTGGAAGACAGAAACCGTCCAGATTGGAAAATAACTCCCTTATTCTAAATGGTACTATATTAAGGGGAATCTGCAAAGTATTGATCAGTAGGAAGAAGAGAAATACTGGTGGGTAATTCCAGCATCCAATGAAGAGAACCTTTTTTTCCTTGAGCAGAACTTGATGTTGAGCATATTTTATAAAATCAGCTTTTATGTTATTTTCATCGCTGAGAAATAATACCAGTTGTAAGTTAGTGGGGAAAAAAAAATCACCCAATTTGCCTCTGTATGTCCTCCCTGGAAAGATAAACTGAGGGTCGGTCTTTGGTCAACTGTTCTTTCCAGGTTATTTCACGAGAGGGGACCTTCTGCATTCCACCAGATAGTGTTAGCAAACTGTCTTGCAACTTTCAGAGACATTCCTATTCTTCTATTTCTTTCTATTTTTAAAATCATTTTTATTGTATTGATGTATATATGACATGTAAATCAGTCGAGGAAGAAAAACTTCTAGGGAAGGAAGCACTGACAATTGCAACAATAATGTGAATGCCTTGAATCTTGAGTCTCTTTTTTGTAAAAAAAATTACTTATGCACACAAGAGTTGGGGTACAGGTCAGAGTCGGGGGAGGTGAGAGGAGTCACCAGAGACAGTGGGGAGCAGAGCAGGCAGAGGGACTGAAACACACTGCTGAGGGGCGCAGCGGGCGAGGCAGGAGAGGTCTGCAGCGCCATGTGGGTCCCCTACTTGACCTGGGATCGAACTCGCGCTGCCATGCAGTGGATGCTTCACAGTGCAGCGCTCAACCTGCTGCACTACCAGGGAGGCCCCTGATGATCTTTCTTAGCATCAGTGTGGTGATCAGTTTCTTCATTCCCAGTGGGCTTGAATTCCCCCGCCTGCTATTTCTCCTGCTTTAACTGGTGAACAGAAATGGCAAACGTTTCTTCTTGCGCTCTGGACACGCTCTTCATTATCTCAATAAATAGGGTAGTGTAGTTGATAAGAGAGACTTTAGATTCAGGTTAAATGCGCTTCTGAATTCTTTCAGCGTTCTTCTCGCCTCACCATGGATTTCATGTCGAAAAGAACTCACTCTGGGGCCCTGCCTTGCGCACCTGTGAATTTCCTCCTTAGCTTTGTGCTTTCCTGACAATTAGCAGAAGCAAAACAGTCTTGATACATTAGTCCGCTTTGATTTGATTTCCCCCTTACATGGACAAAGCAGCCAGTTTCCAGCAGGAGCCGCCTTGCTCCTGGGCTATTTTTCTCCCCCAAAGATTGATTTATTTATGCACACAAGAGCTGGGGTACAGGCCAGAGGTACAGGGGATAAGAGGAGTCACCAGAGACAGTGGAGAGCAGAACAGGCAGCTGGACTGAAACACATTGCTGAGGGGAGGCAGGAGAGGTCTGCTGCGCCATGTGGGTCCCCTCCCTGGCCGGGGATCAAACTCGCGCTGCAATGGCTGCAGATGCTTCACAGTGCCACACTCAACCCGCTGGCCACCAGGGCGCCCCCTCCTGGGCTGTTAGTGGTCCAGCCCCGAGGACCTCGCCCCTTGCAGCCTGGAGTGTGTTTTACAAAAGCACATGGCAGTCGCCTCTGTCCCAGCGCTGGGGCATGCACTGGGCGAGGAGAGCTCTCAGATGGGCGGGGGCTCCCGCGGCAGGGGTTTCTTCCTCGGGTTTCTGGAGGCTGCAAGCCCAAGAGCAGGGCGAGCGGGCTGGTGTGCGCCGAGGGCTCTGCTCCGCCATGTGCTCTCACCAGCCCCATGTGCGCAGCGGGCAGGGGTCTGACACCTCCCCTGCGCCTGCGGGGCCAGTCCTTCGGGGTTAGGGCTGTACCCCTTGTCCTCGCTGAGCCTCCGGCCCGTTAAGTGCTCCATGTCCAGCCACAGCCACGTGGTTCGGGGACGCAGCTCGGTCCTTGCAGAGTCCCTCTCGGGCCCTCTCTCCCGCAGGGCCTGGGCCAGCGCCAGGTGGGATGCCAGGCGTCGCAGGTACAGCGACGGAAATGCCAGGCGCGGAAACTGATGGTCACCGTGGCAGGGGGCTTTTGGCTTGACTTAAAGTGACAAGGAACCACTTGTAAATGCCCAACAGGGCACAATCAAACACACACGTGACCTGGTGCGTGGGTGTAATTAGGCAGGTCTGAGTGCGCCTTCCCTGCCACCTACCTCCTCTCCTGAAACTTAACTGTGCACATAGCCGAGCCAAGGAGGAATAGCTGATGTGTTTGTTTCAAAGTAATTACAGTATAGAAAATGGCTTTTTAATCGCGTGAGAAAAGCACATAGAATAACAGGAGCTGGCGGAGTGTTCGTGGTGTACGTTCTCCTAAGCTGAGTGGAAGTTTTCTCTCCCGGTGGTGAGGGCGTCTCCAGCACGACACCGTGTGTCGGCCCTGGTGACGGTGACCGTCAAGTTTGTGCCCAAGAACAAAGCGTGCTGAGCAGCAGACGAGCTGAGGGGGCTGTTCTTCTCTGGTGCCTGGTGCTTGAGTCAGGCGCTGCAGGTTCCACAGAAGTCAGCTCGTGAGGGTCTTCTCCGTGTGGGGCTTTGGGCCAGATGCCGAGTTCTTTGGTGTCTGGTGTCTGATGAGGGGGAGGAATCTGGTGCTATTCTCTTTGCAGGTCTTTACCTTGAACTTTTGTTATTTTATTTACCGATCTACTTTCTTACCACATTGCTAATTTTTTAAAAAAGATTATTGATGCAGACAAGAGCTGGGGTATAGGCCAGAGTCGCGGGAGGTGAGAGTGTAACAGGGTGGTCCCCAGGAAAGGGGAAAGTTCCAAAAATCCCGGTTCCACCCTAAGTGGGTAGAGCTAAGCAGGAAAAAAAAAAAAATCTGCAAAAAGGAAAACAAAAGGAAGAGAAAAAAAGGAAGCAAAAAAAACCCCAAAGAAAACACATAAAGCAAAACAACGTGAAGAAACTGCGCTTGCTTTTAAAGCTCAAACTAGTTAAAACAAATGTAAGTAAAAAACCCGTGGGGAGCTTAATAATAGCAAATTTCATCTTAATTTTAATTTTACTCTTTTCCTCCCAGATTTATCTCTAACCCTTTTCTGTAAGTGTATACTAAAAAGTCCTTTAAACTTGTAGCAAGCTTTTGGGCCTTACTTTAGGCCAATCCTATTTAATTAAACTTTTACCCTCAAAAAAATAAATAACTTTAAATACTTAACTTTATAACTATATTTTAATCCTTTCTGTATTATACCCTAATTGCATTAAAGTTCCTTTCCATTAAAAGCCTCATATATTTGTATTAATACAGCAAATAACAAAACCCATTTAAAAAGGGCAGGTTTTGGGAGTTCTAAAGTACTCCTCTCCCTGCCCTGTAACAAGAGGAGTCACCAGAGAGAGAGCAGGGAACAGAACAGGCAGATGAACTGAAACACACTGCTGAGGGGAGCAGTGGGAGACAGGAGAGGTCTGCTGTGCCCTGTGGGTCCCTCCCTGGCTGGGGATTGAACTCACGCTGCAGTGGCTGCAGAAACTCAACAGTGTGGCACTCTGTACACCTTGTACCACCAGGGCTGAGGCCCTACATTGCTCATTTTTGGACAGTACTTGCTGTCTCCCTCAGGCCTAGGTTCCTGGTTCTCCCCACCCATCAGCACCATCCCTCTGCTCTTCCTTCCCCTGTTCTGCCACCTCTCCCACCATGCCCTGCTGGTGCTTCCGATCTGTGCTCAGCTTGCTGGTTTATCTTTTATCTTGGATTTTTAATTAGAGCAGGAGAGAGGCAGGGACAGGGAGGGACACGGTGGCTCTGCCTGTGGCAGGGCCCCCTCTCCGCCCTCAGGTGCCGCAAGCACTGCAACCAGCAGCCCCCACCCCAGGCAGGCCCTTCCTGGGCCACAGCTGCTTCTCCAGGGATGAGTCCAAGGGGAGAGAAGCAGGACAGGAGATGGGGTCTCGTCCCCGGGGCTGCAGCTGGAACATGTTTTCGTGTCACCCATGGGGACAGAGGATGTGGAGTCTGCTGGTCTGCTCTGGAATCTCACAGTCCAGGGCTCCACAGTCCCCACTAAACTGAGCTTCTCTCATGGAAATGAGCTTCTCAGGTCCTCCCTGTAGTGCAGTGGGTCAAGTGCCACACTGTGGGGCTTCTGCAGCTGCTGCAGCACGAGTTCGATCCCCGGCCAGGGGGGACCCACAGGGCGCAGCAGACCTCTCCTGCTCCCCGCTGCTCCCCTCAGCAGTGTGTTTCAGTCCATCTGCCTGTTCTGCTCCCCGCTCTGTCTCTGGTGAACCCTCTCAGCCCCGTACCTCTAGCCCACACCCCAGTTCTTGTGTTCATGAATGAATAAATCTTTAAAAAATTTTTTTTATTATATAACATTATTTCTCATTTCTATACATTATATGTTTCTCACCCCATGGAATTCCCATCACAAAAAAAGTACACTATTTATTCTACTAAAACTGTCTCAGTTCGGGCCTTTATGGGTAAGTGGTTCCACTTTGTGAAGGTGAAGCGATTAAGTGAAAAGGAGAGGGGGTGGGGTGAGGTGGGTGTTGGGGACCCAGCTGAGTAGTTTGGGTCTTCCCTTGGGGGTGTCCCCCTAACTCTCCGACTGACTGAGGGTTTCTTCACAGCTTCTGCTACTTTTTTTTTAAAGATTTATTTATGCATACAAGAGCTGGGGTACTGATCGGGGTGTGGGTGGTGAGAGGATCCACTAGACACAGAGTGGGGAGCAGAACAGGCAGATAGACTGAAACACACTGCTCGGGGAGCAGTGGGGAGGCAGGAGAGTTCTGCTGCGCCATGTGGGTTCCCTCCCGGGCCGGTGGCAGGGATCGAACTGGTGCTGCGGGGGCTGCGGTTTGCTTCATAGTGTGTTGCTTAACCCACCGCGCCACCAGGGAGGCCCTCTGCTGCTACTTTTAAATTATGGTTTGTTTGCTCGTCCAGAGGCGTTTTCTTCTGAAGTTCTGGCAGAGCGCCTGTCAGCTCCCAGGGACCTGGGTGTTCTGTGTGTACCTGACAGGTGGCAGCAGGTTTGGGCGAGCTGACTGCAGAGTGGGAAAGGAGGTGCTCTATGCTTGGGGGGCTCCTTAGGCTCTTGTCTGGTTACATTGAAGCTGGCACCCGCCATTTCCCTGGGTTTGGTAAAATCTGGTGGTTTTGGCAAAAACAGACTCTGCTGGGACCTCTCAGGTGCGAAAGCTGGTCTCTTGGTGGGGGGCCAGTGCCCCTGTTACAGTCGTGCTGGGCGTGGGGCTGCCCTGGGGACCCTCGTGTTAACATCAGTAAATGCCCATTGAAACTGATAGGCACCTGGAGCATGCAAGGGGGTGTCTAGACTGCGGATTGAGGCTCTCAAACTCATTGGTCTTCCCGCGGAATGGTGGGTGGAGCGGGCGTCTGGGCAGGCAGCAGGGCGCAACCAGCCAGCATCTTCAGGTTCTGCAGCCCGGTGAATTTTACTTCGGTTCGCTGCTGCTGACTTTCAGATTTAGGCAGGGGCTGGGCAGCCGTCATCCTCAAGGTCGAGGCTGTATCACGTCTGTTGTTCTGTGTTTGTCCTGCCGTCTGCCACTGTGCGTCCACCCTGCGGGTCCTCGCGAGCACGTTGTTTCTTCCACGTCCCATGCTGCAGAGGTGGAGCTCAGAGTTTGCTTGAAGGACATGGCATTTCACTTAAGGTCACAAAACTCTAAGAGGCAGCTCAAAGACAACCCTTGGAACATCCATCTGCTGTCAGAAGAGCCGTCTTTGTCTTCAGGCGATGCTGGCATCGGTGGGGGAGCACGCAGCGTCAGTGTTACGTTCCTATTTTGATTTGACATTCACAGAATAACAGTAGCATTGGCAGAAGAACGGACCATCCGAGAAGCTTGGATGAGGCACTGTCCACTAGTGAGTGTGCAAAGGCAGAAGGGCACGAGAGCCCCGGAGGAGGAGGATGGTGTCTGTTTGCACAGCCCAGGGCTCCCCATCTGAGGCCACGATTCCCTGCTGGCTGCTCATTGCACCTGTGGAAACCTTTCCCTGAGGGCTAAAAGCTTATTGTCTTTGCCCCCACGGGGCAGCCTTGTGTTTGTGGGCTAGTTCCTCAACGGGGCTTCCAAACGTTAATATATTGCGGAAGTTTAAGCACAACCGTGTCCGCATTCGTGTTCAAAGCAGGGCTTTGGGTATGATTCGCGAGGGCCAGCTTGCCTTTCCCTCTTTCTTCGGCTCTCGGGGTTGGTCACATAAACGACAAGGAAAGTGTTCTCCAGGATGGGCGTTGCTCCCGGGAAGGCACCTTCCTCTCTAGAGCATGTAACTCTGGCTGTGCTTCCTCTGTTGCCCGGGGAAAAGGTAAACTAACGTAAGGGCTGGTGACCCTGATTTCTGTTGTTCCCCAAAGCCATTTACAAGAAGTTATGAGGAATGCACGTGTCTGAGCACTAGAGGACACGCGTTGTGGGCCCCTGGCCTCTGCTTTTTAGCTGTGTGACCCAGTGCGGTGCCAGTGGGGCACGGGGCAGGTTCTCCATGATCCCGGCAGTGGACGCTGGGCATTGTCAAGGATGGTGGGTTTGAAGATGAGACTGAAGATTCGCACGCATCACCCTCCGCCTGGTTAGAAAATGCGCAGGTCTGTACCTGGGGCTAGAACCCTGGCCGTGCTACCGCATTCTTTTTAACTGAAAGGGTTTCCTCCCCTACCTGTTTCTCTCAACCGGGGTTTTTTCTTTTTTCCAGTAAACAAATCTGTACCTGACCAAAGGAAATAGCTGGAACTATACCTGCACAAAAGCGCCTGACGTGGGCTGGCCCACTTTTAGACATCAGAAATCTGGTCATCTCAGCTTAGCTCCCGAGCCCTGCTCCCTTCCCACACTGCAAAGAGGCTTTGAAGGGGCTTCTGTATTGTGTGGGCAACATCAGCACAGAGCAATCCGGAGACTGGGAGAGAGACTGATGGCTGCAAAGGCTATGCCCAGCCTGGCAGACTTGACCCTGGCTGTATAAAATGTTGCCTGACCTGTTTTGCAACAAAGCAGATGTTGCTTTCTCATGGGTTTGAGGGAAACAAAGTAAAGCACAATTGCCTCGGCTATTAAGTTTCCAGGTTCAAAGCTGCAAATCTGTGTTGTAAAGTCTGTCTCTCCTGGCTGGGTGCAGTTACCTGCCCAGGCTGTGGGACAACTGTTTCCAGCTTAATGAGCCAGGTCTGGCTTCGTGTTTTCCCCGGGTATTTAGTGGAGAGCAGTGGGCGCCTAAAAAGAGAAGCCATGTTGAGATTCATCAGCCATTTTAGTGTATTTGCCTTCGAATAATTGTCAGGTGAAATAACCGGACGTTTTGAACATCAAGAAACAAATTTAATTGTTTGTTTTTCTCTGTCCTTTATACACAGAAATTCAAAAGGAATCACGGGTAGCCAGAACTGGCTGGGCGCGTGCCAGTAATTGTCAGTCTACCTCGAACACACTCAGGGAGCTCTTGTTGGAGAGAGTAGAGATTTTTTTTTAAGTGAAATAAATGTCCTTTGTTACTGTTGCCGTATTTGACATCAAAGGGCAAGTTAGGCTCAATTTGACTTTTACTGGGTTTGGTTTCGGGTTTGTTGATATGCTCCCGTTGATGGGCGTTTAGGAAAACATCTGTGAAAGGACCAGTTCTTTGCATAGTTATTACTCTGCCTTTAAAAATGAATGTGACCAGACACCCTTAAACAACAAGGTCATTTCGGGAGCTCCTCCGAGAGCTGTTAATAATTCAGACCCTATTCAAACAATCTTTGCAGGACAGAAGCACATTGGAGCACTTTGGAAACAGGTCTGGGGCAAAATAAAAAAATCCCCTGTATTCAGATGTTAGACCAAGAATCGTTAAATCAAATCCATTCTAGGGAGGGGAGTGAACACACTTCCAGTGGTTACCACCAGGCAGGGTTTACAAGGGGAGAGAACAATAAAAAAGACTGCTTCCCAGGTGTTTTAGAGGTAATAGGAATAAACCTCGAAACATCAAATATTTATTGAGGCGCACAAGGGAGCGTGGGGATGCCATGGGCTGGAGACGCTGATCAAACGTCCCGCAGCTGCGTGGAGAGACGCTGAGGTTTTAACGGACGGGGCATTGATGGCGTGATGAATCCCAACAGTTGTTTCCCGCAGTTTCTCATAACATGGGGAGACATGAAAATAACACATAAATTGTTGAGGATATATTGCATGTGCAGTGGAGCAGGGGCCCAGAGAAATGAACAACGCATTTCCTTCTCCCATTCATAAATACGAGACTTGCATAACGAATTAATCAGTTTGAAATGAGAAAGTAGAGATAGTGCAGGCATTTATTAAAAATGCCGATGAAATACTTGGCTTTGCCTCTCCGAGTCAAGACTGGCTTCTCTATTTGATTTTCATTTAAAGTCGCAGTGAGTGAGGGGCCCCACTAGGTTTTTTTTTTCCCCCGTGACAGTATTCTGCTGTATAACACAGGACCTTTAAATCAGAAAAATGGAAAATGCACCTTTTTGAAACAATTTGAGGGTATTTCTGATTTCAGAGTTCTGACGGAGAGGAGCACTGTACAGATTACATTTCAGTTACTCCCCTGATTGCTGTTAATACCTTTTATTCTCTTTGTTGTCTACCACCACGCTTTCATTCCGACTAAAGCTCCCTACATAAGAAGCGAAGGGTTCAGAGGCAGAATGCTGGGAAGGCTGGATGCCCGTGGACATTTGAGCATGAGGAAAGAGGGTGTAGGGTAACTGGAGATCGATCAGGTTTTCCCGCCCTTCCAGCGTGAATGTCGATGATGGACACCTGCGTCCTGCACACGTGTCTCACGGCAGCACCTGCAGTAGGGTGTGGGCATGCGCAGGTGGGCGCACCTGTGCCGAGAGACTAGGCGTGTAAGGGCGGCGTCACGGGGGTGCCAGCAGCAGAAGCAGTGGTGGGAACAAGCAGCAGTGGCCCAGGGAGAATGACGAGTCACCGGGGCCAGGAGCCTGCCCTTCCTGTCATGTACCTGGTGGCGCCTGATGCAGAAAGAGTAATAAAAGCCTGAAAAAGCCCCCGAGGGCTCCAGGATTCCTCCCTGACCTGTCTACCCAGAACATCTGCCCTGTGCCCTCCTGCCACCACCACCCCCAACCCCCAAATGGGTGATGAAATGAAAAGGCCAAGTGTCCAGGAGCAAGAGTCCCTGGTTCATGGGCTTTGGATGGAATCGCTCCTCCATTTCTCTTCATAAGAACATCCTGCTGTATTTTTACAAATTACCTAATATGTTCATCTTTACGTTCAAATGGCTGTTAAGCCATCTGAGAGTTCTCATGCATGACTTACGTGGTAATCTCAAACCTGCCTTGTGTGTAGCCTTGGATAGCACCATTGTAACAGATGACGGAGGAAACCGAGCCTGGCCCTTCCTTAAGGAAGCACCGGTAGAAAGACCTGCTTTTATCGTGTGCTGTTTCATTTGCAGTCACAGTTTTCAAGGGTCTGCTGATGTGCTTCGGGGGGACTTAGCGTGGAAGGTGATGGGAAAATGGCAGGCTAGTTTTTTTTTTTCTTTAAGATTTATTTACTTATGCATACAAGAGCTGGGGGACAGGCCAGAGTCGCGGGAGGTGAGAGGAGTCACCAGAGACAGAGTGGGGAGCAGAACAGGCAGATGGACTGAAACACACTGCTGAGGAGCAGCAGGCGAGGCAGGAGCGGTCTGCTGCACCTTGTGGGGATCGAACTCCCACTGTAGTGGCTGTGCAAGCCCCACAGTGTAGCACTCAACCCGCTGCACCACCAGGGAGGCCCGCAGGCTAATTTTAAGGGTGAAGACAAGGTAAATGCTTTCTGGCACTTGCCTTAGGAATAGTGGACTTCTGGATAAGGATGGTTTACACCATTATTATCTCAGTCTAAAGTTTGTAGGATTGAAGGCATGAAATATATTTTAGGCATTTCAAATGAAAAAGTACCATTGACCACAGGGGAAGTGTTAGAGATGGGATTATATCCATAAAGGGCATTCTACGGGGAAAGCTTCCGGACATCTGTGAAATCAAAGTCAGTCCCCTCACTCAGCTTCCATGATTACTGTCAAAGGGCCCATCTGTTGAACCCCAGTAGAGCCTCAGATACTTTCCTTCTGCTTTCTTCCATCAAGGGATTATATTGAGACAAGTGTCAGACATTTGAGCATTTCCTTCATAGGTGCTTCAGTATTTATCTCTAACAGCAAAGTTCTTTTAAAAAATGAGACCACTGTACTATTATCATACCTAGGAAATTAGCAGTTATTCCTTTTTTTTTAAAAAAAGATTTATTTATGCACACAAGAGCTGGGGCACAGGCCAGAGTAGGGGAAGGTGAGTAAACCCACCAGAGACAGAGTGGGGAGCAGAACAGGCAGATCGACTGAAACACACTGCTGAGGGGAGCAGCGGGGGGGGGGGGCAGGAGAGGTCTGCTGTGCCATGTGGGTCCCCTCCCCGGCTGGGGATCGAACTCGCGCTGCTGTGCTGCAGATGCTTCACAGTGCAGCGCTCACCCCGCTGCACCACCAGGGAGGCCCTAGCAATTTCTCCTTAATGACAGTCAACAGTGCCAAGATTTCCTCCTGTTGCATTCTGCATGTTTTTTCAGAGCTTGGTTGTTGGATTCAGGAACAAACTTTCCTATTTAGGGGGATCCCTGCCCCATTTTTTTATACAGCAGTAACTCTTATAAAAGACTATGTCTTTAGGAGCTGAGAAATCGACTCCACAAGTACATATGATACTTATGTCTTATCTTCATAGATTGGGTTATCACTCTTGAAAATGTAATCCTCCTCTTAGGTATTTTCCTCTCAAGAATCATTGAGACCGAGAAAGCTTTTGAGGTGCAAGCTTTTATTTTTTTTCTTCCATAAATCTTACAAAGAGATCACGGAGCTTGCTAAAATCAGCAGTGAGCCAAGACTCTGGTGGCATTTACTTTGGACACTTAACACTTACCTGCTGACCACAAGTTCCATGAATCTAAAGTGTCTTCTGGGCCTCCCTGGTGGTGCAGCGGGTTGAGTGCTGCACTGTGAAGCATCCACAACACAGCAGCGAGTTCGATCCCCAGCCAGGGAGGGGACCCACATGGTGCAGCAGACCTCTCCTGCCTCCTGCTGCTCCCCTTGGCAGTGTCTTTCAGTCCATCTACCTGTCCTGCTCCTCACTTTGTCTCTGGTGAATCCTCTCAACCACTGCGACTCTGGCCTGTACCCCAGCTCTTGTATGCATAAATAAATAAATCTTTTAAAAAAAATAAAGTGTGTTCTTTCATCTGTTTTGTGAGAGATATCATGACTTTAACCTTTTCTTTTCCCACCCTCTGTACATATATAGTGGAATTTAAAAAGTATTTCTGGAAATCAAGTTTTTCTTCTGATCCTTGTGTGAGAAAAGAAACATTTATGATCTTGAAAAAAGTGCATGTTAACTTCCTTTGAATCCTTCAGATCAGCGAAAAGATGAATTTGCCATTTTAAGGCTAGAATATTGTAAAGATCTGTCTTCAAAGTGAACTCATGCAGGAATACTTTTTTATCTCAGGGAATTTATATTTTGTAAAGGAAATAGCAACTAAATTTGAAAACCGGTGTGTACCCAATGGATCAGGCTTTTCAAAGAGCCATGTCTCAAAAAATAGAGCTTTTGATTTCTTAAAACGATCTCTGAAGCTCCATCTTGAAATACATAAATCAACAAATTGAA
This sequence comes from Galemys pyrenaicus, assembly GCA_019455555.1. Classification (NCBI taxonomy): domain Eukaryota; kingdom Metazoa; phylum Chordata; class Mammalia; order Eulipotyphla; family Talpidae; genus Galemys; species Galemys pyrenaicus. The sequence goes on along the minus strand of JAGFMF010011484.1, from coordinate 134,205 downwards.
TTTTAATGGGAAATCAAGGGTGTTTTTCGAAAGGCCCTGAATGAAGCTTTGAAAGATACGAAGACAGAGACTCACCAACTTGTCATAACGTCGTATGACTTCGATGATTTTAATTTTAAGTGAGAAAGGGTGTAAATCAAGGACAAATGCAGAAAGCAGTGTCAGAACTGGCACATCTTATCCTCTCCAGCCTCCTGCACCACCTGGCTGTGGACGCACTGGGCCGGTAACCACCACATGTTCTGATTCCACTTCAACATAGGGCCTCCCTTATGGTGCAGCAGGTTGAGTGCCACACTGTGGGGCTTCCATGGCCACAGCAGCGCGAGTTCGATTCCCGGCCAGGGAAGGGACCCACATGGTGCAGCAGACCTCTCCTGTCTCGCCCGCTGCTCCCCTCGGCAGTGTGTTTCAGTCAGTCTGCCTGTTCTGCTCCCCACTCTGTCTCTGGTGACTCCTCTCACCTCCCCGCACCCACATGTCTGGCCTGTACCCCAGTTCTTGTGTGTATAAGTCAACAAAAAATAAACATAGCTATAGCTGCTGCTTTATAATCAACATTATGTTTCCCTTTGGATGACAATGAAACACAGCTCATACAGATTTCCTCCCATCCCTGTAATATGCAACATGCTTTTACTTAAAGCCTGCAGACAAATGGACTCCAGGCACATGAAAGCTTTGCAAAGGAATGCTGGGAAGCTTATTACTCCATTAAAAAGGGGGCCCTGAGTCTTCAGAGCTGGGTGAGCGGCAGTGGGCATTCACAGATCTGGGTCTTAGCGACACATCACAGGTGGATCCCTTGTGCATTTCTGATACTGGCCCATTTAAGAAAAGGCCAACTGCAAAATGCAAAAAAAAGTCAGGTTAAGGAATCCACTCTTTGAGTGGAAAACTGAAGCAATACATTACTAAGCAAGAGAAAACTGAGAGTAATTGTTCAAGTGCCAGAAAATTAAAATGATCACTATCTGTTTGAGGTGATAAGGTCGCTCCACTTATGATTGCTGCTCTACCTTTCACCCTCCTGTGTGTTTTCTCAGTGGGGAAATATGTGGCTACTAGGTGTCCGCTGGGTTTCCGGTGTGCGGTGATTAGAGCGTATGTTGTCACTGTTGCCCAGATGAAGCGGTGACACTGGTCACAATGAAGAAAGGACATTATTACATCTTAAATTTAAATGAATATAGAGAGCAGAGCTGTGTGTCAGGTATTATTATGCTTTAATTTGGACCGTGCATGTGTTTCATCTATGACCCAGTGGGGATTTCTAAGTTGTGTACAGAGAGGACAACCAAGAGAAACACAGCTCACCCAGCACCTCAGTCTGCTCTTGTCCCTCATTCCCCCATCACCTGAGCCCTCACTTTGTGGCTCCCAGATAGTGTGTGTGTGTGTGACTGTGTGTGTGTGTGCAGGCATGCATGTGTTTGAATAAAGACTTTACGTTTTCTGGATTTGTGGCAATTGGCATGAGCTTCTCTTTTTTGATCGCCACATAATATTCTGCAGCAACATGGATGGAGCTGGAAGGGATTATGTTATCTGAAATAAGCTAACATATCTCTTTCCAGAAGGAAAGAGATAAATGCAGAATACAGAGAAGCCAAACAAAAGGCTATTCACACGACAAAAATGGCAAGCTGACCGTAGATCAGAGACGCAGCAGGGGAGGGGACAGGGGACTATGGTGCTGGGCCATGGGGCTATGGCTGCAGGAGAGCTATGGGACTAACCTGAGGGGGAAACCAATTACTGTGCAAAAGTAAATAGCGATATAAGGATATAAGAAATAAATAAAATGGACCATGTAGATGTGTGGGATACTCTGGGCTGGGTACTAGCTGGCCACTCATGGGCAATTGTGACCTATCTTCTGTCTGCAAAGCACAGCAGAGCTTCCTTGCCCACCTCCGGAGCGTAACTGTGTCCCGAGGCAGGCCGGGAAGCCAGGCCGCTTTGACCTGAGGACGTGACTGTCTCCATGGGGGTCTCGGGATAACTCTGCTTGTGACAACATCAGATGCTTTGACGCAAGTGTCCCTGATGTATGGTCATGTTGTCCCTTTCCCTGTCCCTAGTAAAACCTCGTCCCCCATTCCTAGCCCACCCCCGAACCTTATTCCTCACACCTTGTCACGTGTTGCTGTCATCTCCAGAGGTGATTTTGCTGAGGTTGTGCTGTGTGTTCGGTGACACAGAGATGAGTCCAGCAGACAAGACGTCAGTATGGAGACAGAGGGCTACTGCTCTCCTAGGCAAGCAGCCATCCTCCCAGCCTCCCCAAGGCCTTTCATTGAGCAGGAGAACAGTTAACAAGCACGTGTTACTTGCTCCAAGAAGCACAGGCCCGAACAAGGTCACATAGATGTGTGCCAAGCCTGCCTGCATGTAACTAGCCACTACTCTTATCTAACAACTTTTTTGTTTCCTATCTTCTTCCAGACTGAAAGGGTGTACGCCTCGATCCTGAGAGCCATGTGCAGCTCCTGTTAGCGTGACTTGTGTGCAAGTCTGCAAGGATATTGGCATAGCACCCCTTTCTGTCCTTGACCGTTGCTCATGGCTCTTGCAGCCTTTGGCTTCCCCCAACAGTCACATGATCAGCTCTTACTAGCCCATGTGTTTTTAATAAACGGCACAAGAACTTGTGCTCGAGCAGAGTCTTGCCTTGCAAACTTGCTCCCGCTGCAAAGTGGCAACAAAGTTCCTGTCAAAACATAGATGAAATGAAGAAAAAAAAATTTCCTGGTTTGGAGATGCTATAGAATAACTGTCCTGCTTCCTAAACTCGAAATGGCTTCCATCTGAGATTTTGTTGATAGATGTTATTGAAACAAATTAACTTTGCATTTTTGCTTAATAGCATGTTGTCACTTAATGCAAACTGAGCAAGAATTAAAAAAGCGAAAACTAAAATAAATAAAGGCAATGTGTGTCATGGCTTCACACAAAGCAAAGAAAGGATAGTGTAGGGAGACCCTTTTGAGTTCAGAGAAGCATGAGGAAGCCTCATCCCAGCCCTGGACACTTAGGTCACGCTCCAGCCTGTCCCCTGCGCCTGCACCCTGCCCTCTGTCCTGCGTGGGGTTGGCTGGCGGGGCTTGCCTTCCTTCTCGGCCTGGGATTTGCTGTGGGTTATGCTTCGCCCACCCACAGGCGTGTTCTGGAGGGGCCACCAGAGCGGGGGCTGGTGGTGCCGGACTGTGCCCAGGAGAAGGGGGTCGGACTCAGACTTTGCAGGGGGCTCGGCGCCAAGCTCGCCTCCCCCAGGATTTTCAGCTCACAGGGAAGCTGCCTGGCTGGGGATGCTGGGATTCCAGCTTCCCCTGCACGCACTAGGGCGTGTCCTCCTGCTCTTTGGCCATTGTCTCTGCATTTATTTTTTTAAAGATTTACTTATGCATACAAGAACTGAGACACAGGGCAGAGGTGTGGGGGTGAGAAGCGTCACCAGAGGCAGAGTGGGGAACAGAACACTGAGGGGAGGGGAGCAGTGGAGAGACAGGAGAGGTCTGCTGCGCCATGTGGGTCCCCTCCTGGCCGGGGATTGAACTGGTGCTGCGGAAGCTGCGGAAGCTGCGGAAGCTTCATAGTGTGGTGCTTAACTCCTTGCACCACCAGGGAGGCCCCATCATCTCTTCATTTCCTTAGATGATTCCTGCAGTTTAAAAAAGAAACCAAAAAGCCCTGCAGACTTGAAATCCTTCATTTGTGCTGTCGTTTAGTCTCCTGAGTTGGATGTGTTACCCTGTGGGATCTGCTGTGATCTAGATACTCCTCTACCCCTTTTTGTTTGTTTGTTTCTGGATCTTTTCAGGATTTTTATTATCCCCTCTTTCATGTGATCCTTTAATATTTATCCTCCCTCATTTTTAAACCTTTTATCCACTTTAACCTTTCCTAGTTCAAAATTCTACTTCTTTCTTTAAATAGTGACTTGCTTTCATATACACTTCCTAACATTTTAAAGGATTTCCATCTTATTTTAAAGATATCTAAGTAATCTATATTTCTTTGAATTTCTGAACATTTTATACATAGCTTTCAAGTTGTTTTATTTATGTTCTTAATGTTTTAGTTTATTTCCCATACATTTGTCCTACAATTGTTGCACTTATTTTTAAAAAGCTTTATTTAGGTATACAAAAGTTTGGGTATAGGCCAGAGATGCGGGGGTGAGAGGAGTCACCAGAGACAGAGTGGGGAGCAGAACAGGCAGATGCACTGAAACACACTGCTGAGGGAAGCAGCGGGGAGGCAGGAGAGGTCTGCTGCGCCCTGTGGGTCCCCTCCCTGGCCGGGGATCGAACTCGTGTTTCAGTGCCATGGATGCTTCACAGTGTGGTGCTTAATCTGCTGCATCACCAGGGTGGCCCTGAGGCTGGCTTTCTTGATAAACATACCTGAGGCTCCAGGAACACGGCCCTGTCTCTCTCATAGGGTCCATTGTGCAGTATCAGATAATTTCTTTTTTTTTTTAGTATCTAAAAAGTTAGACTTTTTTAGAAGTTTTTTTTTGTTGTAGGCTGAAGATTTATTTTTTAAATAATTATACATTTAAATTTTATATATTTTACATTATTTTTCATCCCCTTGAAGTTCCCATCACCAGCTCACCCGTGCACCATCACCACAGTCCCTTGTGCTCTTCCCACCCATTTTGTTCCTTCTCCCTCCTCCTCCCCTTGAAATGAAAAAAAAAAAAAAATCAATATAAAAATAAAGTAAAAAAATCAAAATCAACAGACAACTATAAATCTGATGACACAAAACCAAATTTAAAATGCTGGGGTCCTAGTCAGGGGCTTAAGAAGATGTCCGTTTCTCTCCATTCTCCGCCCCACCAAGAGGGAAATTGGCAGGAAAATAGTCACTGATTATTCTACTCTGTCAAACATCCAGTTTGGCTCTTTTCATAAATAAAGTTGGCCCAGCTATCAAAAATCCATACAGTGTGGTTTGACCAGTGACAATTCTGTCTGCACTGAACATGCACAGATGTTATTCTCGTTACTACCCCCTAGACAGTACAGCCTAGGGCAACTTTGTGCTCGGCATTTACATTGTGTCAGACGCTACAAGTAGCCTAGGATGATGGGGAGCCCACAGGCGGCTGTGTGTGGCCTAGGTGGGAACGCGGTACTCTGTTAGTAAGGGACTTGAGCATCCAGATTAGGTATCCTGCGTGTTGGGGGGTGGGGGGAGGTCTCCTGGACCAGTTCCCAAGGATACTGGGGAATGATGATCTGTTGCTTCTTGTCTCAGTGGAATTCCCTGAAGGCAGGTCACAATCTGTCTCAATATTTAAATTATTCCTGGTACCTCGTATAATGGAGCACACTTGGATAATCTTTTCAAGACTATTTGTTCATTAGAGAGCAACTCAATAAGCTAGCAGAGTGCCTGAATTGGCAGTGGGATTAACAGTGCATCCCCTGCACGTGTGAGTAAATAGAAGCGACCTCCCCAGGGCCATTCTAAATGCAAACACCAGCTTCTGTGTCTGTTGGGGACAACTCTGCATTTGGTTATTTCTTGACTGTCATGTATTTTTTGGGGGGTGGGGGAGGAATAAAAACCTTCACTTGGTCACCTGGTGCTTTTGACTGTCTAATGGTTAAACCATATGAATAAATGAGAGTTCTTATTATGTTAAAAAGACTGCTAGATATTGGGGCCTCCCTGGTGGCGCAGCGGATTGAGCACCACACTGTGAAGCATCTGCGGCATAGCTGTGTGAGTTAGATCCCGGGTCAGGGAGGGGACCCACATGGCGCAGCAGACCTCTCCTGTCTCTCTGCTGCTCCCCTCAGCAGTGGATTTCAGCAGATCTGCCTGTTCTGTTCCCCACTCTGTCTCTGGTGAATCTTCTCAACTCTTGCAACTCTGTCCTGCACCCCAGCTCTTGTATGCATAAATAAATAAATCTTTAAAAAAAAAGAGTCCTAGATATTGAAGCTTTGTAACTCTTCCCTGGTTTGTTTCTGCTCTGGAAGCCCATTGATTATAAATGTATGAAAATGATCAGTTCTGTCAGAAACAGACACCAATATATAGGAAATAGATACTTATACCCAAAGAATAAAATGATAATACCATCAATGTTTTTTTAAAAAAAAGTTTCACTTTTGACTTCTCACAGCCATTTCAGGATATCATTAAAGAAGAGTAAAGTGTAATTTTCAGAATTGTTGCAAAACTTCTTTAAGAAATTAGATAAATGGTCGAAAAATGAGATCAATTAATTAAAATAGAACTTCCAGTGGTGTTGATAACTATCAGCGAAGTTTCCATCTGAGGTTCTATTCTCTTGATAATAATTGTCATGCAAACTGAAATTGCATTACGAAAATTGCTTCTTGTTCTTATAATTGCATTAAAAAGAGTAAAATTGTGTACTTCTGTATTTTGACATTTTCAAAATTGTACTCTGAATGCGACATGCTTTCAGCTGCCTCCCTAATCTGCTGTCTCGCCAAATTAAAGATTTAAGATGTAAAATGAGCTAGAAGGTGCTACTGTAAGGTCAAAGCACTAATGGGAGTTCTCACAGGATAACTGGTTATCTCCAGATTCATACATACGTGTGACAGGATTCACTGGGCTGCTGACTTATGCAATCAGGCTCAGTATCGATTTCTTCCATTTTATTTTATGCTTTCGATAAAACCAATTTTCAGGCCCATAGTGGTAAAGCATATTGCATTCTTCTAAAGTGCAGCCAGGACAGAGGTCAAGTCCATGGGTGTGTGCCTGTGTGTGTGTGTGCACGTGTGCACGTGCACACACGCGATTGTTTATTTAATGGTTTTCATAAAAATTGCATGACTTTTGGAGGTGTCTGAGAGGTAGCCTGCAAATGAAATGCCTGGATGGCCTTTCTTTGATGCATACAGGAATGATCTGCAACCTGGACTGAAAGTCCCAGCATAGCTGAAGGATTGTTTCCTCATTAGGAAAATGCTGCTTTTATCACATGACAAATCCTATGTATTTTCTTTTTAAGATTTATTTATGCACACAAGAGCTGGGGTACAGGCCAGAGTCGCGGGAGGTGAGAGGATTCCCCAGAGACAGAGTAGGGAGCAGACAGGCAGATGGACTGAAACACACTGCTGAGGGGAGCAGCAGGCGAAGCAGGAGAGGTCTGCTGCGCCATGTGGGGCCCCTCCCTGACCAGGGATTGAACTCGTGCAGCTCTGGCTGCAGATGCTTCACAGTGTGGCGCTCAACCCGCTGCGCCACCAGGGAGGCCCTAATCCTATGTTTTCTGCTTCTTGAACTCTGCCCTCACTTTCGACTTGAAAAGTCCTTCCATTTTTATGTCATGTTTCAATAAGTTAAAAACAAATTCCTCCCCAACTACCCTCATGCCCCCCCATATTTGGATGATTTCGCACATTTATCTCATAGGTGTATTTTTAGAATTGACATGTCACTTACCCTAAAAGGTAGGGTGATTTGAGTTGGAATTTAACCTTATTGTTTGATAGTGATGATTATTACGTATTTTTGCTTATTTTTAAGGACTTATGCCTGACTGGGAGGAAAATTTAGTTGTTTGCTGTAGTATCTTTATGTATATATATATATTTTTTTTCTATTATATATTTGTTTCTATTTATTGACTTTTAATTCTATGTTTAATTTTAAATAGTCATGTCTTTATCACTGCTGTAGCATTGCCTTATATAAGTCATGGATGATGGATGTGCAGCATTGAGATTCAAGGTGTGTATACCACGTTCAGGGTACTGCTAAATGCCCAGTTTCATCCTTAACCACACCAGTGTCCCTTTGTCCCAGTTTACCTGCGCCCCCACCCCTTCTGGTAACCGCTAATGGGTTTTATAGTCCAAAAGTTTGTTTTTGTTTTATTTAGTTCACCAGTTTGTGTGGCTTCTCTGTATACCACATACGAATGAAATCATCGTATTTCTCAGTTTCCGCCTGGCTTATTTCACGATGCTTAGATGAAAATATGTACACTTTTCAATTCTTTGGCATTTATTTTTAGATGAGCAGTGAATTTTGGATCTTTGGTTATCTCCTTCGAAGTGGGCAGGCATTGGTTCCAGTTGCATTTATTTTGTAACCAACCGTGTCCCTACTGTTTGGGAGATCGTTAACTCTTATAGCGACTAGGCATGCAAAGATACTCCTCCGAGAAGGCTCCATCTCATTTGGGTTTCCCAGAGTCTGTCTTAACTTGGAGTGCCCCCTCCCCCTGTGCTTAAATCATTGAGTCACCAGAAGATAATTCAGGTAGTTCCATGCACATGCTTCTCTCATCGTGGATGGATTGACTGGGGGCAGATGCACGAAGTCCCCTCGAAGGGGGATTTTTTTTCTTTAATATAAATTTTTAAAATTTACATATATTTGACATCAGTTGTAATCCCCATGCATTCCCCATCACCGTAACACCAGTGCACCATCACCTCAGTCCCCCGTGCTCCCGTCTGCCCTCAACCCTCCCCTTCTCCCCTCCCCACCAAGTGTCCCCAGTCTGTCCTTGTCTTTTCGTTTTTGTGTCTTTATTATTGTTCTCATTCCTTTCCTTGATCCTTATTTGGTTCCCTTATATTCCTCCTAGGGGAGGAACCATCTGGTATTTTTCTTTTGCTTTCTGACTTATCGAAGGGGGATTTTATGGTCAACTGTTTTTCTGGATAAGCTTTGGAAAGCAAAGATGTTCATTCTTACCGATGGGACAGAAAAAGCAGTTCGCTACCACCCAGCACCAACTCTTTTCCTGGCACACACTTTCCCAACGGCCCATGCGGGTGAGCAGGCTGTTTCCTGGAAGCAGGTTTTGTAGCTCACAAGTCCACTAGGCGGCAATGCGACTCAAACATCTCATAGCTCATCAAATGCGAAGAACAGTCGATTTTTCTTTTTTAAGTTAGGAAGGATGATGGATGGCAACACCTGGGCTTGAAACTTTCCAGAGGAAAATAATGTGTCATGATGTATGGAAAAGCCAAGAAATCTTAAAAGTCTCGTCTAGGCAAGAATGAGGCTCAGATTACAAATGTAAGGATTTCACGTTAATCAGATGGAAAGGTGCCAGGCATTTAAATATTGAGTGAGAAAAATTAAGGTGAAATACAAGTGCTTGGATCCTGGTGGGGAAGAACACAGCCACCTCCATTTTACACCTTTGGATGACCTAAAATAAGGGCAAATAGCAAATATATGGAAGGACAGAACTGAGATTCTAAAACTTGACTTGATAGGCAGGCGTCATGCAATGACCGTAACACGATCAAATTTGAACCAGACCAAAAGAAGGCTCGAACCAGCAGCACACGTACAAGCTGAGGGGGATGAATTACTAGCCCAGACGAGCAAGCTGGAAGTCCACAGTGCTGCAGTCGAGCTGCTGGAATATACTTACGTAAGCACAGGCTTCGTGTAGCGGAAGCACAGACAGTGCAGCTAAGACACGCTGAGGTGGGAGACTTCGTTCCACTGCTTGAGCTTATTTTTCTCAACCTGTTCCCTCAACAGCCAACGGGTTACAGTCGTAGCTATGTGCAGGGCTGTCCTGACAAAGCGAGGTGCGTTTCCTTTGTCACGGATCTCCTTGGAGAATCCCTCTCTGCCTTTCCTTCCCATTCTTTCTGTCCACTCCAGGCTGGCTGCCTGTGCTCCCACAGCATCACTCTGCCCGCTGCCCGTTCTCAGATTCCTTAGCTAAAGCAGTGCCCAACACCCTGGTCACTCCCTAGTCCTTGCAATTGGTCAGTGTTCGGCTTTAAACACCGGTTTAGATTTTGATTCCTCCCAGCCTCCTCTTTGCTCTTGCCGCATTTCCCCCACCAAGATGGCAGCGCAGCCAAGGCTAGCCTTCAGACTTCTTATCTGAGCTTTGCAGTGTCCCGGCTTTAAACACCACATGTAGATGACTCCACATTTACATCTTAAACCTACCTTCTCATCTAACTACCCGCTCCCCATCACCCCTGCAGGCACGCTGGTGTAATCCTTCATCAGCGTGGTCTGGCTTGTCGAAGGGGCCTCCTGGCTGGTTTTCCTGCCCTGGTCTTGCCCCCCTCCCCTCTGAACTCAGCATGGCAGCCAGCGTGGTCCTTTGAAACATGCCACTTCACGTTCTTGTCCCAGTCTTTCTCCTTCAGTTCCTTCGACTACAGTCTTGGCCGTCTTTTGCAATGGGCCTGTGTTGTAAGAGGTGTGTCCTTAGGAGATCTCATGGTTGTGAGGATGTCAGAGTGTGGTTACACAAACCTAGGTGCACAGCCCACTACATGCCGAGACTAGGTGATGTGGCCTGTAGGGGGCACTGTTGTACATTTTATCCACTGCTGACCAAAATGTGGTTCAGCAGCAATGACCATAGCTAAGGACGCCTGTGTGGCACCCCCTGCTGGCTACCTCTTACTACTCTATCTCCTGCACACTCAGTCTGTTCCTGGGCAGACTGAGAGACACCCCGAGATACTCAAACCTCCCTGGGTGGGCCCCTCCTTCTGCCTGTTAACAAGTCCAGTAACACTGGCCTCCTCAAACATGCCAGGCCTGTTCCCATTTTAGGATCTTTGCCTTTGCGATTCCTTATTACTAAGAATGCTTCCATCTCTGAAGCTGTCTCTGGAGCCTGGTGGTGACCTGTTGGGGAGATTTGAGCAGCATAGCAGGAACTGAGATGTTCGAAGCCCCTTCTTCTTCTGAGACCACGCCTTAATCAGTGGAAGAAGTTAACTGCACACCACGTGAGAATTATTAAGTTTCTACTAGGTGCTGAATAGCTCAGTTATGACAGGTTAAAACAGGCACAGTTCTTGCTATACGAGTAGTGTTTACACACTTTCATTTGACAGTGATTACTTTTTAAAAAAGATTTATTTATGCATATAAGAGCTGGGGTACAGGCCAGAGTTGTGGGAGGTGAGAGGATTCACCAGAGACAGAGTGGGGAGCAGAACAGGCAGATGGACTGAAACACACTGCTGAGGGGAGCAGCGGGTGAGGCAGGAGAGGTCTGCTGAGCCATGGGGGTCCCCTCCCTGGCCAGGGATTGAACTCATGCTGTAGTGGCTGTGGATGCTTCACAGTGCTGTGCTCAACCAGCTGCACCACCAGAGAGGCCCAACAGTGATTACTTTTTATTTTTTTAAAGATTTATTTATGCATGCAAATACTGGGGTACAGGCCAGAGTTGTGGTGGTGGTGGTGGTGGTGAGAGGATTCACCAGAGACATAGCAGGGGAACAGAACAGGCAGATCGACTGAAACACACTGCTGAGTGAAGCAGCAGATGAGGCAGGAGAGGTCTGCTGCGCCATGTGAGTCCCCTCCCAGGCTGGCAGCAGGGATCGAACTTGTGCTGCAGTGGCTGCGGTCTGCTTCATAGTGCTTTACTTAACCCACTGCGCCACCAGGGAGACCCCAGTGATTACTTTTTAATAAGGCTCTTTGTCTGGAACCCCAGCCGCAGCACCTCCCATCAGTGCTAGTGGGTCAGCTTAGGGCTGACGATGATGTGGGTCTCTATGCTGATGGGGGCACCTTGGGAGGTGGTTGCTGATGCTTTGACAGCACCCATGGAGATCTCAGGTAAAACAATCCAGGGAGTTACCTGACATCAGTGCCCTAGAAAAACACTTTTGCCTCGTTGCCTTTTAGAGGAGATTATTCACATTGATCCAGGAGAACTTGAAGGATTTATGAAACACAAAAGACTATTTATAATAGGTTGTCCTTCTGGAGCAAAGGTTACTTCTAGAACATCTTATGATGGGCTGATCGAACGTTCTGGAACAAAACATGTTCATTGTCCCACTTAAAACATTATCCTGAAAACTGGGAATGAAATACTTCTTGTACGAACGTGTGATATTTAACAGACGGGATGTGGGGACATCAGGATGACCCTCCCTTTGGGATTTGCGAAATGACTTGGGGTCACTGGCTTAGAGGGACTTGGAACGTGGGACCATCTGAGATGCAGGAGTGCGCCCATCTATTGTGGCCCAGAGCAGCCCTGCCCTATTTAATGAGCAGTGCGAGAAGGAAAAACCTGTGCAGGAGAATGAGAAACAGGACGCTCCCCTTGGGCTGAAAGAAACTGCAGCTTCCAAAGCTGTCTGGATGCCGGTCAGCCAAACACTCGTGATGGATGCGTCTAATGAGAGTCCGCTGGAAGTGCAGGAGCTGATTCATGGTAAGAATGATCCTTGATCGCTGGTGTTGCATCCATTTCCTCACCTTGAGCTACAAATGGGGGTTTTCCAATATCTCTGGTAGAAAGATAATGACGGCACTAAAATCTCGAGAGAATACTCACTTCTGAGTGTAACGGAAGATGCAAGGGCCTAAAACTTTTCTTTGGCCCCTATCAAGCAATTGTTATCCCAGTCAATATCCGGTCGCTGTTAATTAGAAGCTATTTGTGCCACAGCTGATCTGTCACTCCGGAAACTTCTACAGAATGGTGGAGGGTGGTCGATACCAGGGCTCCGAGGAAGACACAGGTCAGTTTTCAAAGGACCCGAAACACATGAAGTGGTGACCCCCGTTCTGCTCCCTCCATGGTCGCTGGTAGGCTGGAAAGCTAATTAAAAATCTCTGCTGGCGCAAATGTGTCTGGTGCCCTGAAGGATTCAGGCGCTAAGAGAAGGCAGGTCGAGGCGGCTCCACTCTCTTGTCCTGTGTTCTCCGACATGACCCCAAAATATCCAAGCCCCATGCCTCCCGGACCCGAATGTTGCTGAGGAAATTTGACTGTAGCCTGGAAAAGCCCCCAGTTATGTGGACAAGGTGAGGAAGGCAGCGGTTTCTAATCTCACTGGCTAGAGAAAAACTGGCATCATTATGATCTTGTTGTTGCCTGATTGTTTCCAAGTACTTTTTCCTGGAGCCTCAGTCGAAAACACTGCAATAATTTTACCTCTTGAAGGTCAGCTTGAGGATCTAGAAGTGAAATTGTGATGAGCAGATACTATAGAGTTGACTCATAGGGTAGCAGAGATAAGGGCCATTATCAAGTTGATACTAAAATGTTGGGCCTCCCTGGTGGTGCAGTGGGTTAAGTAACGCACTATTAAGCGTTGAGTTCATACAGCCACTGCAGCGTGAGTTCGAATCCCTGCCACTGGCTGGGGAGGTGACCCACATGGCACAGCAGGCCTCTCCTTTCTCGCCTGCTGCTCCCCTCAGCAGTGTATTTCAGTCCATCTGCCTGTTCTGCTCCCCACTCTGTGTCTAGTGGATCCTCTCACCTCCCCTACTCCTCTGGCCTGTATCCCAGTTCTTGTATGCATAAATAAATAAATCTTAAAAAAATAATAAAAGGTAAAGCTGCTTTTAAGAAGTTTCATCACTTCGTGATAGAAATTTAAATTAAACATGTGACAAGAGGATTATAGATATTAATTGTAGCGAATTCATTGACATTCTTGTATGTTCTCTTACAATGGGCTGGCACGTCTGGGAGGCAAACCTGCAAAGATTGTGTTAGACCATACAGCAGAGCTGTACGTAGCTCATCGTATCAATTACAGTATGTAATTATATTTGGAGACCCCTGGTAATATTACACTCTCGTGCCATTTAAAGATGCTAAAAATAGGGATTGTTAGTGTAGCTCCTGCAGAGAGCCACATGAGCAATTGATGATGAGGGAGCTGGAAAGCAGCATTAGAGAACATCTGAGAGGTGGTTAGTGAGTCTTAACTATGGGCTGGCAGGAAAATTCCTCTATAGGTTGATTTCTAGAGATGCATGGGACTAAAACATGCACGAAAGGTCTTTGAGAAGAAAGCTCTACCTTTCTATTTTGTTTGCAAGAAATACGTAACATCAGTTAGAAGAAAACAGAACCTCACTTGCACTGTTTATATGATTGGGGTAGGTGGGAGATAGTCACAGTGAAAGACAGTGTGGATGAGTTCGGCAGGGCAGGGGCAGCTGCATCCTGTGCCAGGGCTGGAGGTAGGCACTGTGTGGGTGGACCTTAGGGACGGTCACAGGATAACTGAATACATCAGGGTGGGTGAGTTGAGGCAAGGTACATGCCATCCAGATCCCAGTTCTCCTCACTTTGCCGATTTCTCAGAACCGCTCTCCTTCTAGGTTGGACCAGTCTATTTACTTTGTTGGTTTCTGCTGATAGAGCTGATGGACAGTTTACTTTAATCACATTGTATTTCTGATGCTGAACTGTAGCTTTCACATTTTGCCTAAAGTAAATGGGAGTTTCTAGAATGTTGTTGGAGATGTGTCAGTGATTGGGCATTTTTACTTAGTGAGGTTAATTTTTTTGGTGACCTTGCTGACTGTCACCAAGAAAATAAAAGCAATCTGAAGAGAACTTCTCGCCCCCCCCAGTAGCGGCCCCCTACACTTTCTCTTCTTATAACTGTAGCTGGACACGCCTGTCTGCTTCCATCTCTGGAGTCTGGGTCGCACCACCTCTGTTCAAGAACATCTGTCCAGATATCCCTTTCTTGCCCTTTGCTCCTCGCTGGCTTGCCCCTCTTTCAGAGCAAAGGCAAAGAACCCACCATGGCATTCAAGGCTCCACACCATGTGGCCCCCCCAACATTCTACAGCCCCTGTTGCTCAACCCCTTCATTTCCTCAGGTCCAGCGACCTCCTTGTGACTGCACATCACTTAATCCCAGGAACACCCAGGTCTGTGCCAGTTTTGGGGAGTCTGTATTTATAGTACCCATGCCATGAAGATCTCCCCCGATATCTGCCTGCTTCCCCTTGCCCCCAGCAGATTCTTCAGCATTTGCTCATAAGTCACCTTCTTCCTAAGGCCAACTTCACATCTCCTTCTTGAAGACTGTAAACCCTCCCTGACTTGGCATTTGTGGCTCCCTCTCCTCCTGCCTGTTTATTCTTCCTCCAGAGTCATCCCCATCCCCTATCATGTCAGGTACTTTACTGCTTTTGTTCCAGCCTCCATTTCTCCACCCCCAGCGCCTGTTTAGCGACAGCCCTGGGATGCTTCTGGGGTTAGGACTTCCCGTCCCACACCCACAGAAGAACCCACACATAAAAGGAACCCAGCCAGCATTGCTGACTCAGCCAGTGACATAGTCTAGAAAAACCTCCTGCTTTCCCACCTTGTTCATCGGGGATATTTTACGGGATTCCTGTTTGTGTTTCATAGCTATGAATAACTCTTTCCTTCCCTGGCAGTTCTTAAAGGCAGAACCATAAGCTCTTTAAGTAAAATAAAGGGGATGACCTTTATTTTATGTTATCTGTTTTATGGACTTATTAGCTTAACTACACTAATATTTTCTTGAAATGTTTCTTAAGAATTTTAGGAAAAAAATGATCTTTATCTGCAAAATACCAGTTCCCCAAGAACTGGGGAACACAATGCAAACAAAAGAGAGGAGCATAAGAGAGTATAAGAAGAGTGTAGTTAGTAATCTTGAGCTCCGGAGGGTTCAGCTTCAGCCCGGGTTGCCCTGGGAGGGGAGGGAGCGGGGGAGTGGGAGGGAGTGGGGTGAGAGAGGGGAGAGGGAGGGGGAGGGCGCTGGGCACTGGGCTGGGTGGGGGCCTGGCTCCCCTCTCCATGAGCACAGCGGGAGCACTCCAGAGGGGAGCAGAGAGCAGAAGCCTGTGGTTTACCTGCATGGGCTCCATCCAGCCACCCTCCCCTGTCTCCCTTCTTCCCCGGGAAGGGGACACAGGAGCCTGACTTAGAAGAGTCCACACAGCCAGAGCGAGAGGGCCAGGAAAGTCTCCTGTTCTAGGACAGGCTGCTTCGGTAACAAGACGAAAACAAGGGCAAACCCTAGCACAGTCGATCCCACCTACAGGGCTCGGCCTGGGGAGAGCTTCTGGGTCCGCATGACAGTCCCAGGGCGTCTGGACAGGGTGCTGACACCCCCTTTTACAGACAGGCAAGCAGGACAGAGAGGTGAAGAGACTGGCTTCCCTCCCTGCATCCAGGGAGTGGGGCGAACAGGGATTTAAGCTCTGCAGTCTGCCCAAGCTTCAGGCTCAGACCCTCCTTAGCTGTGGATGGGGAGAGTGAGCCCTTCTCTGGGGGTGCGAGGTAGGGGTGGAGGAGGGGGGAGGCAGTGCATTGTGCTACTTAGTCGTGCCTATGGGGGCTCAGCTCATTCCCCTCTAGCTGGGTCTCCTTTTGTTTTTTTAAAATATTCTTACAGGCCCAGGTACAGGCTATAGGTGCTGGGGTGGTGGTGGTGGTGGTGAGAGGATTCCCCAGAGACAGAGCGGGGAGCAGAACAGGCAGAGTGATGGAAACCCACTGCTGAGGGGAGCAGCAGGGAGACAGGAGAGGTCTGCTGATCCATGCAGGTCCCCTCCCTGGCCAGGGATCGAACTTGTGCTGCAGTGACTATAGATGCTTCACAGTGCAGCGCTCAACCTGCTGCTCCACCAGGGAGGTGGAGTCTCCTACTCTCAACCTGGCCTCCGCCCATACCCATAGGCCACATAGTTCCATTTCTTTGCACATCTAGGTCTCAGACACCCCCCAGGAAAACACCAGCTACCGTGGTAGGAGATATTAACTCCTGACTCTCTTCCCTCCATGGAAGTAGGGGTTCAAAAAGGTGCTTTTCTAGACCATGTCGCACCAAGGGGAGGCCCCAAGGAGTAAAAGTTAAGGGGTGGAGGGAAAGACAGTAACTTTGCTGACTTCAGATGAGCCCAGGCTGCACAGCAAGGCCTGTCTGCACCGCGCATTTCACTCTTTGCATCGCCTGGGTTGTGCCTGCGTCTTCTGGGATGTGACACGCGCAGCTTTGTGGGTACATTTTCAGGTTCACCAAGCACGTGAAGGTGCCTATGATCGCTCATCTTAAAATCGTAGAGAAAACTTGTCAATAGTCCCCTCGGGACAATAAGCGACGAGGTTTTCATTTTTATTTTTGAAAAACTAAGTCTGCTTTTCACTCTTGTTGAGGGTTTAGAGTAAGTCGCACTTGTTAGTTTGGCTTTGGGAAATACAAGCTCCAGGTGAAAAGAAGAGGAATCGGTGTTCCTCCAGGTCTTCTACGCGGTATGGAGAAGATAGAGCACACAATGTTCTGGGGTGATCTGCTCACGCCATTGCAATAGGTGGAATCCTGGGGGCAGCAGGGTGCCGCTGGAATCTCAAATTTGAGAATCTTTAAAACCGTGTTCAGCTGGGCGTCTTGGACAGCCCTCCATGCTGCCTCGGCTCCCCCCCATTGTCTGCGTCCGACACCAATGTGATGCCCGCAGAAGAGTCCACCAAGACACACGTATCGTCAGGTGCACCTGTGTGAACTTCCAAAAGGTTTGAGATAGAATTGTTGTCTGCTTTAAAGTGTTCCGTAAGGTGAATGTCAAAAAAAAAAAAATTAAAATTCTGATCCCATCAGCACATGGATTTAATCAGCTCTCTTGGGGACTGGGGACAATAACGGAACATTTACCAACTGGCAATTGTTCTCCATTGCTCAGGCTGACCTTTGGAAGGCTTTGCACTCATAATATGTTAAGTTACAAAAACTGTGATCCTAAGGAAAATATGGATTTTTGCATGGATTCATCTGAACTGTAATTGATTGTCTAACATGGAAGCCATGCTATGTGAATTATTTGGCACAGCGCTAATATTGGCTAATTCGGAGTGTAATTATAATCAGCACGGGTCCTTTCAACTGCACTTATGAACTCAGCCACAGTGGGAGAGCATAGAGGGCCCCCACAGCCCAGAAACCACTTGGTTCTTTGGAAGACATATAGTCCCCATTCCTAATTATATTCGGCTGGAGTTCTTTTAATTTTATCTCACTAAAGAGGAATGGATTTTAATATGATGAAGGTGATACGCTGTAAAGGCAGCACATTAAGCACAGTTTGTAATACTTCCCATGGAGATGAGCGCTAACATTTAAAATGAGAAAAAGGCTATTCTTTACATTAAAAGTTTGATCAACCCCAAGTGATAACAGGCTAAAATTTAAATACCATCCCGGTATCATGAGCTTATCATAACCCACACATGTCTCCTTCTCGTCTACTTATATAGTCTCTGTAACCACCACAAGAATCCATTTACTGAAGTCCTAGCAAAACAAGAGGCAAACTTTCTGTCCCGAGTTAGGAGAAGAGATTCATTTGTGTTACTGTGACTTGCTGAAAAAATAGTTGTTTCCTCCTCTGGTGGTAGAGGCAGGAAAGGAAAATTCCCCTGGTCTTGAGGTGTTATTTTAGATATAGATAATCCTGGGGCCTCCCTGGTGGCACAAGGGGTTAATCAACGCACTGTGAAGCATCTGTAGCCACTGCAGCACGAGTTCAATCCCCGGCCAAGGAGGGGACCCACATGGCGCAGCAGACCTCTCCTCTCTCCCCGCTGCTCCCCTCAGCAGTGTGTTTCAGTAGATCTGCCTGTTCTGCTCCCCACTGTGTCTCTGATGGATCCTCTCACGCCCCCTCCCCCCCACACCTCTGGCCTGTACTTCAGTTCTTGTATGCATTAATAATTAAATCTTTAAAAAAGAGATATCCTAGTTTTCAGAAGCACTTACTATCCAGAAACATAAATGTATTGCATTTCCCTGACCATATGAAGTATATTACTGGAATATATAATATAATGACTGGAGCTGACATGCTAATAAAAATGTAAACCACTTGCAAATGGATCTAAGTACAATTGGGTTTTTCATAACAAACAAAGGACTTTGCTTTTCAGTATGAAAATAATGGTTATAGGCTTAGATGTGGTCATTGCAAGAATATATATCGGGGAGGGTGACTCTTAATTCACTGTTGCTCTCAGAGGCAGCTGGGAGGTGGGTTGGGGGCTGATAGCCCGACAGCCATTGAGGCTAGAACCCCGGTTGGGGTTGGTTCTAGAAGCTTCCTGTATCTGCTCCCTCACGGTCCAGAACAGCCATTTCAGGCTTCAGCGCACAGGAGAAAGCCTATTCAACACCTTAGGAAAATAAGTTTTGTGTTAGAAGATTTTACCCAACTGGAGGCCAATGGGAGTGTTCTGGAGGCATTGAGGGTGGGCTCTCAAGTTTGGTAGATCAGGTGTATTAAATGCATTTCTGATAACAATATTCTTGATTTCCATTGACATTTTCTTTTCTTTTTAAGATTTATTTATTTATGCACACAAGAGCTAGGGTATAGGTGGGAGTTGCGGGACGTGACAGGATTCACCAGACAGAGCACGGGGAGCAGAACAGGTAGATTGACTGAAACACACTGCTGAGGGGAGCAGCAGATGAGGCAGAGAGGTCTGCTGCGCCATGTGGGTCCCCTCCCTGGCCAGCGGCAGGGATCGAACTCGTGCTGCAGTGGCTGTGGTCTGCTTCATAGTTGTTGCTTAACCCACTGCGCCACCAGGGAGGCCCCCTCCATTGATATTTTCAACTTACACATCTGGTGGTTTGATTTGCCACAGTTTCCATAACTGTGTCTTTTGGGGAGGACAACCTTGCCCCTCCAAGTATGGACACCCTCACTTCCCTCCCCTGGAGCTCCTGGCCACCTCTAGTTCCCTTTTCTCCCCTCTCCCTCCCAGACTCTCTCCCCCACCCCCTCCTCTAACTACTATCAATATATTGTTTGTGGAGTCTAAGAATTGCTCATTTGCCTTTTTGTTTTCTTTGGTTATTTCTATTCCAAAAGTGAGTGAAACATCTCGTAGTTGTCCTGAGCATTCTGACTTATTTTTTATATTTTAATTTCTTTATTTTTATATATTTGACATCAGGTGTAGTCCCGGTGGAGTTTCCACCGTTTACCAGTGCACCATCAAATCAGCCCCTTGTGCTCTTCCTGTCTTTATCCAGTACCTCTTCCTCTGTAAAATGTCTCTGAATTATAGTTGTCTGTTTAGTTTTGTTGTCTCCCTCCCTCCCTCCCTCTCCTCCCCTACTCTCTCTCTTTCCCTACTCTCCCCTCCCCTCCCTTCCCCTTCCCTCCTTTGCCCTCCCCTCCTCTCCCCAATCGATCCCTTATTTGGTTCCATCATATTCCTCCTATAAGTGAAACCATCTGATACTTATCTTTTTCCTTCTTGAGCATAAACATCCCTCAAAATCAGAGAAATGCAAATTGAAACCACAATGAGAGAGGAATCTCCCTGGTGGCACAGGGGTAAAGCACCACACTATGAAGCTTCCGCAGCCACTGCATCCTGAGTTCTGAGTTCAAGTTCGATCCTCAGCCGGGGAGGGACTCACATGGCGCAGCAGACCTCTCCTCTCTCCCCACTGCTCCCCTCAGCAGTGGATTTCAGTCGATCCGCCTGTTCTGCTCCCCACTCTGTCTCTGGTGAATCCTCTCACCACCACACCTCTGGCTGTACCCCAGTTCTTGTGTGCATAAATAAATCTATACAAAAAGAAAACCCACAATAAGATACCACCTTACACCAGTAAGAATGGCACATTTTGACTTATTTCAGTTAAAATCCTCACCCCAAAATCCACCTGCTTTGTCCCAAAAGGCGCTATTTCATCTTTGTAAACAGCTGAATAGTATGCCATTGCGTGTCCATCCCACAGTTTCTCTACCCAGTCATCTGTCAGCAAGTGTTCAGGTGGGGTCCCTGGCTTGGCCACTGTGGGTGATGCTGCTGTGAACACAGGGCTGCAGATATCTTCTTCTATCAGGGATTCCTCTGCCCACGGGCCTCCTGCTCCTAGTCTTCTGGATGCATTTCTGATTCTATTTCTCAGTCATCTGCTTTCCCACTTGGTTGTGTGTTCTACCAGGACAGAATCTTTGCCTGTCTTGTTCGCTGTTTTATCTCGATACATGAGGTGGCTGACAGAGGGAGTGACTGATAAATAGCTGTGGGATGAATAAGTCCACTGAATGTGGATGTGACTGCCCATATGTCTTCATATTTTTTCACTTAATGATTTAGCTAGTAATGACCCTCAATCATTGCTGGTTGTGCTGAGTAGATAAGGATCAGTTTGAATTAGTGAAAACATTTAAAAAATTAAATCATGTGGTATTTTAAATAGGGACAAGATTGTTTTAGTGTTTTGAAGTTCGTCAGAGTATAAATAACAAATACTCGGTGACTTAAGCTGGGTTAATAATGTCATTAATGAATTGATAACAATGATTTTTGCCTCGAGCATTATTTATTACCAAAGGATGACCTCCTGCCCCTGAAAATGGTAATCCTCTTGTAGGGTAAATATTGACATCTCAACTTTACTTCAAATACTCATTTCCTATTCTGTTTTCAACAAGAATTAAAATTTAAACCCAGCAGTTACTGTGTTTAAAATATCCTTAGTACAGTTTGAATTTTAAAATGCTTATCCTGTTTGCAGATAAAGTGATATAGATCTGGGATTTGCATCAAAGCTGAAGGGTGGGAAGTTGGTGAGAACAAGGATGGGGCATTAATGGCTTGGATTTGGAACCAGCTGGAGCTGGCTGCTGAGCAATGGGGCCACTCTGTTATTCTGTCTCCATGTCTGTCTGTTCTAAAGTTTCTAAATCCTTACCAACCAGGAAGAGCACCAGGGATTGAGGTGATGGTGCACTGGTGAAATGGTGGTGAGAATTCCATGATGTCAAATATATGTAAATAAAGAAAAAAAAGAATTAAATTTTGGGAAAAAAGAATTAAATTTGAAAAAAAAATTCAGATTGAACCACCAAAAAAACTGCTTTAAATGAGAGATATGTTAATTTTAAAACATTTTCAAAAAAGTCTTTTAAAAAAAATTTTATTTTTATGCATACAAGAGCTGGGGTACAGGCCAGAGTCACAGGAGGTGAGAAGTTTCACCAGAGACAAAGCGGGGAGCAGAACAGGCAGATGAACTGAAACACACTGCTGAGGGGAGCAGCGGGTGAGGCAGGAGAGGTCTGCTGCGTCCTGTGGGTCCCCCCCAGCCGGGGATCGAACTCACACGGCTGTGCAGCGTGTGCTTCACAGTGCAGTGCTCAACCCACTGCGCCACCAGGGAGGCCCTCAAAAAAGCTTCTATGGATAGGTTTTACTTATTAAGCAAAGATGTAGCAACAAGTTCATTATTTATTTCTATCACTCCAAGAACACACTTTAAAAATTCTTTGATTCATGCCAGTCATGATTTTATTCTCATGGACTATTTATTTAAATGCACATTTCATACAGTTTCTGGATTTCATGCTTCTTTCTAATTTTTGGTATTAGACACAGGCCAGACAGACTGTAATTTATGGTCTAAAGCCAGACTGTATTATAGTAAACTCATGTACCAACAGTGCTAAAAATTGTTTAAATATTTAATAATCTATAAGGCTCTTGCTAAGTGAGAAAGTTGTTTTGTAGGTTTAAAAACATGAGACCGGGCCTCCCTGGTGGCACATAGGGCTGAGCGCTGCACTGTGGGGTTTCTGTAGCCACTACTGTGCGAGTTCGATACCTAGTCAGGGAAGGGACCCACATGGCACAGCAGACCTCTCCTGCCTCGCCCGCTGTTCCCCTCAGCAGTGTATTTCAGTAGATCTGCTGTTCTGCTCCCCACTGTGTCTCTGGGGAATCCTCCCACCCCACCTGGGCCTGTACCCCAGCTCTTGTATGCATAAATAAATAAAAGTGCTAAAAAATAAAAAACATGAGATCACTGTGTTTAACTGGCATGTTAAGACCAGGCAGTTACCTGAGTGTCCCTTAGTTCTCCCCCCTCCAGTAGCCTGCTTGGGCCTATTTGGCACACAATGCTGGCATTTTCTAAGATGGTTTTTGCTAATTTGTTGCTAGTAGATTGTCCAAAGTGCAGTTATTGAACATTAGTGTGGTAGTTGGAAAACAAGAGCCCACCTGCCTTGTAATTATCTGCAAGCCATACAGGGCGATGCACATAAAATTATTACATCCTTAGAGCCCTCGTGGGAGGCTCTGAATACAAATTCCTTGAGACTTTGAAGACATATAGCATAGCCATGGTTGTGAGCAGAATGCATTCACAGAGAATGAATGTAAGTGGCATCAAACTTCCCTATAGAATTTTACATTAGAATATTGATGTCTTCTGACTTATTTCACTGAGCATCATCCCTTCTAGCTTCATCCATGTTTCTACAAATGACTCTAGTTTATCTTTTTGATTGCTGCATAGTATTCCATTGTGTATATGGAACACATCTTCTCGATCCAGTCCTCGGTTTTTGGGTATTTGTGTTGTTTCCAGGTCTTACCAGTGATGGTACACTGGTGAAATGGTGATGGGAATTCCATGGGGACTACAATTGATGTCAAATATACATAAATAAGTTATGTCATGTGACTGCACAGATGCCGCTGTGTCCTCAGTCACAAGGGCACTAGCTTGTCGAGCTCTGACATCAGCTCCCTGGGTGACCTCAGAAAGTGATTTCTTTATATCTGCCTGAGACTATAGCTCAGGCAATGGGAGGGTGCAAACTCATAGACTAGCAAGTGCTAGCTGTTGAAGCTGGAAGACATTGGTGTTTCCTTTCAGTAATTTTCATATTTAATGTTGATGTATTCATCTTGATAGCATCAAGGTCAGAAGTAAATCGGGTCACATGCAAATGACAGCGGCTGGTCGTTGGGACCAGCTCTTTGCAGTTGCTCCTGCTGTGACCTCATTTGTTGGTGGCCTGTGGGACATAAGAGCCGCCAGCTGAGCCCCGTTCTAGATCCTTGCCCACACAGGGGGACACTGTAACACAAAACGGGATTTGAGCCAGTAAATTGTGGGAATCATTTGTTAGGTAGCAACAGGCAAGACTATTTCCCTGACAATCACTGAAGATGAAACAAAGTTCAGAAAAGCAGAAAGTGATGCTGACATAGTCCCACAGAAACGATCTTTCCTTTATCCTTACCAGATCACTCTATTAAATATTACTGAGTCTTATTATAGTACAGTCTTAATGCCGCTGAGAATGTTAGGTCAAAGAGCTAGTATCTGAAAGAGAAGAAAATGTACTCATTTTCTTTTCAGACATACACTTATCTCTCCTTGCCAAAATACCTGTAAATTCCTTTTTTTTAAAAAAAGATTTATTTATGCATACGAGAACTGGGGTGCAGGCCAGAGGTGTGTGTGTGTAGGGGGGTGGGGGGGTGAAAGGATCCACCAGAGACAGAGCGGGGAGCAGAACAGGCAGATGGACTGAAGCACACTGCTGAGGGGAGCAGCGGGGAGGCAGGAGAGGTCTGCTGCGCCCTGGGGGTCCCTCCCTGGCCCGGGATCGTACTCACCCTGCTGTGCCATGGATGCTTCACAGTGTGGCGCTCAACCCGCTGCATCACCAGGGAGGCCCAATACCTGCAAATTCTGATCAGCATTGTTAAAATACATTATTTCGTCTCTCCTAATTATACAGGAATCTGTCACATATTAGCAGATTCAGATGGGAGCAGAGGAATCTGTGGAGACAAAGAAGTCATCACATATCAATGCACCAGGGCCACTGAGAAGTCCAGCGCGGTTTGGAAGCAAAGGGAACTTAATGGACTTGCGCCCACATCTGTCAGATGTGTAAACCTTTTAGGGTGCTTGATTGTAGGATGAGAGGAATGTTGAACTTCAGAGCTAAGAATCTGTACTTTCTCCTCAAGGTGCCTATCCCAGCCTGGTCTGAACGGTGCTGCAACCTGATTTTCTTGCGTGGCCTTTGGTGTCAGTGGGAATTGTAGCTTCAAAGACGAGCACTGTTATTTAGGTCCTTGGCGGGAGGGGCTGGCGTGCAGGGAGGGAGGCAGGCTGCCGGGATGGCGTGTCTCAGAGCAGCATGGGAGAGACACTGTGTTTAGAAAGGAGGGTCTGTGCTTTCAAATTAAAGTATTGCTCACTCAGAGTCATTTGCTCCCCTGAAGCTTCTCTAGTCATAATAAAAATTCGTGGCAGTGTGACTCGGTGCTTATAAAAGTGTCCTCGTGAGCTACCTTGGCGATATATATATATATATGTTTTTTTTTGCATTCTCATTTTTTTTTCTGTTAAGGAAGTTGTATTTAGAATATATAAAGAACTATTACAAGTCAATAATACAAAAGCATATGACTATTTTTTAAATTTCTTTTTTCTTCTTCTTTATATATATTTGACATCAGTTGTGGTCCTCATGGATTTCCCACCACCATGTCACCAGGGCACCATCACCTGTGCTCTTTCTGCTCTCAACCCATTCCCTCCCCACTCCTCACCAAATGTACCCCATTTGTCTTTGTCTTTTTGTTTTTGTTGTGTTTTCATTATTATTGTTGTTGCTATTCTTTTCCTTGATCCTTATTTGGTTCCCTTATATTCCCCTTAGGGGGAAAACCATCCGTTATTTTTCTTTTGCCTTCTGACTTATTTTGCTGAGCATCATCTCTTCCAGCTACATCCATGTTTCTATAACTGACCCTAGTTTATCCTTTTTGATTGCTGAATAGTATTCCATCATGTATATGGACCACATCTTCTTGATCCAGTCATCTGCTTTTGGGCATTTAGGTTATTTCCAGGTCTTACCTATTGTAAAGAGTGCTGCTATAAACATAGGGGTGCAGATATTATTTTGAATCAGTGTTTTTGTGTCTTTTGGGTAGATCTCTAGGAGTGGGGTTGCTGGGTCAAATGGTAGCTCTACTTTTAGTAGACTGGGGAACCTCCACACAGCTTTCTGTAATGGTTGGATCAGCTTGCATTCCCACCAGCAGTGTAAGAGAGTTCCTTTTTCTCCATGTTCTCGCCAACATTTGTTGTTGCTATTTTTTGACATATGACTCAATTTAAAAGTGAATAAAATACCTGAATAATTATTTTTCCAAGCACACATGAAAAGATGCTCAATATTCTTAGCCATCAGAGAAATGCAGCTCAAAGCCATGATCTGTTACCACTTTACACTTCTAAGGATGGCTATTTCATTTATTTTTTAAGTTTAAGATACATTAAAAAAGTCTTTAAGTTAAACTTTGCATTTTCAACTCAACATGTTTGCTTGTTGGTTTCCTTTATTTTTGGTAATATTCTTAATGCTTGTTGAAAATTCAGCATGGAGGGGCTCCGTGTTGTTTTGCACCCTCTGCACCTGGCAGCTGGTCTGTCCCTTTTTCTGTCTTCGGGGTATTCACCCAAGTGACCAGTGAGAGGGAGCCAGAGCTCAGCCTTCTTGGAGCTGTTCTGCTGACCTTTGTAATACATTCATCTGCACAGCAGGAGTCACCTAATTACAGTAATTTCATGGGTTTGTGGAAAACAAACTACCAGACACGTCTAAAACAAATGCTGGATGTCTTCGGTTATATATGTAATATAGAAAAATAAAGGAGCAGACGAAATGACACCAGAACCAATCTTAAAAATCTGAGGCCTCCCTGGCAGCACAAGGGGAGAGAGGGGCACTGTGGGACTTCTGCAGCCACTGCAGCTTGAGTTCGATCCCTGGCCAGGGAGGGGACCCACATGGCGCAGCAGACCTCTCCTGTCTCACCTGCTGCTCCCCTCAGCAGTGTGTTTCAGTCCATCTGCCTGTTCTGCCCACTGCTCTGTCTGGTGGATTCTCTCACCTCCCCGCACCTCTGGACTGTGCCTCAGTTATTATATGCATAAATAAGTAAATCTTAAAAAAAAAACCCACAACAACTATAGAATTTTACTTTTTCTCCCAGGAATGGCCTGCAAGCAAAATATTCAGTCTGCTCTCAGTGACAAGTCCGCTTGTCCATACACGAGTGCAGACCCAGAGGTTATGTTCAAACGTATCCCCAACCCTGGCCTGTGTCTGGATGGCTCCGTGCAGCCTTGGGAAATTGAAAGAAATATTTATGTGTTAAAAGCACTTTCTGGGCCTCCCTGGGGGCGTAGCAGGGTGAGCACTGCACTGTGAAGCATCCGCAGCACAGCAGCGTGAGTTTGATCCCCGGCCAGGGAGGGACCCACATGGTGCAGCAGACCTCTCCTGCCTCCCTTCTGCTCCCCTCGGCAGCGCATTTCAGTAGATCCGCCTGTTCTGCTCCCCACTCTGTGTCTGGTGAATCCTCTCACCCCCCACAACTCTGGTCTATACCACAGTTTTTCTATGCATAAATAATAAATCTTATAAAAAAAAAAAATTCTGAGTGAAGTGAGGCTACGGAGGGGTGCTTGGGGGTGGGAGGGAGCGGAGAGAGAGCCCTGGCCTGGGGAGGAGCGTGGATGCTCCAGTGGTGGCTGGGGGGAGGGAGTGAGGACTGTGGGCTAAGCTGGTGAGTCATATACAGTGTTTCAAAGCAGTGTTACTTTAATAAGCATCATAAACCCCCACTCTAACCAATACACAGTAGATCGTCATTCTTGGTATAATTTGCAACTAGCCTAGTATCTGGATTTGCTGAATAAAATTAAAAAGTCACTTATTTTTGCGAAACTGTCAGACTTCTCAACAGAGAAACAACATTTGAAATGTATTTTTACAGCTTTATTGAGACATAACTCACTTATCACACCGTGCACGTTTAAGGGTACAATGTGTGCATTGGATGCTCTTGCTTAGATATTGCAAAAGGGCTATGGCCGCGTGGAAGTCAGTGCCTCCATCACATCACTTAGCTGTGACTTGATTTTTGTGTGAATATGTTTGGATTTATTCTCAGCCGTTTCCGAATATGTGGCGTGGCATTATTTAACCCCGTGTATTACTGGATCACCCATCCTCTCATGGATGCAGAGGTTCTGATTTTGACTGGGGTGTGAAGGTGACCAAAACAAGGGTATGGGGGGGGGTCTTCAGTAATGTTAATCAGGTTTGAACATCCATCCAGTGAAAGTTCCACCCGTGTGGCAAAGAGCATTCAAGGAATATTCGTTTCAAAGATAGAGGCAGAAAAGTTGGGGTTTGAAGATTTTTTTCAGAAATAGTAATTTAATAGAAAATTTGAAATTTTATAAGTGCGCACTGTCCTTTGAAAAGCAGCAACTGTTTGATCGATGTAGATTTTTACTATTACTGACGTTTGCAGACAATATCTGCGGTGGGAGATCCTGAAATCGTGAAAAATGTCATCGGTTTTTCGCGCATCCACTTCCTTTGTCACAGAGGGTTATGAGACTGTCTGCTTAGAAAGTGTTTTTAGCTGCAATTGGCTGTCTTCCGTGTAAGGCCACTGGAAAAGCGACAGGCATTTTCAAACCTCTTTCTGAAAATATGTGTTTATTGAGGGATATTCACCATCATCCAGTATCTGTGGTGAGGCAGACACAACGGGCTTAATTGATTATAACTTCTCAAAAACGTCTTTGTCATTTTATTTGTATGCTTTTATCTGAAAAATAATGGTAATAGGGAACACAATTAATGGAAGAGAATTTAGAGATAGGCAAGGAAAAGCACCTCTCTTTAATAAAATGCGTTGACAAGGAACACCTATGGTGTACAAGACTCTTCGCCAGGGCAGGTAGCAATTCTGTCAAGCTTGGGATTAAGTTCATGATCTGGGGTCTCTCTGGTGGCGCAGTGGGGTGAACGCCACTCTGTGAAGCATCTGCAGCACAGCAGCGTGAGTTCGATCCCCAGCCAGGGAGGGGACCCACATGGCGCAGCAGACCTCTCCTGCCTCGCCTGCTGCTCCCCTCAGCAGTGTGTTTCAATCCATCTGCCTGTTCTGCTCCCCACTCTGTCTCTGGTGACTCCTCTTACCTCCCACGCCTCTGGCCTATATCCCAGCTCTTGTTCATAAACAAACAAATCTTCAAAAAAAAAAAGTTCCTCATCTGGTGCCCAGGGGATGTTTGAGCACCAAATGATTGCAGGCCTTGTGAATCCCAGTAAAAAACAAAGTTTCATTTTCATTTTCAAAATGTACTTGCATTTTTATTGTGCTAACCTCTACGCTACATAAAATATACCATTTAACATTTTAAATGCATGGCTCAGTGGCACTAAATACATTCCCGCTGTTAGCAACCATCTTCCCCTCCCAGATCATGTTTATCTTACCCCACTGGAACACTGTCCACATTATCATCTTCTATAAGTTTGCTATTTTCATGTAGCTCATATAAGAGGAATCATTCTTTGGTGACTGACTTCAGTTAGCATGTCTTCCAGATTTATCCACGCTGAGTCAAGTGTCAGAATTTTCTTTCTTAGGGCTAGATTAATATTTCATTATACATATACACTGTATTCTGTTTTCCATTCGCCTGTCAATGGATGCTTGATTGCTTCTTCTATCTCTTGCTGATTGTGAATAATGTTGCTATGAACATGGATGTCAAATATATGAGTTCCTGATTTCAATCCCTTTGGTAGATATCCAGAAGTGAATTTGATGCATCCCAGGAAAAGCTGTGCTTCTTTTTTAAAGGATCCTCCATACTATTTTCCACCTGACTGTTTACATTCCCACTGGCAATGCACAGGGTTCCAATTTCTCCACATCTAGGCCAACACTTGCTATCGCCTGACTGATTGATGGGTTGCTAATAGCCATCCTAACAGGTGTCAGGTGCTATTGATTTGCATCTCATTTATGGTGAGTGGTGTTGGGTATCATCTCACGTGCTTGTTGGCCACTTGTGTGTATGACTTCTTTGGAGAAGTGTCTCTTCATGCCCTTTCTCCATTTTTAAGTCAAGATGTTTACTTTTATGTTGACCCCTAGAATCATTTTATAAATTCTGGATGTTGATTTATTATCAAACATATGCTTTGCATATCTTTTCTCCTATTCCTTGGGTTGCCTGTTTACACCATTGATAGTGTCCATTGACACAGAACCTTTTCATTTTAGTGTCATCTAATTCCTCCATGTTTTCTTTGGTTGCATCTGTTTTTGGTATCAATACTGATAATCCTAAAGACTTCCTTTTAGTTTTCTTCCAAGAGTTTTGTAGTTCAATTTTAAGGTTTACCATGGATTCATTATGAGTTAACTTTTTGCTGTTATACAGTAAGTCCATCTTTCTTGCTCATGTGGACTTTTATTTTTCCCAACAGTCTTTGTTGCAAAGGCTGTTCTCATCCCATTGAATAGCCTTAGCACCCTTGACCAAAATCATTTGACACTATATGTGAGGTTTATTTCCAACACCTCTATTTTATGCCTTTGTTCTGTGTATCTGTCTCTATGCGACTACCATACTATTTTGATTACTGTAGCTTTTAGGAAGTTTTGACATCAGGAAGCACAATATTCCCAACTTTTTCCTTATCAATATTGATTTGACTGCTGAGATTCCATGTGAATTTTAGGATGACTTTTTCTGTCCTGCAAAAAAGAAAAACCGCATTAGGATTTTGAGTGAAAACATTCAAAGTGGTTATTTACAGATGGTTTTGATGTGGTGGGGAGAAGTTAAGCATTTTAACCTAGTTTTCTTCAGCAATGGGTCATGAGATTGTTCCTATTTATTTTTTTAGATTATTCCTATTTTTTAAAAAAATGTAAATATATATGAATCTTCTCATTCGGTAACTGAAACACAAGGCTTTGCTTACAATTGCCCATAAATATTTCTATTTTGGGCCCCGGGGGACCAAACAATGAGGGAGCAGATAACTTAGAAGTCTTTGGATTGTTCACTGGCTTTCTTTCACACATCTTCAAATTCTGACTGATGGCTAGCAATAATTGCAGGTGTGAATAACTGAGAGTCCAATAGTACTGGGGGAATATGGCCCATAAAAACAATAATTTGGAGAACTATACATGCCTTCCTATGTTTATATAGCGCTATTTACAATATCTAAGAGCTGGAACAACCTAAGGGCTCATTGATGAGCGGGTAAAGAAGATGTGGTGTAATGCACCGTGCATGCTCCTCAGCTGTTCAGAAAAGATGAAATCTTGCCATTTGTGACACCATTGACAGTCCTAGAGAGATTATGCTCAGTGAAGTAAACCAGACAGAAAAGGGCAAAAAGTATATCATTTTACTAGTGTGGTATGTAGAGAAAACAAACAGATGAACTAAATAACACAACAAACTTTTGGAATATAAGACTAATTAGTGGTTGTAAGACTTCTAGGGGGAAGAAAGAAGGTGGGGGAATAAGCAAAGGGGAAGAGTAGATTTGGGCTTTTAGTGGTGAGCTTAATGCGTATACACATGTTGGTTCTCACGGATGCACGTCTAAAACTTATATACTGTTATAATGCAGAATTACTTCATTTAAGAAAAGCCCTTAGGGCCTCCCTGGTGGCGCAATGTATTAAGCGCCGCACTATGAAGCAAACCGCAGCCACTGCAGCACAAGTTCGATCCCTGCTGCTGGCCAGGGAGGGGACCCCCATGGCGCGGCAGACCTCTCCTGCCTCGCCCGCTGCTGCCCTTGGCAGTGTGTTTCAGTCTGTCTGCCTGTTCTGCTCCCCACTCTGTCTGGTGAATCCTCTCACCGCCCCCACACCTCTGACCTGTTCCCCAGTGCTTGTATGCATAAATAAATAAATATTAAAAAAAGCCCTTAGCAATTATAACCAAAAGCAAACAAAAAACTCAACAAGACCAAAAAGCCTAGATAAACCAAAGGGACCATGGTGGGGGAGGGGGGAGGGAAAAGAGGGGAGGACAAAGACGGGAATGAGGGCAGAAAGAGCACAAGGGACTGAGGTGATGGTGCACAGGTGGAATGGTGGTGGGTACTCCCTGGGGACTACAAACGATGGCAAATATAATTAATTAAATAAAAAAATAAGGTAAAAAAAAGCCCTTAATATTGTTGCAGTGGTTCTGCTTTAGCTGTAGTGGTAAATATACCTTTTGCTTAGATACATTATGCAGTAAATTCATAGGGAATCAAAGAGAGACACTGCTAAGACTGTTTTCAACTACTCGCTGAAAAGTTACTGGGAGAATTAGGGGCCCGCATCATGAAATGGATCCCGAGAATTCAGAGCTTCTCTGCTCGTCTTTCATCTCCTCCTCTCTCCAAATACTTAATCTTGATTGTGCTTCCAGAACCACAAACTATTAGCACTCAAAAGTACCTCAGTACGTGTTTAATCTATCTAATTTATTTCAAATATGAAACCAACACCCCTTCCTGCTCCCTACTTCTCCACCCTGAGAGAAGAGGACATTCCTGGCTCTCACTGCTCCAAGTCAGGCACTGAAGCTACCTTTTGTGCTGGCTCATGTATTTGCGTTATCCCGTGTCAACCTCATCTTCCCACGAAGATAGAAGGTCCCAGGGGATGTGAGTTACAGCTGTGAGGACCTCGGGTTCCCTTGCACTTACTTAGTGCTTAGTAAATACTACTGTTTGATGCAAGTAATGACATTTAATTAATGGAAAATGGAAAAATAGCCTCTACATTAATGGAATGTGGATTTAAAGGGTTTTGACCTCTGGAAAAAGGATAAATTAGAAGTTGTGTATCTTCTTCTTGTCTAGTCTCGTTCCAATAAAGCTCTACCCATTAGACTCAGGGAGACACTGGAAAACGTGGTTCACTGGGTTGCTGAACTGTAGCTGTGGCACTCGGGGAATTGTCTTTTCATGGCTGAGCTTCATTATTGAGCAAACTCACTAAAACAAAGGAATTCACAAAAAAGGTTTATTATACCCAGGCAGTATTTGCATTCCCTAAAATGAACTTCTAAAGACAAATCAAATGCCTGTAGTTTTGTGGACTGAAAGGATACACAGCTTTATGCCTTCCACATACAATATACATAGTAGGGTGCACACATATATATAGATGCTCTGTATATATGTATAGCATAACTATTTTTGTATCTGCTTAGAAAAACTAAAAACCAAAATTTTGGAGGAGTCATTTGGTTATGACCAACAGCTTATGTTTCATTATATAAAATATGAAATATTTTATATTTCATAAAAAAGTTTCATGATTTTCTAGAAAATTCATAAAAAAGCATTTGATAAAAATCTAAACTTCATTGTAAATATAATAAGCAAAGTAGGATTAGAAGGGATTTCTTCAGTCATATAAAGGGCATTAGAAATATATTAATACTACAAAGGGTATTAATAATACAGAAATATATTAATAATACAAAAGGATATAATAATATAAAAACAAAAACTAAATTCACAAAACTGAAAATTTATCACCCACTGAGAGTGGTTACCAGGTATCAGTGTTTATTATTATCTCTTTTATTTTACATAGCTGCAGATGAGATAAAAAATGTTCAAAAAGAAATTTAAAAATATCTTACTCGAGCTAACATGAATTTAGCAGGGTTCAAAATAGAAGCCTAATAAACAAAATCTATTTTTCTATATCTAAATAAGGAAATACATTTTAAAATGTCATTTAAATGACAATGAAAACATTAAAATAGACTCAAGAATAAACTTAGCAGACCATGTATATGACCTATGTAATTAAAACCATAATATAGTGCAAAGAGAAACTAAAGAAAGTCTACACGGATGGAGAGATACAACATGTTCCATGCTCTAAATCCTTAATATATTGTTAGGAGGTAAGCACTATGTAAATTAGTCTGAAGATCCATTGCAACCCTATTCAAAATCCAAGCAATATTTTCTTTTAGATGCAGAAATTGACATGCATAAGAGTTGGAGAAGCAAGTGTGATCTTGAAAATCACAAGGTTTGAAGAGTGCTAGAACTTAATTTCATAATTTACCATAAAACTAATAGTTCATCATCAGTGTGGGATAAATAAAGGAGTCCAGAAATACAGGAACACTGAGATGATCAATTGTTACAAGTTCCCCCCACCCCAAATTTAGTGACAATAAGTGCTGACAAGAAATTTTGACCAAAAATGCTGAAAAATAGGAAATCATATTAAAAATGGCCTTTGTGGAACCCTAGTACACTGCTGGTGGGAATGCAAGCTAATCCAACCACTATGGAAGACCGTATGGAGGTTCCTCAGTCTACTAGAGATGGAACTACCATATGATCCGGCAATCCCACTCCTAGGCATCTACCCAAAGGACACAAAAACACTGATCCAAAAGAGCACCTGTACTCCT